>JARHVA010000132.1:3680000-4015000 GCA_037957365.1 Torreya grandis
ATTAAATTATCTCAAATGTATTCCTTGGGGGGGCTAAAAATTAAGAATTCAAATCCTTATTACATAATTTAATTATGTTAACATCTTTGAAAAATGTGGATGAAACTCCACTTATTATTCAAGATCATATTCTTTCTAAATCATTAGCATAATCTCTATATTAAAATTACAACTCCCTTGGTTTCGATCAAGGTGTACCTATATTTGTTAGATAAGGAGCTTAGTTACGGGTGATCAAGTTTTGTCTTGGTGATTACAATAGAGAAATTGCTTTTGTTACAATGGCACTAAATAAATTATAAGAGATCAACACAAATTTTTGGTTTAGAAATATGATTAAAATTTGAAGTAGACATATATGGTCAAAAGACACCATCTATTCCAATGTGTATGCCTACTATTATACCACCAAGTCCACTTATTTCTCCTAATAATTAATAATATTACATCTTAAAAAAATGTGCATGAAACTCCACCTATTATGCAAGAGCGTATTATTTATAAATCATTACCATCAGTTCCAAAGTTTCATGATGATAATTTTACTTATATTTCAATATTTAAAGTTCTATAATTTTCATTGGACTATGGTTTTGTAGTAGATTATTGAACATTTTCTAATTTTGATGATCCCTTGAATGTGATGCAAAATCCATGGTGGGAGACCCATCAAGTGTAATTTGTTGCAATGAGTCTATTATTATTTTATTAGAATGAAATTCCCTAAATTATACAAATCTACATTTAAATATAATCTATAAATGGAAACTCTATACATAGAAATTCTATATATAGTAAGTGTTTTGAAGTAGATTGCATATGTCATCACATAACCAAAATTTAGATAAGTACACAAAATACTTTCCCAAGAGGTCTTTAAGTTATTAGGTATGATTTTGTGTCACTTATTTTAATTACCATTTTGGGGTTGAATTTGTCTCCAAATATTAGTTTGTATGTTCAAGAAAGGTGACTCACCATCATAGGTATTCAAATTACAGAATTAAATTATCTCAAAGGTATTCTTAGGGAGGATAAACATTAAGGAATCAAATATCTAATAGATAATTTGGTTTGTTACATCTTAAAAAAATGTGTATGAAACTCCACTTATTATGCAAGAGCGTATTATTTCTAAATCATTAGAACAATCTCTACATCAAAATTAAAACTCCCTTGGTTTCGATTAGGGAGCATCTTTATTTGTTAGATAAGGATCTTAGTTATGGGTGATCAGGTTTTGTTTTAGTGATTGTAATGGAGAAATTACTTTTGATACAATGGCACTAAAAAAATTAAAAGTGACCAAGAAGAATTTTAGGTTTAGAAATATGATAAAATTTTGAAGTAGACATATATGTTCAAAAGGAACCATCTATTCCAATTTGTATACATACTATTCTACAACCAGGTCCACTTGACAATTTATCCTAATAATTAATAAAGTTACATATTCAAAAAATATGGATGAAACTCCACTTATTGTGTAAGAGCCTCTTTTTTATAAATCATTACCATCAATTCCCAAGTTCTATGATGATAATTTTACTTCTATTTCCATATTTTAACTTCTATAGTTTTCATTGTACTATGGTCTTATAGTAGATTATTAAACATTTTCTAATTTTGATGATTCCTTGGATGTGATCCAAACCCATGGTAGGAGAACCATCAGGTGTATTTTGTTGCAATAAGTTTATTTCTATTTTATTGGAATGAAATTCCAAAAATTATAAAAATCTATATTTAAATAAAAACTATAAGTGGATTAAAGTCTATATATAAAAATACTATATATAGTAAGTGTTCTGAGGTAGAATGCTTATGCCCTCACATAGCCATATTAATTTAGATAACCACTCAAAATCCTTTCCCAAGAGGTCTTTGAGTTACTAGATATGATTTTGTGTCACTTATTTTAATTACCATTTTGGGATTGAATTCATCTCCAAATATTAGTTTTTAAATTCAAGAAAGATGACTTTCCCTCACAAGTATTTGAATTGGTGAATTAAATTATCTCAAATTTATTCGAAGGGGGGTCAGGATAAAAATTAAGGAGTCAAATCCCTATTTAAATACAATTTGCTTATGTTACATATTCCTAAAATGTGGATGAAACTCCACTTATTATGAAAGATCATATTATTTATAAATCATTACCATCATTTCCAAAGATCCATGTTGATAATTTTACTTTTATAAAATTTTAAATGATTATAAATTTAAAAATTAAAGCACACTTCAAAATTAGGGTCAAGTTCATCTTTTTATCTTTCCATTATTTTCTCTTAGTTTTTCTCTCTCCATTTTGAAGGTTGAAAAACATTATTTTATTAATTGAACTTAGGTGAACTATGGTGTTAGTGGTGGAAATGTTGACCCCATTTTTCACTATCATTTTTATAGGTGCTTCTTGTCAGGGATTTGATCTATGTAATTTATTATTTTACTATATATTTAGTATCTCAGTAGCTTTAATGGCAAAGATAATGAAATGGCTAAGATAATCAAATATATTTAGTATTTCAGTATCTTTAATACTAGTATAATGAAAATTTTATGTTTAGTATTACTAGTATAACAAATATACTCATACTTTATGTACACGACTTCTTGAGGAATAGACAAGAAAACCACTATAAACATAATGGGATGAGCGGTATAATGATTCAGTTCGTTAGGATGATGAAAATGAGGGATTGGAATGGGAAGGGATGGAATAGCTAGTTGGTTAGGCTGAGGTATAAGAACAAAGTATTGAGTGATAGATGGAAGAGGGTGTTCATGTTGATACCAAAAAATATCACCTAAATCATACTACTCATTTGAACCAGTGATTTGGGAAGATATGGAGTTATAATAACCCTCAAAATGGATAAGGACAAGGTAACAAAGTTTTTGGTGATTATTAGGCTTAAGAAAATTGAAAAGGTTAGAATTGAAAAACCTTGGGATTTGGTTGAATATATTGAATTGGCTATGACTATTCAATTTCATCTATTAATAAAATGACATATGATGAGGCTAGACTCAATAATAAAGAATAGAGATGGGGAGGCTCAGATCTATATGTATGGAGGTTTTAGGCTCGGCATGCTATGATGTAAATGGGTCTCACTATTGAGGATTCTATTAGGTATTTATACTTGTAAATAATGTTAATATTTTCAATGATAAGGATTTGTATGGAAATGAAATGGAAAAGTCCTATTCGAAGTTTTGAGTTAATGTCACACTACATGTTGTTTGTTGGCACGTGAACATGTACTTTAGGGAAATCTCCTACTTTATGGATATTAGCTTGTTCAAGAAGCATCATTTAAGAGTGAGGTAACCTTGTTAGGATTTTTTAGTGTGTTTTCATGGCTCAATTTTGTTTATGAAAATTTAATTTCTATTTTTAAAGGTTGAAATCAAAATTTAGACTTGTTTTTCTTTGCATAAGATTTTTGATTTTTGCTTGTTTTGAGTTTTCGATAAGGATTTGAAAATTGATAAACACTACACTAATTAATAAAATAAAAATTATTGGAAATAAAATAAATGAAATCTAATTTTATTTTTTATTATTTTATTGATATTTTATAAATTCAATACAAGTTAATACTAAAAATTCAACTAACAATGGAGATGCTAATTTTTAACTTTTGTTTTATTTTTGACAATGTAAACTTCTGCCTACATACACTAAAATGGATGTTTTTATTTATTTTTATTTTAAATTAAATTAAAATTAAAAAATAATTACACTTTTAATCTTGATTTTAAAAATGTGAAACTAGATATAAAATTTAGATTTTATGTGTGCAAATACAATCTCTAAGTTTTCAAGATCTTGTCTATATATACAAGCTAGTATGCTAGTTATTTGGTATTTTGATTATTTTGTATGTACATAAATGATATGTGAATATATTAATGAAAATATTAAATTATTATTTATAAATTATAATTTATTTCTTAACTGTGAAAATAAGAAAACAAATTTTTTGTGTAACCTTTCTTTTGGTTTCCTAGTTTTTGTGCATGTAAGTTTGTTAGTGTTTTTTTATGTATGTGAATGTGTTCTATGAAAACTGAAATAAAATGGTGTTGATTTGTTGTATATAATTATAAGATTAAAATATATATCATATCTCTAATGTAAATACTACCACTCTTTAATATTTATAATGTGTGAATGAAACTAAGATGAAACTAGTTTTTTTTTAGATAAGGGTAAAGGTTGGTTTTTTGGTAGGGGTCCATACCCTATTATAAGAGGGTAAAAACCCATATAATCATAGAAAAATATTTTTAGATAGATTAAATATCAAAACTAATAGAGCTACTATAAAATAAGCCAAAAGTAGTAGAAAAGTAGTAAAAGTAACTAAAAAAATAGAACACATTTGAAGCCTATGAAATGAGACTAAGATCCTTCAAAACTATTTTTTTGTGATGATATAATGGTCACATTAAGATATTGAAAATACTTATTATCTCTTCCTTTATTCCTATTTATCACTAAAGTCCAAACTCCTTCTTACTCTAAATTAACAGGGATGGAGTTTTCAAGAGTACATAATGGTTGACAATTAACCAAAGATTTCCTTGATAAAATATCTTCTTTAGAACCTATGGAATAATAATTTTCCTATCATAGTTCCCTTTTCAAGTCTAATTTTTTTTCTATAGACTTACTCTTTTCATCTAATGTGATACTAGCAAAACTTGGAACCAATTCTTCATATTTATTTTCTACTTCTCTAGGAATGTCCTTGACTTCATTATCAAAATAGGATGCAAATATAGTGAGATGGTTAAGAAGAGTATCTTTCCACAAAGAGGATCTTTTATTTTTTCTACAAATATAACATGAACTTTATAAATTCCCTATAGAAAAAAAAAATCTACATCTAAATGGAACTCCTTCAAATTCAACTTGGGACCGAATCTGATTCTAAACCTTCAAATCAATGGAGTTGAGGAGCTCATAAACACTCATAAAAACTAGAATTTGAGCATAGGTGGTGTGGAAATAATCTATTTAAGTGCCATCCACTTCCAAGAATTATCCCAAAGCTATGCCTATATTTGTTAATGTAGATTTAGACCAAAACATAAGGGGCAAGTAAGGAAGACATACCCAAATTGACCTAATATTTAAAGATTTAGTTAATGGGTTGAAGTAAGGAAACCAAGGCTTCATAAAGAGGAGATTTTTTTCCATATACCATATTGGCTCTTTAATAATTGAATTATGATCTTCATGAAGATTAAAAAAATCTATAAATAAACCTCTAGCCCTAGGGTAAATTTTTTAAGCTACTTTTCATGAAGGGTCACCAATTTTCCAAAATCCACTTATGGAGCACCAAAAGGCTTGGCCAGAGCTAGTTAAATCTACATATTATCTTGTTATCAGAAAACCATTCTTTGCTTTAAAGCACATTTTCAACAACTTTCTCCTTAAATGGGATATAGAATATTTTATTAGTGGGAGCCATAGGCTTGTAAACACTCTTAGACACCACTTTTTCAAAGGTCCTCTCTATAAGAGGAAATTTATTCATATTCTCATCCTCTACATCCTTGAGGTTGATCCAATTAATTTATTCCAATTCCTCAGTGACCTAATCCTTTGATATAGTAATTTTAATTCTTTATACTCTCGATAGAATATGACCTTTGTAAATTATAGGAGCCTAAGTATTATATGCCTTACCTAGAATAGTAGGGGCTAAAGCATTGTTGACTAGTGTTTCCATTACTGAGGATGTAGACCAATTCACCACTATCACATTCCCATCATTTCCTAGAGCTTTCAATAACCTCCTTGCTTCACCCACAATAGAAACTATCACTACCACTACCTAGCTAGATGATGCCACCATAGGGATTTCATCTCAGTTAGGGTTCAAGGATTTCATCTGAATTATTTGTCACTAAAAAGTTTAAAACTAGTTTTTTAATGCAAGGAAATAAATAAGAAACATTTTTTTTCAAAGTTTTTTTGAATCAAATTACAAATTAAAAATTGTTCTAATAAATAATAAAAAATCTAATCTAATATATTAAATACATAATAATTTAATCCTCTAATGTGACCAAAGATGATATCAAGTGAAGGAGAATTAGTTGAGGAAAATGTTCAATCCTCAGGTAATTAGCTCTTTGATATGTCACTCAATGATGACCTTATAAATCTTCATCAAGATGGGATTAAAATAAAATGGAAGAATAAACAAAACTAGGAGGAATAATATAGTTGAACTATGTGTATTTTATTATGAACAAAAAAATACTGATTGTATACTCATGACCTCCTTTTTCCAAATTTTTTAAATGAGCAAAAGATTAATGCAAATTGAGGCTAAGTTATTCAAAATAATAGAAGGTTGACTATGGATCTATGAAATATTTTAAGATTCAATATCTTATGTAATTTTTAGAGTAAAATTGAAATAAAATTGAAATAATTGCAAGGAAGAAGAATAAGTTGTGACTTAGAGTTAACTGATGCCAAACTAGGAGCTTGTTTAAGTTAACTTGGAGGTGGTGGAGATTCACATGATCAATTATAAATGTATATAGGGAAATTATAAAGGTGAAATCAATATAAAATTATCAAAAATACAAATGAAATCATGAAAAATGGATGAAAACTCAAGTCTTGGGATTTAGTTTCAAAAATGTTTCTATAGTAATGAAACATATTTCCTTACACTAAACTTTCCCAAGTGGACTGACCTATAGTCAATGTGCTTACAAGTTATACATGACTTTACATAAATAATATTCTATTTTTTGAAATATTAAAAAGCTTCTAAAAAATAATATTCAAAACTAAATTTGACTTGGGATCCTTATGCTGATGAAGTCACCTATTTTAGTTGTAGTAGATCTACTACCTTCTGATATTTCTCATCAATAACCCTCAAATTAACCATTAGTTCCAATAAAATATCATATTCCTAATCATCTAGGTCTCTAAAGTCCCTATAATCTATTTATAAGGCCTCCTTAATGCTCTTTACCTTAGCAATATTTTCTTCTACTATTAGGATCACATCCATGACCCTGTTGTTGTTTGTCCCATATTTGCCTTGGATTTTGCTCCTTACTTCTTACATGGCCAAGGCGATCCTATACTTACAATCTTCATATGTTATGAGGCCCATGGGGCTGAGCACTATTGGTTTAGCAATCATGGTCCCCAAGAATTCCACTATCTTATCTAATATATCCTTATTGTCTCCAAGGAATCTTTCCAAGCTCTTGGACCATGTACTTAAATCCTTGATTTTGTCTATAATCAATCCCATGGCTATATTCAAGTGATATAGGCTAATGGTCTTGAAACTAGGGATTTGATCCTATACCAAGATGTTGACTAATTACTTTATTTTTTTCTTTGAATACTTCCACTAGGTGACTAGGAATTTTGCTATTGCATCCTATTGGCTCAATACATTTTATATATACCTTATTGACTTTAAGGAGTTGAACATGTCATAAAAAGATGTTTCAAACATTTTAAGCATGACATTAATAACTGATAATATAGCTTGTTTCTTTAAATTTTCCTTCTAATACTACAAGCCTTTGATGGTATCTTATAGCTAAGATGATTATTTTTTAGCTAATTTAAGCACATTTTCCTCAAATATGGGGTTTTCACCTAGTCTCTAGGCTTCAATAAGAGTCAATCCAACAAATGGTTCCACTTTCTAAAAAGTGAATACTTCTCCCCCAACCATGGATTTCTTCTTAGTGACTCTTTGTAGTCCAACTATGGTTAGGTCAAAATTGACTTTAGAGGTATAATCTCCATCTGTGCCCCATTTTATTCACTAGGGGTAGCCATCCTATTTTCTTATTCCTTTTGTAGAGCTACAATCCATGGCTCAAGATAATCATGCACATAGATGTTTATAGATTTTATAATAGCCTAAGGATGGTACATGGTAGAAATCTTATATAAATTTCCATATATAACCCATTTATGAATGGTTGGACCATGAATTGGGTTTTCATCACTGAAAAGGTTCACCTTAGTCAAAGGATGAGTGAAGGTCAACTTAGGCTTCTTGCCTCCTATTGGAACTAAAGCTAGCTCAATTTTCTCTTTGGTGGGGTAACAACAGGGACTAATTATAATACTAATTATTTCCCCTTATCTTTCTTTATCTCCTTACCTTGATCTTCTTCTTCATCTGATTCATAGGAACTAGCTAGTATCTTTACAGTATCCTCCACTATTTCTTTCGGATCCATTGCCACTATGCCAATGAATTCAATTGGTGTTTTTGATTCTTTAGGCTAGGATGAAGATGATGCCACCTCATCAAGTATCCTTTCTTTAGGTCACTGTTTAATCTAAACTTTAATCCTTTGTGTTTCTATTTATGGCTATCTATATGGGTTCTAGAAGATGGAATTTGTATTAAATGGTACTTCATAGGTCCCATCTACCATATATCCTCACATGGCTTCTCCTCTCTCAAAAACCTATCCTCTATCTTAATGTTTTAATTTTTTAATCTTGTAAAGACTTCATTGAAGGATGATTCCTTTATGTATATTGATTCATAGACACCCAATAGATGTTCATTTGTCACACTTATCATTTTTCCTTTCAAGTGCCCTACTACCCTTCCTTGGGGATCCCACTATCTTCGTTCATCATGCTGTAGTTTGAAAGAGGCTATATGTTTATAAGTAGCCTAAATATTGTCTCTTTATTTAACACACACCATCTATACCATTGCATATCTAGTATGCTACCTCTTACTTAGATGACTTGTTTGGCACAGGGACTAGTAGCCTAAGTGGGGTGCATTAGGTCACCTAAATCCTTATAATTGTGAAATATAGGTAAAACCATATGTCATTGATGGATTCAATTAATTTATTAACCAAAGGACTAATTCTTACCATTGTGTTTTTGATTATGGCCTCAATCAAGGTTAGATAGACATAGTTGTCGATGAAATGAATGTGGTCCCTATACTTGAACATGTGCAATTTTGAGTAGAATTGAGACACTTAATATGTCCCCTCAAGTCACCATCCTCTAAATTTAGGGATCTTGGTAGTGGCAAAGAGGGCATCTAATAGGTAAGACATCATGCAAAATTGGTTCTTAGTCTTTTTTCTTGACTATATAAATATACATACACAAACATGTGCTAATAACCTCACCAATGGGAGGAGTGATTTCCTCCTCAACCATAAAATATACCAAGGGAATCCAAATTTTTTTAGCATAAGTGGTGGTGGGATCCCCAAACAACCTATTAATTAAATTCATAATCATCTTGATCCATGCCCTAAATTGGCTGATTGAAATGTTGCCATTGAAGTCTAACAATATTTGACTCCTAGAATATAGCCACAGGGTGAGGATGATATTTAGGTATTTTTCCTTATCCCAATTATTGATCATGGCTATATCTACTTGGTTCTTGGGAAAATTATAGTATTTCTCAAAAGCAATGGTATAAATATAAACTATACTTCTGTGTGTATGTTCATTGACCAACATGCCCTTTTCAATCTTGCATTATTTGAAAATAAGGGGAGAACATCTATGTAGTGAAGTACCTCTAGTTTTGTTGTAGCATGATGAAGGCATGTCATTTCAATGGCAACTAGGTCATAGTACCTCCTCTTGAATGTTACTTTCTTCTCATCTTCCTTGGTGATGGTAGGTAGCTCCTCAATCATCCAAAAAAGCTTGGATCAATTGTTGTCTCCCATGTTTAAAGATATTTCATCAAATTCTTTGTCCTTGAAGATTTTCCCCTCTATGTCTAAGGTCAAATAGAGATCCACATCTTCTCTATATTATTTTTTGGCTACCATGGCTATAAGTTTATTCAAATTATTCACTACTGGTGCACAGTTCGATCTTAGACTCAATTTCACTTAATCAGATGATGAGTTGATCTCTTACACTCAATTATAATCAATTAAGGATAAAATAAAACATTTTATAAATGTTAAGTCTTTTCTATAGATTTAGTGGTGGTGGTTTTTTTCACTTAAGTGAGTATCATGACTTCGATTTTCATTCAAATCATGTTTGTATACCTTCACCTTGTTGTGCCCATAAGATCTTTGGGTTTGTCATTTATGTTTATGCGGCATCCTTGTGGCATATATTTGTAACTTTTACAACAATTTATCCATTAATGTTTGAAAACATGATTGTTACCCTTTGAAAATATGATTTTACTTCATACTATCTGATTATGTTTACCTAAATCAATGTTATTTATTGATATTGATCTTTAGAGTTGAACGTCACTAGCCATTGTTTATACTTGGCCCTGGGGTTATGCCACTTGGTAGTCTCATGGGTCTTCTAGGTTTCATTGAAAATTATTTGTTTATATTATAATGTTGGATCTAGTGGTTATGAATCAATGTGGACTGTAGATATTCAGCTCATTGGGATCCAACTAGCTATCTTAAAATTGACATCCTCACAAACATCATTTGAAATTTGCATGAATGTCGCTGATAGGTGTATGACCATCAATTTTAAATTCATCAATAAGGTTATTTTATGTATTAAATTTTATGTTTTCACATATGTCCTTTGATGTCTTCATGAACATCATTTATGGGCATGTGACTTTCAATTTTAAATGCATTTATATGGGTCTTTGCTATCTTATATTTGACATCCACATGATCATCTAATGTGGAAATCCACTCTTGTGCATGTTTTAAAGGTATCTCCTAGAAGATACCTTGAAGGTATTATAAGGGCCTTCAAAATATCACCTAGTAGTCCCTTCCATGTAAAGAAAAATTGCACTTGTTGTTTAAAGAAAAAATCCACTATTGTCCCTATTTAAAATATATCTCCTAGGAGATACCTTAAAGGGGAAATATAATATTGTTCATGTTTGAAACGTATTTCCTAGGAGTTACATTGAATTTATTATAGCGGCCTTAAAAATATCACCCAGTAGTGCCTTCTATGTAAAATAAATTTCACTTGTTCATTGAAGGAGAAATCCACTCTGGTGTCTATTTGAAAGGTGTCTCCTAGGAGATACCTTGAAGGGTAAATCCAATCTTGTGTTTATTTGAAAGGCATCCCCTAAAATATACCTTTAAGGTATTACAAATTCCTTCAAAATATCACCCAGTAGTGCATTCCGTATAAATAAAAATTTCACTTGTTCTTTGAAGGAGAAATCCACTCTTGTACTTGTTTGAAAGGTATTTCCTATTAGATACATTGAAGGGTAAATAAAATCTTGTGCATTTTTTAAAGGTATCTCCTAAGATATATCTTGAAGGTATTACAAGGGACTTGAAAATATCATCCTGTAGTGCCTCTCATGTAAAGGAAAATTGTACTTGTTCCCTAAATGAAAAATCCATTTTTGTCCCTATTTAAAATGCATCTCCTTTTAGATACCTTAAATGGGAAATCCAATCCTATCCATGTTTAAAAGGTATCTCCTATGAGGTAAATTTAAGGTACTATATTGGCCTTCAAAATATCACCCATTAGTGCCTTTTCTGTAAAGTAAAATTCCACTTGTTCTTTGATGCGATAAATCCACTCTTGTCCATATTTGAAAGGTATCTCCGAGGAGATACTTTGAAGAGTAAATCCAATCTTGTGCATGTTTTAAAGGTATCTCCTAGGAGATAATTTTAAGGTATTACAAGGGCCTTAAAAATATCACCCAATAGTGCCTTCCATGTAATGTAAAATTTCACTTGTTCCTTGAAGGATAAATCCACTCTTATCTCTATTTAAAATGTATCTCATAGGAGATACCTTGAAGGGGAAATACACTCTTGTCTATGTTTGAAAGGTATCTCCTATGAGATACATTGAATATATTATATGGGCTTTCAAAATATCACTTGTTAGTGCCTTCTATATAAATGAAAATCCCACTTTTTCTTTGAAGGAAAAATCCACTCTTGTGCCTATTTGAAATGCATCTCCTAGGAGATACATTTAAAGGGAAATCTGCTCTTTTGAATGTTTGAAATGAATATCCTAGGAGATACCTTGAATTTATTATAAGGTCCTTTAAAATATCACCTAGTATATCACCATTTGTAATAGAATAGAAGTAATAGAAGTTAACATTTTATCATTCTTTGACCTTAATAGGTACCCCTCATAGGTGTGATTGGACATTTTGTATGTGGCCTTCAAGGCCTTATGTATTCATTTCTCCATATAAAAGTGAAGAGGATGTGATAATATGTGTCAATTTGTATGGGAAACTATCTTTGTCTATTATCTCTTTTCTTTTGCTTCTATAGTATTGATCTTTGCTTTCATTATAGATCTTAATTCATGCTTTATGTTCCTTTACGATCTATAGTGTTTAAGGGTTTGATCTATTTTATTAAATTAAATTATAAGTGATTTAAATTTCTTGTTACATCATAAGACCCAACCTAAGGAGGAAGAGTGGGAACCATTGTAGATAGATCTTCAAAAATTATAGGTTCCTGAGCCTTCCTCCTATTTTGAAATTTTGCCTTGATTAGTCTACACACCAGAGTTTATGTTATCTCATCCACAAGAAGACACCCCTATGAGTCACAAATAAATGTAGATTTAAATCCATATTTTATTTTATTTTAGTAGTTTGTGTTTTTCTTTGAACTTGTTTGATGTAGTTAGTAGTTCCTTGTCACCTTTTAGCAGTTCCCCTTTTCAACCTCTTCCTTTCTTAGGGCCCCTTTCTAAAATTTTACCTAAGTATCAGCCTCCACCAACGTCTTCCACATGGTAGCCTAACCCTCATCCAACTTGAACAGGCTATCATTTCACTTTAGTTTAGTGCCATCTCAACATGTGGTATCCCCAAACTCATCAAAGTCATTTCCATCAGGGTCAGACCTCTAAGCAATGTTATTGGATAGTCAATAAATAAATAGGGCCCATCGAGTTGTTTACTTAGTAAGCATGGTTTCAAAACATGGTTCCCTCATGCTTAATTTTTATAAAACATTCCCAACTTTCCCTAGGAGGAGTGTTTACTTTACACATGGTATCCCTACAATCAACCTTGTCAAAGAAGTTCCCATTTTCTTAGGAGAAGTGTTAGCTTGACATGTGTCATCTCTAAATTTATCCATGAGCATTTTTGGTCTACCAAACCTTGGATCTACGTCATTGGTCAATCAAAAAAGGAAGGGACCCACCATGTTGGTAAACAAAAAGGATATAAGCTTTAATGCATGATAGCTCAATGCAAATCAAGAGCCAAGACATCCTTATTAGGAAAATTAGTTAAGACATTGGATAATCCAAACATATCCCCATCCCTAATAGAATAGAATAAATATCTTTATATACATACACATGGCATCACTACACCACTCTTGAGTATTATGGCCTTAATAAGTTAGATTGGCCATGTAATATCTGAGATCTGAAAGCTAACTATACTAATGAGGCTATTTCTCATTTAGTTATAATGACATCATCATGGGTGTGAGTGATAGGATTTATACGTGTCATCAAATCCATCCACCATCTCACCTTAGGTTACAACACTCTCCATAACCAAGACAATTAATTCCCTAGCCCCACTCTCTTCCTCATCCTCTCATGCCATCATTGAGCTCTTACTACTTTTTTATATGATCATGATCTCTTCTTGCATGCCTTTTCTGAATGGGGTTAAGAGATATTGGTCCCATGGAATGGGATCCTTGGCTCATCAGGACCATCTTTCACCATATGATTAACTTCACTCGATTAAACACAGTTCATTAATCTTGTGAATAAGCATAATGTTTAAGTTAGGACTCTAAGATATATGGAACTTAGGATAAAGTCTTAAGGTTAAGGTCTCATTTATATTAATAAATATGAACAAGACTTTGGGATTAAGATTTTAGCTTGAGTTTGTAACAAAGGTACCATGCATATAATAAATTTGTACCATGCTTAAGATAAAAGGGGATGAGGGGATTTGGGACAAAAAGGATACCCAACATATAATTTTAGACTAAGGTTTGGTCATGTTGAAAACATGATGAAGCTTTAGTATAAAAATCCTACTAAGTTCATAGCATTTTTAAAGTGTTCATGCATAATTTAATCTTATCAATTTTGAATTTGGTTTGAAAGAACCTACACTAGGGTTTCTTAAGCAAGGGTTTCAAGAAGTTTCAGACATGGATTTAACTTGACTTTATATATAAAAAAGTTTAATAAAAGGATAAATTAGGATTAAACTATAAAATTCAAACACATCTCATTCAGTAAGGGATTCATCAAACTTGTAACCTGAAATATGAAGAATAAATTTTAGTAAACTTAGACAAGGTCAAACTAGAGCCATGAACAAGTAAGCCAACCAAGTGAAGGTATGGATGATATTTAAATACAAATAATGTGGTGAATATTCAATTTCAAGGAAACAAAATTACATAATTTGACACATGGGTCCCCATTTTTCATAAATTGGGGTATCACCTAGTAGTGCCTTCTGTGTAAAGGAAAATTCCACTTGTTCCTTGAAGGAGAAATACACTCTTATGATTGTTTGAAAGGTATCTCCTAGGAGATACCTTGAAGGGTAAATCCAATCTTGTGAATGTTTGAAAGGTATCTCCTAAGAGATACCTTGAAGGTATTACAAGGCCCTTCAAAATATCACCTAATAGTCCCTTCCATGTAAAGGAAAATTATACTTGTTCTTTGAAGAAAAAATCCACTCTTGTAATTATTTTAAATGTATCTCCTAGGAGATACCTTGAAGTTTAAATCCAATCGTATCCATGTTTGAAAGGTATCTCCTAGGATATATATTGAAGGTACTACAAGGTCCTTCAAAATATCACCTAGTGGTGCCTTCCATGTAAAGGAAAATTCCACTTGTTACTTAAAGGAGAAATATACTCTTGTACTTGTTTGAAAGGTATCTCATATGAGATATATTGAAGGTTAAATACAATCTTATTCATGTTTAAAATTTATCTCGTAGGAGATAAATTTAAGGTATTACAAGGGCCTTCAAAATATCACCTAGTAGTCCCTTCCATGTAAAGGAAAACTGCACTTGTTCCTTGAAGGAAAATCCACTCTTGTCCCTCTTTTTAATGTATCTCGTAGGAGATACCTTAAAGGGAAAATACACCCATGTGCATGTTTTAAATGTATATTATAAGAGATACATTAAAATTACTATAGGGACCTTCAAAATGTCACCTATTAGTCCTGTCCATGTAAAGGAAAATTCTACTTGTTCTTTGAAGGAGAAATCCACCCTTGTGCCTATTTGAAATGTATCTCATAGGAGATACATTAAAGGTTAAACCAAATATTTTTCATGTTTTAAAGTTATCTTCTTAGAATTACCTTGAAGGTATTATAAGGGCATTCAAAATATCACTTAGTAGTACCTTCCATGTAAATAAAAATTACACTTATTCCTTGAAGTAGAAATCCACTCTTGTCCCTATTTGAAATGTATCTCTTAGGAGATACTTTGAAATGAAAATCCACTCTTTTCCATGTTTATAAGGTATCTCATAGGAGATAAATTGAAGGTAATATAGGGGCCTTCAAACTATCACCCATTAGTTCCTTTTGTATTAAAGATTCCTTGAAGGTATTTATCATGAGAGAATTTAAACTTTTCTTTCGAGATTTTATGCCATGGGAAAAATTATTGAAGGGAAAGTGCCTTTCCAAATTTTTTTGTGGAAAAAAAATCCAAAAAAAATGGACCTTGCACTTTTCATAAAAGAATTGGACTTATCTCTTTTGTCAAATAAATCATACCTTTTCACCTTTACTAAATAGTAAGCGACATTTAGACCTTTTATGATGGGTAAAAAGCATAAATAAATAAGGAATTTACATCTTCCTAACAATATGTAATTATTTTAGACATTATTTTATGGAAAAATGACTAAATGGCAAGTTCCCTTCAAACTTTTTGAAGTGGACAATTTTTTTGAAATAAATGACCTTTTGGATTTTTTATGAAACACTTAACTTGATGCATTAGCAAAGACATTGAATTCCTTTGGATTTTTCGTAGTGGAAAAAATGTTTGATAGAAATAAGACTTTAGTCTTTTTGACTGAGTAAAAAATATCAAAGACCTATTTTTGCTAGACATTATTTTCATACAAAAATCTCAAAAAAGCCTCAGTAAAGACTAGATTAGGAGTTATCAAGTTATCAACCAGTAGTGATTTCAAAGTGAAGTCAAGTTTTATTGGGAGACACATTTAACATCACGTTGAATGTATGAAACCACCCTTTGAGGTGTCTACTAGGAGATTCCTTCAAGGTCCTTGAAGTAAACTTGTAATACCATCATGGTTAACTTGAAGGTATCTCCAAAGAGATGTCTTGTAAAAAACATTCACTCTTGTGTATGATTTAAAGGTATCTCCTAGGACATACCATGAAAGTACCTATTTATGGTAATTTTGACACATATTAGAAACATACTTCCCCTCATATTTTTCCTTTGAAACAAATGTTTGTGGATTCTTTTTCCCATAAGATTATATTGGCTAGTGCACATAACTTATTTTTGGTTTGGCCATCCCTTATTAGTGTAAGTGTGAGTTAATATATCTATTATAAATATTTAATATGTATTTTATAATGTATTTGAGAATTAACATTTTCTAATATACATTTAACCACTACTTACTCACAAAAATAAAATAATGAACTCTTGTAATATACAACTTGCATTTTACAAAAGATCAATATTTAAATAATTTCAATTTCTTTACATAATGTCTTGGGGTGAAAAAGGAATTCCCACAATTAAAAGGATAAAAAAGGCCTCACATAATGAGAATTTGGATAAAAGGTATAAGGACTCACTCTAAGAAAATTTTGATAGAGTACCATTTAAACTACCAAAACTATAATTAAATCCACATCAACATATTCTATTTTATGGTGGAAATAAAATTTCTCTTTCTAATTAGTATTTTGAATTATTTAGTCTACCAAACATGCATGCAGGTATATACTTTTTTATCACTACATTAAGAAAATAATCTTCTCTAATTGAAGTAATCCTTACCTATGATAAGAGGAATTTAAAGATGGCATTCCATTCCAATTGGAAGTATGGAATGGAGAAGAGGGAATTCTCTATCGAATGAACTAGGATTAATTTTAATAAATTTACACCTAGTAAAATAGAATTGATAGAAAATAAATTTTCTCCTTCTTGTGAAACATTTAGGTTTCATTTGAATAACTATGACAACCTTTAAATGTCTAGGTTGATAGATAGAGATAATTTGGTCATTAGAAAATAAAATATGTTGAAAGAAAACATGAACGAGGGGAAATGACTTCCTCTACTTTCCACCATGAAAACATGTATTTAAGATACCCTAGATTCATGATAGAAAAAACATTGAAGAAAACAAGGCAAGCAAGGGAGATGTATTTGTATGTAGATTTGAAAGAGGCCATAAAAGTATTCACACTAGTGGAGAAAAATAATATCAAACAAAAGGTTGGAACACTTTTGTTGACACATAATTTTGACCAAACACAATGAATGATCTACATGATATATTTCCTCTAGCAATTATGCCTAACATTCCTAAAGAGATCTGTGAACTGGGTGACACTAATATCAAAATACAAAATCTGAATGAAAGAGGGGTGAATGATATAATTCATTCATTTGTAAAACATAATGAGGTTCTGATAAAGGATGCTTTGTTAATTCCTTTTGATACGAGTAACCCTTAATGTATTATTTAATCAAAGTAAGTCCTAGAAGTTATGATCGAGAGAAAAACCATAAGGTTCAAAATTGTAGATGGCCAACACATAATTACAACACAATAGAGAATTCTATTAGAGGAGGAATACAATTCACTATCATTGAGAAATAAATGTTCTATTAGAAGGGAAAGATTTTTGAAAATTTGTACACCTTTCTATATTGTGCATAAAATATTTAACCAATATAATGAATCTAACAAAATAATTTATAAGGCTTTATTTGTAGAAAGAGTTTGATCTGCATGTGACCTTATCAAACTAAGAGGTTGGAATAATATTGAAATAGGGAAAAAAATATGGAAGAAATACATGAACAAGATAGACACTTGTTCACACAAATGAATTGTTTATAGCACAATAATTACAAGAGAGGAAATGACTTTTTTCCATTAAAACAATGCTTTTGGGATTATTTTGATAAGGCATTTGATTTTTTTTAAATTGGTACTTTACTTAGTTTAGATAAATAATATTTAAATTTGATTGGTATACTATTACTTATAAATATTCAAAGGATTTCAAACAAAAATAATAGAACTAGTAAATTTATTGTAAAAATGGACTATTTCCTTCTTGAAAACCCCTAGGTACAATGACATGGATATTGGGTGCAAAAAGGTAAAGCTAAAAATTAATATATTATCAAAATTGTAGATTATTTAAGAAACTATAATATGACACTACCACCAAACAAAACAATCATACTTGAAGAGATAATGGAGCATTATATAATTTCTATGAAAAGGTTTGATGATTTGTGTGTCTGAAATGAAGGTATTTAAAAAATAATTGTTTTTGGGAAACATTAAATTAAGATTCATTAAGCATATTGAAAAATTATCTACATAATGATGGTGGTTAGCCTCCTGGGATAGATATAGAAAGATTAAATTACCATTATGGGCTCCCATATTTTTGGCCATCCATTTTAGATAATTTTATTAAAATGTTCATCCTTGGTGTGAATGTCAATTTGATAATTATTGATCTTTTTAATCTCACTAAAGTTTTTAAGGAAGAAAATATTTACCTATTTATTTAGGCATTCATTGGAATTCAATGTATTCATCATCCTTAAACTATAACATTATTCTCACATTTAAACCTCTCTCAATAATTTATGTGTTGGTCATTTCCATTCCATGAAAGATATAAGTGTCATATTATGAGGTCCAAATAGCAATGGATGTTATTGGACACATATTATAGGTATCAATTTTTTTTAGGATCTCACTTATTTTTAGTTATAAGGTTTCATCCTTCATTCACAACAAAGTATATTAGAGGAAGGTTTTGACATCTACAAAGACGCACTAAAATTTCAAATGATTGGTTCATAAGAAAAAGGAAGGCCATTCAAAAATGAACTAGATAATATATTTTAGGAGAAACTTATCTCTACTTTCAATGATTTGGATACATGTGACATTTTATAGGTATATATAGGAGCTAGATTAGTGCATGCTTATACAAAATTGTACAGAAATCTATTTTGCATTATAATAACTGAAGAACATAACTTTTAATGTTCAATTTCAAATTTTTTTGACAAATTTAGATCAAACAATAAAAGAACAAATGCTTTGATTAGTACCAAGTGCATAACATTTTTAATTTATTTTATAATCATGCTTCATTTTCCAAATATAACATCTTAATAATCTTTTAGTGTGTATTCTTTCTTTTTCAAACATAACTATTTAACAATATTTTAGTGTGTATCACTAATGAAATTGCATGCAAGTTAATAAACAATAATAATGGAAGATCATATCAACAAACATGACACATTGCAAGTTTAAGAAGGTAAGATAAGATCATGCATATTTTTTAAATTATATAATTTTTTATTTATCAATGATTTATAATACTGACAAAATATTTCTTCATCTATTTATGTCTCATTTAAAACAATTCACAATGCAAATCTAGAACTTTGTGTCTCCAACACTTCAACCCATGACATAAATATATAGGTTGGTGCTTCAACAAAAACAACACAAGGTAAAACTCTACAACAAGATACATTTTTAAAATAAAAATATTAAATCAATTGATGATGATAATTTCTAGTTACTACATTATATAATACCTTGAAAGGAATAATGAACCAAAGTTTCAACAAAAGAGTGCACCCATAAAAACTAAAAAAAGGCCAATTTTTTTTGAAAAACCCTTTCAATAAATGTGTAATTATACAATTTCATACAAGTCTAGTGTATATTAATTAGCTTTATTTATTTAAACACATTATGATTGAATTTTTCTTCATGGATAGGAGATTGTGCAAGATAATAAAATATAGACTTGCATCAACTTGGGATTTGGAAGTGTGGATTCATTTTATTGTTGTGTATACTTGAATGTGGTTGTATTTACCCATTAAAATGTTGTTTACATGTTTAATTTTCCCAATTTTAAAATAACACAATATGTGCTATATTATGTCTTTAATAAAATAAATTTTGATGTAGATTATCCATGTGTTCTTTAGGAATAAAATAATAATAAAGTATATTATGCTAGAAACAATTATATTGCTATTAATTTAAATAATTTTTAGTTTGATATGTCTTATTAAAAGTATATGAATGGGGTTTAACTATTAAGGTATATATTCATTTTAATTTAGTGATAGTGAACTATGGATTAGAAGATTAAATCCTAATTTGTTTGTTATGATGGGATATATAAACATATAAATATGTATTGGTATGTATAATAATAGTTTATACTTTCATCACTATAACAATATAGATGTTGGTTGATCAATGTTAAATTCCTATCAACATCTATGAGAAATGACTTATGCAAAATGGGACTATTTTAAAATTTTATCAAGTCATGATCAAGTTATAAGGATTCAATATGAACATTTATATGCTGGTGATGTAATCTAAATTGCTTCTGTATGCCAGTTATGTCATAGCTATCTGTCAACATTTACTTCACTTTATTTTATTTTAATATTTGAGATCCTACTATCTACAAAATATATATCTTTGGACTATTGTAATTTAATGCATTAATATATCTTAAGAGATCTTATATCTTCCACTAAATTTTATCTGAATCTAGACTCTTCCAATGGATGTTATACATACATGTATCTATAATGTTATTTGTATAACTAGGAGCATCCCAACTATAGCTAGTAGACTATGAGATAAGTATGCCATCAATGGTAGCTGGTAGTAATGAATCTCTGGTAGGAATGAGTGAGTGAGTATCTAGGAAGAATATGTATTTAACATGGGCTTCAAAATGGCCATGGAAGTTATGTTGTCTGATTGAACACAACAACTCATCACTATTCATCTAAAATGTGTTTAATGAATGTTGACTATAATTATTGAATGAGTTAATATGAATGACAAAATAATTTGCCAATTCTTGTCTTTATTATTCAATATGTGTTGTAATGGATCTTTGTGTTTAAATACTAAGTGGTTTGACAATTCAATATATATGTTTACATTTTGCTATCACTGGTTATTTGCCCAACTATTTTAATAATACAAGTGGTTCTATCATTTGGCATTGTAAGTGGTTACCATTCTATGTGGTCTATCAGTTCCTACATTATATTCATATGTATGTTACAAAAATAGCAATAGAAATGGTACACCCATGTATAATGAGTATAGTTACAATGTGCTTAAGCATGTATTTATTTTTATGTGTTTATATGAATCTTTATAAGATTTAAGGAAATGAAAAAAAAGAATCAAGTGAAATGCATTATGATTTTATGTTACAATAAGAAATGCAAATCAAAATCGCATCAATGACCAATCTAGTAACATGTAACCCATTTTATTATAAAATTACCATGTTATATTTATTATAATATAATATTGATAACAAATGATTCATTTATTTTTTAACAAATTATAAACATTTCAAAGGAGGAGCTAAAACTAACTTCTAAAAAACTATTGATTTTGGGGTTGGATGACTTGTTATTTATGGTGCACAAAATAAAAGATATGAAAATGCATGATATAGGAAAAAAGAAGATTATAAAATAGAAAATATGTCATACTACATTTGATATCATTCCAAAGAAGTTTTTAAGGTGTCTCTGTAGTCTTTTTATCATGTTGACATTTTGTCAATGATAAAGGAAAACCATTTGAGGATACTCATTTAGGACATGGGTTACATAAGTTCAAATTTCATGTTTGTTTGTGAGAAAATATATTCTAATCCGTTCAATATAAACATAAAGAAACTGGATGTAGTTATTTTTAAAGGGACTATTGGAGATGTTTTTTTAATTTCCAACATGTTATTCATTAGTTGTAATTCTCAAAATTATGTTACAAATAAAAAAATTGAAAATAGGTTATGTGACGTCAAGTAGATATACTGGAAATAGAAGTCAGAAAGATGAAAAGTATTGGAGAATAAAAATGATGTATATCATCACATTCTTGGGAGAAATCAAAAAAATCCATGCCAAAAACTATGAACCAATGTTTACAAAGATGTAACTTCACCATGTTATGATTCTTTGAAGTGTATTTATTGATTACAAACTATAATTCTAGTAATAAACATTATCATAAATTTCATACAAATCAATTCTAAATTATCTCAAATATAGTTTAATTAATTTCATATTAATTGATTCCCATTTATAATCACTTTGATCTAGTTAAGTGCAAGTGTATTATCCATCGATTTATCTTGAAATTGCCCAACTTGATCCATTAGTATATTGACACTTGATCATGAAGATATTCCTAATGAACAATAAAAAATTGTCAAGTTATTTTATTATTTAGATGAACTAGATTGCTTAATATGTTTTCATCCATAATTTGGTCAGTCAGATAATGTGTCCCAGCAATGAAAGGTACTTAAAAGGATCAATGATCAGTATGAAGGCCTAGAAGGGTGCTACAAGTTTGAAATAGTCCAATCTATTTAAAATGATTTGCTCCCAAATGGTTTGAAATAATTTAATTTATTTGTAATATAGAAAACATATTTTGGATAAAATATTCTCCACTCCACTTTACTGGGTATAATTTCAAATTATTTAAAATAGCCCAATTTAATCAAAATGATCTATGCTCAAATGGTTTGAAATATTCTAATTTATTTGGAATAAATAAAATTTATTTTTGGATAAAATCTTCCTCACTCCATTTTATAGGTATAAGTCTAAATTATTCATAATAACCCTACTTATTAAAAATGATCTATGCCCAAATGCTTTGGAACAATCCTATTTATTTTGAATATAACATATTTATTTTTGGAAAAAAATATCTTCAGTCCACTTTAGTGTGTATAAGTCCATAATATTTAAAATAGCCTATTTTATTTGAAATTATCTATGCCGAAATGGTTTGAAACACTCCAATTTATTAAGAATCTAGGAAATTTATTTTTTGGAGAAAATTTTATCCACTCCAATTTAGTTGGTATAAGTCCAAATTATCAAAAATAATCCAATTCATTCAAAATGATCTATGCCAAAATGGTTTTAAAAAATCTACTTTATTTTAAATATAAGAAAATTATTTTTTGAGAAAATTTTCTCCACTCCACTTTAGTAGGTATAAGTCTAAATTATTACAAATAGTCATTATCTTTTCCTATCCCATTGAAGGCCATGCAAAAGTACCTCATACTCTAATACATTACAATTAAATTTGAATAAAAAATTGAAAGTGGTATAATACCTCTCTTTACAAGGAGACACTAACATTTTACCACCTCGTGCACTAAATTTGGTCATTGATCCATCAAATAATATCTTCCATAGACCATACATGGGCTCACTTGGGTTGACCAATTATGGATTGAAGGAACCTTCCTCATATAATAAATACACTCCTAGTCCTATCTCTTCCATAAACTTATATAGATCATATTTATGTTGTTCAGCTACCCACTCATCAAGAAAAAGATCCGGTATGCCTTTAAGAGAAATAGATGGTTTTTGGTCAATATGGAGATCTCGTTAATAGATAATGGTACAATTTACATTGGAGAACTTAGGTGAATAAGGTTATAAATGACACTTGAAAATTTATTTTGATTCTATCTTAACCTTAGTGCCGTACCTAGTCCTAAAAACCATGTAGGATCAATCTGACACAAGCATCCCCCAATCTTGGATGTGAACTCTTTACATAGATATAGGTAAAAAAAAGGTGGTAGGTATATAAAAAAAACATCTTGAAGGATGGAAAAAGTGGGGAAAGAATGAAAAATCAAATTTATACCTTTGATAATACTTACAGTCTTGGTGGCTATCCAATATAGTTGTAACACTCATTTGGTGATTGGATCATAATTTAGGCCTAGCTTATCATCCACTTTTTTAGTAATTACATATGTACTAACACCACTATAGATTATAAAATTATGAACCAAAGACTCGTGTATGATGAGAGAGAGATAAAAATGAGTTTTATCATTCTTGACTTCTTTTCCTCTTTTAGGATGAGTTTCATTTATGAGGATTATGTAAACACGATATTTTTAAACTTTATCAATTACTTATGCTTTCTCTCTTGTATGAAATTGTTGATTCTCAAAATATCTAAGTGTACACCTTAAAGGGTGCACTTAGAAAGGGGTAAGAAGACCATTGGTACTTTACATGAACGTTGTCTCCTATACTACCACTTACTATCAATCCAACCATCTCTGATACACTTCCCTAAGCCTTGCATCCTCTCTTACACACTCTTAAAGTATTTCACCACCTTTATTATCCCCTTCTTAAGACTAAAACATTTTTTTGATATGTTTCTTTAAATTTTCATCACCATCAAAAATGTATTCAAATTGATAAAAGCACGTTACAGGTCTAGGTCAGCTCTAGCTAAACTAGACTAAGACCTAACTTATTTTTATCAATTAATGATACATAGTCAATTATTCAAACCCTATTGGCTAAAATTTTGGAAATCTTAGGGTTAGATTTAACTATATATACACATTTATTTAATCCATTCATAGGGAAGAGAAGAAGAAGAATATATTTCACATCTGCTTATCCACCATTTTAATTTAGGAGCATAGCTTAGGGTTTTAATACTTTATTTAGAGATATGAATCTTGTCTTGTGGGAAATATTTTGGATTCATAGAGAAGTTTTGTATATTAGATTTTACTTATCCTTTTTATCCTTACATACTAAATAAACTCTTCAAAAACACCTTAGCCAAGAGAGATAGTGAGGCTCAATAAGTTCGTCTTTAAAGGTAAGTATTTCTAACTTTGTTTCTCTTTTATAAGAGTAGATAGATATTCATTTGTAATTATCTCACATGTATTATAATTTACTATACATTGACATGAGTATAGTTATTATATGCATGTTTAGTTTTTATGTTTAATACCCCCACTTTATGCCACAAGCATTCATGACCACTATATTAAATTTTAACTTTACTTGTCATTTACTATGTGAATATGAAAACATAGGACCTATCTAGGGTTATTACATGGTGTTGCTTGACTACAAGCTTTAGAACCTTCTCTAGTGTGTTATTATGGTAAGAGATCCCTTGGCTAGGTCTAGCAGATCCATCTTGATCATGAACATGAATATATAATGTATCAAAAATTAAAGGTGTAAGTAGGGTTATCTTATCTAAACTAGGATTTCTTAATAGATCAGTTGCATTTCCCTTTTTATATATTTTGGATAAACTAACATGAATTAAACCCTTGTAGGTTTTATTTCATGATTTCATTTTTGCATCATATTATATATTTTTATTTTTATAGTATTGTATCAAACCTATTGATATAGTTATAATAGTATATGAATAGATTTAACACATATTCATTCTAAAATAAATCTATTTTATTTATGCAAGTATTTTCTAAATATAGGTGATTGGATCGATGAATTTAGCACAATATTCTTTTTTAATTCTAGATCTGCATACATAGTTGAACTAGTCAACACTATTCACAATTATCTTCTTTCAACATATAGGTTTGTAAACATAGTTGATCTATTAAACTCTATTCATAACTTATTTTTTAGCACATAGGTTTTTGCAAACTCCATCAAAATAGTTAACACTGTTAGCATAATATTTGAATCAACACTTAAACATCATAGCATTAAATTTTGTAATCTAAACATTTTAAAACCCACTAAGGTTCCTTCTTGCTTTCTCTATCTTTTCATTTCTTCCTTTTTACTATTACTTTTCACAAGTTTGTATTTTATAAAATTTCAACCCTATACCCAAATGGGTTGACTTGCTAAACACAATTTTGTAGCCTATTTTCTATCTAAAAGACATAGTTGACCTATTTGACCATGTTATTATAGATATTGATTATTACAAATAGTAGTGACCAAATCAACTCTATGCTACAATTTTTTTATGTAGTATCACCTAAATTGATTTTTTACTCTTCACAATAAAAAAAATTAACCTCTTTTTATAGTAATTAATTCACATTTCCTTTCAGTTGTTTGGATGCTCAGAGTAATAAATAAAGATTAATTATGTGGTTTTTCAAATTAATGATTTAGTCACACTACATTTCTATTTTTCACACACTTAAAAAAAATGTTAAACATAAAAATCATTATACATTTATCTTTTCAAGGTCTACCTGCATAGATTTCATCACCAATGGGAAAGCTAACTTAGTTTTCTAGCCAAGTATAAACACGTGATTGATGGTATATACTGGAAAAGAACTTAAAACCCTTATCACTATGGGATTATGAAGCGAGGGGGTAGTAACCAATGACAATCATGTACCATTACCAATATAGATCTCGTTTAGCCTAAACTTCTTAAAACTAGCCTTAGATTGTTTTTTATTTCCTCATTATAGCCAACTTCCCAATCACATTAAAATATTATAACGTAATAATACTTAGGAATGACCAATTAGTTATAATTTAATTTTAAGTTATTTATTTCTCTTTGATCATTATATTTTATATTTCAAAACTTGTAATATCCAATGTTGGTGTAAGGTTTGTGTTGTGTGTTCTAATTAGATCAGTCATATTGATCCAATTACTTGTGTGATGTATTCATTTGCTTAGATATTATATTTCAAAACCTTTCCTTATTTTCAAAACATTTTTATCCCTATTGACACAATATACTTAGATTGTTCAGCATATCTACCTAAAATACATAGTCAATCGATCTAATTATGTCTCTCTATTTTCCTATTGAGTCCCCAATCTAAGTAATACATAGTTGATCTATCTAGTTGTGTCTTCTTATTTATTGTCTTATTTATTAGTACACAATCAACATATATGAATATGTTATATTTTTCTCTATCATATCACCTATTTAGCATACATAATCAACCTTTACAACTATGTCCTAGTTTTTTGTAATGTTTCATGGTTTATAAAACACATTTGACCAGCTTGATTATGTTTCTTATTTTCTATTTTTTCTTTTCATCACCTATTTAGCTTCCTTTTCTCATCATGAATTTATTATTTAAGGATAATAAAAAATTTAATATAACAAACATCTTATGGCTTCCACTTTAGATGAAATCAATTTGCATGTTACCACTCGTACTACCAATTATGGAACTACTCCTAATTCCTCATTAGTTCATAATCCTCTATTATCCTTATAAGATGAGAATTAATTAGAGTACACAACTAAAATTCTCTTTTTCATCAATGAATTTACTCAACATTGATAAAATAACCTTTTAACCATCTATAATTTGATGATAGGTGCTCAAATAGATGAGCTTCTTTCACCTTCCCCCAGATTCTCTCATGGATTTGGAGATGACATTTTATTTGATTCTTGATTTAATAGTTTTAGGAATATTGGAGTCTTATTCCTAATTTATTTATGTTTATATAATAAATAAATTAGTAAATAATATTACAATAATTATAGTACTAATTTATATAATTTACTATGCCTTTTAAATCTTTCTAAAAATAATAATAAATAAGGAGAAATGTAACTTAGCTTAAAACTAGATTAAGATGACTAGGACAAATGTTGAAACTAGTTGTTTAGAACTAGGATAGTGTCATGAACCTAGATCTAGATTTTGTTTAGTGAAAGGATAGGACCATAAAAAATAAGACACTTCAATGTCTGATTTTATAGTCCAAGTCCCACTACTATTGTCCAAACTAGTCACATAGATCTAATTTTTTTGGGTTTTATCTACTATCCCTATGTGAGTATGCCTATGAAATTTTGAATCTTGATTGTTAATTAATCTTCTTGTAGATATAATTTAATTATAAAACCCTAGATCTTCATAGTGCTTAAATAAAACTTGAGAAAAATGGGGGTTAGTGTGTGTAAGATGCACTAAATGTGTATCCACACCCCTTAAATGGACATGTTGCCTATATAACAATAATCTGAAGAGGGATCAATTTGTATGTAGTTCTCCCACTTGATGTGCTTTATTTAATAGTGTTATGTAGATGTAAAAATGCTAAATTAGGTGTGTTTGAGGTGGCTAGGGACTAGTGTGAGGGTTTGAATATGCTGATAGCTGTATTAGATAGTTATATGTAGAGAATAGGGAAATTTTCCTTAGTGGTCCTACTTGCATTCTTGTTTGATTTTATAATATTTACTAACCCTTCTAAATGAACTTTGAATGGGCTTTTATAAATATCTATTAGTCAAGGGTTAAATGTATTCATGCTAGGTTGACATAATGAAGAATAAGAACTAGAAGGAAATGGTCATTTGGGATTGAAATTTAATTTGATAAGAGCACTACAAATAGGACACCCTAGCATCCAAAACTATATTCCAACCCTAACACTCTAGTAATATAGGCTTAAGACCTATGGGATGAAATTATCATGAGAAATGTAGCTCAGCTAAGCTATAATTAGATCTTAGAAGTCCATAAATGACTGGTTATAAGCAAAAAGGTGTCTTAAAGGGTTATGAGAGCATGTAAGATGATCTTATTGATTTGGTGTCACAAGACACACTCAAGTTACAAATTTATAAATTTCATATGACTACATTTTCCCTCCCTTTATTCTAGTAATGCAGAAAAGTGAAATTCTAGAATAAAGGAAAAGTAGAAAGTATACCTAAAATTACCTACAAGGGTAAATCCCTTGAAGATGTGTGATGTTGAGTGTGCATAGAGAACACATTTTGAAGTGTAAATTTTCAAGAGAAAATAAAGAGTAGATCAATTATTATTAGATACACTATATCTAAAATAATAATATACAAAAGTTGGATGTGTGTGTGTGTGTGTGTGTGTGTGTGTGTGTGTGTGTGTGTGTGTGTGTGTGTGTGTGTGTGTGTGTGTGTGTGTGTGAGAGAGAGAGAGAGAGAGAGAGAGAGAGAGAGAGAGAGAGAGAGAGAGAGAGAGAGAGAGAGAGAGAGAGAGAGAGAGAGAGAGAGAGAGAGAGGAATGAATACACTTCATTGGGTATGTAAACAAATATAAAACCTATTATGATTCTAAGTGCTGTTGAGTGATGTTGGATATGTTCTCTACCAAGAATAATATTGTGAACATAGATGAGTGCTCAATTCCTTAAGAGTGGCTCAAGAATTTAAAGGCTATCAATTTTACTCCATCATCACCTATTTAATGAATCTATGTGATCCTGCATATGTTAATCAATGTTTGGACTATGTGTCCAATCCCCCTAAGTGTGTAGCTCTAGAATATGAATGATAGCTATACATTTGGCTCCATTGTTGCCCACTAAGTGAAGCTATGAATAGATACTCGTATGACCATGTGTTGTATCAGATGACTCTTAAATCCCATGACTGATCTATAATCTAACAATGTTATGTGGATAGTTGAATGCGTGTAGGAAACTAAGCCAATATTGGCCACTCTAGAAGGAGGAGATTAGGCTTATATGAAAGCTGCTCTAAAACTATAAACTATGCTTATGTGGAAGTGACTTAGGAATGTGGAGGTTAGGATTGAATGAAAGCCACTTAAAAATTATGCAAACCACCTACATATGGAATAAGGCACACAACTGCTAAGAATGCCTAGATGATATACTAGATTCAAAAATAAAACAAATCAAATGTGCCATCCACATTACCCCTAATCATTAATGTTTGTAACAAGGATCCTAATTTAGAAGTTATACCAACTTCCTAATCTAAAACTAGAAGTGAGACCCATCATGTCATGCATGATGCCTCCTATATCTATATTCTCTAAGAAAAACTATATTACAACTATTGAATATAAACTAATCTATATATGATAAAACTATATTTGAGCTTGCCTTTCTACCTATTTCTAGAAAATCTATGTTTTTTGTTGTTTGGATAGGAGCATTATAAATAGGACACCTTGTTGTTTGGTGTTATTTTCCATGTTCAAAGCTATTATCCTTTTCTAAATCTAATAACTATTTTGTAATCATCACTATTATTTTAATTAATTTTGCCTTGTTTGACCTTTGATTGCTGTTATAAGTGTTCTAAAATCTAATTTTTTGATTGGAAGGAGCTCTAATCTATATAAAAAAACCCTTATTTTTTGCCCCCTCTTATGAAGGTCATAATGAAAATCCTATAATGACTGATCTAAAAAAAAACTTGCAAGGATGTTATGCTAAGAAATACATGATATAGAAATGATAATCAAAATGATGTATAAAGATATAACATGATCCATATTGGAGATTTTTAGATCAATATGGGTATGCCTAGATATATATAACAATGTAATATCATGTGTAGTATACTAAATTGAAATTAGAAATGTTAGTTGTTAGTTTTTAGTTTTTAGTTGTCAAAGAGGGATGGAGCATTACGTCCATCATGGCATCCAAGAAATCAAGATAATACATGATGTGGATCCTAGCATTGCAAACAATGAGAAGTAAATAATCAATAAGCACACAAGGTAAGAAGCAAGAAGAATACAAGAGTGGCCAAGGGACCAAGAAAATGAGGGACATGGGCACATGTTACTCAAACTAGAATGCAAGCATATAAGGTGTGTTTAAATTCCAAATACACATACAATAGAAAACAAACAAGTTTAGAATGAGGGCCACAATCACATAGAAGAGTACAAGTAGAATATATTGACAAATATCATAAGGCACACATAAGAGTAGAAGCAAAGGACATTGGAAAATGTCCAAGGCACACATAAGAGACAAAATAGGAACTGAGAAATGCAATCACATCTAGCTACATAAAGTAAGGATGTAAAACATGTAATATGTTATAAATATAATCACATATAAATAATGAAATCAAGAAGTGAAATCATGATAAACATGTAGTACATGACTAGGTATATGTTAAGAAAGACACAAGTGTTATATACTAGTGAGTGTTGATAGAGTAATCTATGTAAGCTAGTAAGTAATGTACATCAACATGATAACTAGAGTGTGTGGTGTAGGAATAACATAGATTGGATGGTATAGTCATGTAAAATATGCCCTTGATGGGTAGATATATCAATGTATGTATCAAATATATGAAGTAGGATGCCCCCTCAATGGGTAGAGTGAGTAAATCAAGGATCTGGATGTCATTGTACACACTCAAAGAAGATTAAGTGAAGCATGGTAATGTAGATAAATTGACATACAGTAGCATAGAATAATAAAATGTAAGTCTAGCATGTTAGTAGAAATGTAAAGCATGGATAATACATACAATTGAAATGTTTTTGTTGTTTTTGATTTATTTGAATGTTTTTCTATTTTAAAATGTTATATTATTTTTGGTGTTTTTGAAATAAGCTATGTACAATCAATCATAAGGAGACTATGTACAAGTAATTAAAAATAAACTATGTAAAAGAAAGACTAAGAAGAAATAATACTAATTGATGAGTCTCATAAGAGACTCCTTATTATGGTGTCTCATATCAAAAAAAGGAATCATGCATGATTGTGAAGCATGAGGGAATCATTTTGAATATGACTATGAATAGTCAGATTCATGGTCAGTATCTTTGAAATCATAATAATCTATATTGTTTCATTCATCATTATCATCTTGATTTTGAACCAATGGAATGCTAGTGTTGAATTTTGTTGTATCTAGATCTTTTCCTTTGATAAATTGTGTATGTGAATGATTTACCTTGGGATATTCAATGAATCCCAAACCTTGGTGGCAAACATCATCAACTACTATAATAGTAGTGATGCCTCAAGCATGATTTCCCAACCCTTGACCTTGATAATCAAACTATTATAGATATGTTTGACCAAACCCATACTTATTTAAAATTTGAGTCTCATTTTAGAGAGGTGTAGTTTCATATTTTTTGTGGTTTACCAATGCTTGTGGTACTATTTGTTTCTTTGATTTTGCTTGTTGATCCTTTTTTTGTTCTGATTTATGCTTTGGTAACCACTTTTTTACAATTTCTAAATTTGAACATTTTTTAATATGTTTCTATGTCATTGTGGATTGCTTGACTAATTGATCTTATATAGAGTCCTCATTAGAAATTATCTATTTTATATGTTTATTCAATGCCAAAAATTAATTTATGTGATGCCCATGCATTGTATGATATGTAAAATAATATCTAGATCTTCTTACTGGATGTAGAAGAGGTAGTTTGGTCAACTTAGATTACATTATTTCCCTTAGTACCTCACTTGAAATCTTATGTATTTGAATGCTTTTTGAATCACTAACTGTAGAGTTACTTTGTTGTGATTTCTTATTTTGATATGTAACATTGCTTGCAACCAATATACTAGGTGAAGGTACATATACATGCGTGGCACTAAGATGCATTTGAGGATTTTGTATTATAATCCAATTTCCAAATGTTGTGATATTTTCATGTAATATCTAATTCTAAATTTATAAATCTAAAATTAGCTTGATCATATTGGTGATTTGATCCCTTAGAGTCTCACAAGTGCAAACCTTAGTTGCTTCTGATTGATCATGTAAGCACATATGTTGAATATGGTTTGAAAAAGCTATAGGTTGAATGTATGCATTAGGATTAATAGTATATGTTGCCTAAAATTTTTGAGGGGTGATAGCATGGACCAAGTTAGAGGGAAAGTAACTATCACCCTCTTGGAGGAGAGGAGGATAAGGAAATTCTTTCTTGTGCATAATATATGACATTGAAACTTGATAGGTATTTATTAGCTTATGTAATGGATCCTCTCAGTATTCAAGGATTTTATTATTAATTGAATTGCACATAATATAGAGATATCATGTTAAATAATTAATGAAACTTTGTATTAAGGAAAGGTAAACATTACTTTGAAGGAAAGAAATCTAAACATGTTTAACAATACATTTCTTAGTATCATCCCATATTATAAAAAGTTAACATGAAAGGGAAATAATGAATCTTTGTATTAACATATGGTAAAATTCATCATTCATGTACATGATAGGACTGAGTATGGACTACTTATTATTTGCAATAAATATTTTGAAAGAAGTGATATCCATTTTTTATTTTATATGAAATCTGATTTAGATGTATAGTGATACCTCAAGCAAGTAAAGGGACCTAGTATATGTAACTAAGAATTGAGAGAAAATTAATTTTTAAAATTAATATGGTAAATTTTAAAAATTAAATTTGAAATTATGATTTAAATATGTAGGAAAAATTATAAAAATAATGGAAAAATTAGCAAGGAATTTTCCCTAGGGTTTCTAGGGATTTTGTGTGCAAAGGGACCTAGTAAATTCAACTAGGGTTTGGAATAAATTATTTTTAAAATTAATATGGTAAATTAAAAAATATAAATGTAAAATTATGATTTAAATAATTAGGGAAAAAAATATTGGAAAAAATTAGAAGAAATTTTCCCTAAGGTTTTTAGGTTTTTTATGAGCAAATAAAGTAAGTCAGGGTCACCAAATGATTTAATAATTTTGAGATATTGGATTCTTATTATTAATTTAGTTAAGGGTATAAAATAATTAAATCAATAAATAATATTAAAATAATTATAGCAGTCATTTTTACAATTTACTGTGCCTTTTAAACCTTTCTAAAAATAACAATAAATAAGGAGAAATGCAACTTAGCTAAAAAATGGACTGAGACGGCTAAAATAGAGGATAAAAATAGTTGTGTAAGACTAGGATAGTGTCATGAACCTAGATATATATTTAATTTAGTGAAAGGATATTATTTCTAAAAATATGACACTTTAGGGTCTAGTTTTATAGTCTAGGTCCTGCCGCTATTGTCCAAAATGATCACAGAGATTTGAGTTTTTTAGGTTTTGTTTGATGTCCCTATTTGAGCCTTCTTGTGAAATTTCAATTATTGAATGATAATGGACCTCCTTGTAGATATGATTTGCTCTTGAACCCTAGACCTTCAAATTTCTTGAATACAACTTAAGAAAGAGGGGGGATTATTGTGTTTAAGATGCATTGAATGTGTATCCACACCCCTTATATGGGTATGCTACCTACATACCAATACTCTGAAGAGGGATCAAGCCATATGTAGTTCTTCCACTTGATTTTCTTTGTGTAATAGTGTTATGTGGATGGAAAAATGCTATACTAGGTGTGCTTGAGGTGGTAAAGGACTAGTGTGAGGGTTTGAATATGATAATAGCTATATTGGATGGTTGTTGCAGAGAATAGGGAAATTTGCCTTAGTGGTCTTGTTTATATTCTTACTTATTTAATATTTACAACCCCTTATAAATTAACTTTGAATGGGATTTTATATATATTTATTAATCATGGGTTAAATGTATTTATGCTAGGTTGATACAATGATGAATAAGAATCGAAAGGAAATGGTCATTTTATCTCAAAATGTGATTAGATAGGAGCACTATTAATGGGACACCCTAGGGTCTAGTTCTATAGTCCAACCCAAGTCATCCTATCCTATAGGCTTAGGACATAGGAGGATGGAATTATGACATGAAATATAGCCTGACTAAGCTAGAATCAAGTCTTAGAAGTCTATGAATGATCAATTATAACAAAAAAGGTGTCTAAAATGGTTATGCGAGGATGCAAGAGGGTCATATATAATGGGTGTCACAAACCACACTCAAGCTACCATTTTGGACATTTTATATGACTACACTTCTAAACCTTTACCTTCTACTTTTATGTCTTCCCACATCATGACCTCTTCTTTTATGTCATTTTTAACCTCCATTCCAAGTATCTCTACTAATATGGCTGGTTCAACATATAGTGGGCCTTTTCCAAAGACCCTCCTCCTCAATCATGCCACTAGTTCATCATTTGATACTAATGCTAATCATACTAATAATGATTCCTTTTCTTCAAATTTTAACCATCCATTAGTGAATATTTTTATACACATGCTAATCATGCTACTAGTGCTTCCTTTTCTACCAATACTTCTCACACCACTAGTGCCATGTATGTAAATTCTCATATTTCAACCCAAGCCACTAATACCAATACCAATTCTTTACATGCCACACGCACTAGTTAAAATACTACCTAAACTCATCAAATTGTATTACAAACACTCAATCAAATAAACTATTTCTAAACCAATAATTCTAATCAAATGATGCAAATGTAAAATCATCTCATTAACCTTCAAAATCAACCTCAATAAATTCCATGGGGAGCATAAAATCCAAATGCCCCCAACCCCTCTTAGGTATTCCCATGGTAACCTCATTATTCAACCACCCCTTACTAATAAATTGATGAAACATATCCAAAATTAACCTCTTGGACCTCAAATTTCCAATATAGACATAGGAGGTATCACACCTATAATCAATTATATTAAGTCCATTGATCCAACATTACATTTAAAAACATTTGGTAATCTCTATAAATAATGGGTCAAACTCAATACCTTTGATACTAACAAGCTATTAGCTAAAATACTCTCATAAGATAATTTATATTGGTATGATCAACTAAAAACCCATTCTATTACTAACTGGGAAGATCTGGTTAACTCCCTAGTACAAGAGTTTCTAACTAGTGATCTCCTTGAGAATACTTTAGCTCACTTCATAAATTATAAGCAACATAAAACCAAAACAATATAATTTTTCATCAAATGATGTAAGAACCTATCTAATAAAAGTGAGAACAACATGATAGATGATAATATTTTTCATCTATTCACTAATTATCTCTATCCCAAGTGTTAATATCAAGTTAGGACTCTCTCTCCAAGAACTTTGGAAGAAGTCCTCAACCAAGCAAAGTGCCAATATTTTTTCATGCACCAATTTAAACAATCCAAACCTCCCATAAGAAGTCACATGCTAATTAAAAATAAAACCATCTTGCTACTAATGATGGTGTCACTGATACTTATGACACTATTCACAACATTCAAGCCATCTCTCCCAAAAACATTGTGGAATATGTTCCCCTCCAAACAACACTCTTAATCCTATATTTTCTAAAATAGACAACATTAATGACCACAAACCAATATACTTATCTGATCTTTAAAAGCATCTTCTTAGGCCTCTACCATGAGATAGTGGCCCCACTGATCCTATGAAATAATGGTATGATCCCCACAATTTTTTTTGGTTTCATGCAAGTTGTGGCCACACTCATGAGACTTGTAGACAATTACGTAATTTGGCTATGGATTTCCTTATTGGACCAAAATTTTATCATGAATCATTCATTCAAAAGTGAAAAAAAACATATGGCATATCCTTTAAAGCTCACAAAACACAAAACAAAAATCAAGATTTAAACCAAGATAATTCTCATCTTGTTATATATAAAGATCCTCTTCTTAATCATCAAGATGGCAATGATAAGACTACTCCAACAAATAATGTTGAAAGACTTATAAACCTTAATACTAAAGAAAATGTGGTAAATGTGACTAACTTGTGAAGGTTATTCACTTTTATTGATTGTAATCCAACACACATGCACTAAACCTCCCAAACATTCCATGTCATTCAATACTCTTCCCTATATCATTTGCTAGAGTTGGGGCAAAAGGACCTTATATATTTCCAATAACCACTTCCAAAATATCAACTAGATAATACCTCTCACACTATGTCTACCATTCCTTGACATCTACACACATTTAAAACATTCCCCAACCTTCCAATAGTATTTATTCAACTCAATCACAATAAATACCTATATCAACTATCCCACCATATAAATACAATCAACCTATTTGTCCTCAAACTAAACCAATGAAATCTTACCAAAACAAGTTTGAATGCACTTTAAATCCCCCTTCTAAGGAGCTCCTATAACATTATTTTCCTCTATCTATCAATTCCCCCATGGGTTATCATGAATGGGACCCTATTGTATAACATTCTCATCTCCCATTTCAAATATCTTTCCTAGAACCAATTCAAACTTCCCCTATCATAGCAATCATACGATGCAATTATTATTTGAAATTAACATCCCTCATCATCCTCTAACATGATGTGAATCTACTTTTTATAGATCTAAAGATAGTATAATATAATAATGTGAAGATATGTCCATACATGTTGATGAAAAAATGGACACTTCTCTTTCCCTTAAGTTTCTTATCACCTCCATGATTCCAAATGATATTTTATTTGATGGATGATTCTACATTTTTTATTAGTTTATAAATTGGCAATATCTAAGTTAAGCCTACTTTGATTGATGAAGGTTTTGATACTTGTGTTACCTCCATCAATCTCATTAAAACTCTTGAATATTTTAAGTGAAATCTCAATTCCACATGTAGTACATGTCAAGGTTAAAATATAGGGAAAATGCCTCATTAAGGTTCAATATGGTTTCCTATTACCATCCCTCATATTACTGTTCACATAAAAGTTATACTATTTAAATTTCCCCTTTAATATCAAATATTTATTGGTATACCTTGGACTCATCTTATGAGGGTTGTTGCCTCATCTTCCTACCAATGTTTTAAATTCCCCCATAGTGGTATTTACTAGATTCAAGGAGACACAAACCATTAGAATTTTAAATAATTTCATGAATGTTGTGTCTTTAAAATTCTTACCCTTAAACCATTACCCAATACCCCATTTAGGAAATCTCAATGTTTCAATTTTCTTATCAATTCTACTTGAGGTTATAATGGTTACCTTGAACTCATTGGGAACATACCACCTAACCTCCTTGATTTTGATGATGATGAGCATAATGAGATCAACCTCAAGATTAAAAATTTATATTTATCCCCTCATCTCATCACCCAACTTCTACCATCTTTAAAATCATGCTTCCATCATCCTCGTATCAATAATTAACCTGTGGTCTTAACTAAGACTAGACATTCTATTCATCATGAAAATTCTAACAAAAGTATCATACCTACATATATCATCGACTTGTATACATCTAGTTATGATGATGGTTATGCTTTAGATAATCAATTTCTAGGACTTTTTTAGTCTATAGATGATGAGATTCTTTGATATTGTATTTATTTATTTCAGTCTTTACATTTATCTTATTATGTTCCTTGTTTCATAGTTCCTAATTCTATTATTCTTCCTATTTTTCATAGGGTAGAAATGGAGTGATCACATGATACACCTCCAATTTTAGTAGAGACTACTAGAATCATGTTCATGGATCATTCCATGACCAATTATTATCATTTTTATAGATACTAAGATCCTTCTAATTTTCTTCCCCCATAGATGTTAGCTACTACTCTTAATCCTTCTATGCATCCTACCTAACCCTCATGAGCCTAATCTAGTTCCTACTCCCACTCTACTTCTAGCTAAGCCTCATGGTGTATTTTAAATATATTTACCTTTAAAAAGTCCAACCCTAATCTCTACACCATCCCTATCTTACCTTGGCAATGAACTTCTTCATGTACCTCATCTTCATCCCATGCCCACCCAATGGTTTGTTCAACTTTATTATGATATTCATAAAGTTGTTAGTCACTGGACTATAAATTGCTAGTTATATTAGCCTTCTTCGGCTTTGACTTCTACTTATTTTATTAATAGACCCCCAAAGTCTACTAACAATCATATATGTTGCTCCTATGGGAAAAATAATAATTATTCCACCCATTGTCAAAAGCTTCAGAAATATATTGACACATTGCATCCTACCCTTGCTCAACCCAAATATAAGTCTATACCTGATACCAAACTATTACCTGATAATATCCATAAATATGGGGAGTTATATTATCTTTGAAACTAGTGTGGTACCCATCATACTGATAGTTTATGCATTCTCTAGAAATATATTCATAATCACCTTATGACAATTCTTGTGCTCATTATCCTCCTTGCACATGTCACCCATGTAATAAGTATCCTATTTATTCACCTATGGCTTCTTCTCCACCAATGGTGCCACTTTTTGTTTTATAGATACCATTCATATTCCATCATCTACTCCCCTCCTTAAATATTCTACACACAAGATCTCTCATGAGCATGATCCTTCATCTATACCTACATTTTCTATTGAGGATATTTGGAGAGATGTCTTTTCATAGCTTTCCATGAGGATAGATGAGACTCCAGATACCATTAGGATCCAAGTTCATAGGTATATTTAAGATGTCATGGATAATATTTGTGGATAAATTAATCATTATTTATGAAAATAAGATGATGTTATTTCACTTTACTCTTCTTTATGATTTTGGATTAGACTTGTAATCCACTTTTATATTTATTATATCATATTACTATATTTCTAATATGGTTCACTTATCTATTTTACATGGATATTTATATTAGGCAGTATGTGTTGTATATGGTTTCATTTTTTTTCCTCTTTTCTTATGGCTTATTTTCATCCTTTCCATGATTGGACAATTATATTTATGAGTTTATTTATTTTCATGTATGTCTTTGTCTTTCTTAATTATTATTTACTACCTCATCTCAACAACTCAAATAATTATTATTGTGACTTGGTTATACAAGCCTTGATCTCTTTAGTAATATTTCTTTACCATGTGATCAGTTAACAAATAAGTCATCTCATTGTACTCCTATTTTACCAATCTACTTTATATCTCCCTTTATTCCCTTCTCCCCTTTTTTATACTAAGCATACATACAATTGAAACTTGAGATAACATATTGGTTTCTACATAAGCCTAAGTGTTTAATTATTATCTCTTTGGATAATTAGCTTCATTCAACCAAAGTGAAAATTTCATTCCTATGTATCACTTCTATCACTCTTATTGGTTATTCCAAATCAATATGGATTAAGAATCATGAAATCCATAAAATTTAAAATCCAAATTGTTTAAACAAAAGGCAATGATATAAAAGGAAACATACAAATTTTAAAATTCAAATCATACTAAAATATGTGATTCATAGCACATCTCATTTTTATAATTGAAGATCAAATTCCAAATTTGGCCTCATGATAGAGTCAAGGTCCATTAGGGTGTAGTAGTCTAGTAGATTGGGAAAGGAGAATAAAAAATATATTTTTAGTGTTACCTACTTTCTCACAGAAGTATCTAAATTTCACAATAGATGACAAGTCTATAAGAGGTCCTAAGGAATAGGGAACATGTTGTGGGAAGGTAGGTCCATTTTTTTCTTGTTCATATAACCAACATTAGTTTATGTTAGTATCTAACCTATTTTCCCATAAAACTTTAAGCTTATTATGAATAAGTATCCTTTGAATTTTGATGGTCACTAGACTCTTAATGTCTTTATTATGTACCTATTTTACCTCATGTTTCCTAATGTATTATCATAGATGCCTATGTCATGCTTTTTACATTCCCTATTTCATTTACATAATTTCTAATATTTCCCCTTCAAAAATATTATTTTGTTAGTTGATCATTCCCCCTAGGGTTTCCCTTTGTGATTTAAATTGTAAGAACATGGATAGGACTAGGCCTTCCTATAAAATTATCACATTAAAAACATCTTTTAAAATCATTCTCATAGTTGTCTCTACCTCATTGGTGATCCCTTTGTGAGTTACAATGTAAGACTATGGATAAGACCAGGCCCTCTTCACAAAATCTTCCAATACCCAGTTCTTACTACAACCAAGTCATAATGAAATTACATGTGCCAAACTTGAGATAAGTAGGGTTAAATTATGAGTTACAAATCATTTAAATATTTCCCATATTAATTTAGTATGTTTTATTCTTACTTCATTAATCTTTAACTTTTATCTTCTTATTTTCTGATTTCATGTATGCTTACAACCATTTTCATAAATTTTTCATACTTCTTCACTTAAATTAGTAAGATCAATTTAGTTTCGTTTTATAGTTTTGTATTTATTTTTATACTTCCCATCATGATTTATTATGATTAATTAAATTAATTGTTTTATTTTTATACCATTGGTTTTTTATGTGCCTTCCATTTTAGTAAAATATTTTCATACTTCCCAATGTGATATAGTGTGATTTATTTTTTAATTTAGTTTAAATATTTTACACCACTTCAAAACATTTATTATCCTTTTTACCATCTTTGGTTTATTATATTTATACATCTTTTTTTTTCATGTTTCTCATTGTGATAATGTGTATTACATTTATTTTGATTAATTATACTTATATAAATAATTTTTCCTTTGTATTTTTAACCATGCATGTGTATCACATAGTGATAGAAAATAAAACACTTATCATATATTTCTCATAACATATACAACAAAATATAAATACATGTGCTAGAAGGAAATATATCTATGCATCCACATCTAAATCCAAAAACAACTCATGAGATAAAAATGTCAATATATATGTATGTATGTATATACATACATACATAGATACACACACACATACATATCATGTGTTTTATACAAAATAAAAGATACAATAGCTCTAGTTCTAAGGATGGGATCCATCATATCTATCATGTGGCATAGCCATACTACCCATCAATGCTTGTGACTATCCCCTATAAATAGTACATTATAAATAAGTAATCTAGGATATCAATATAATAACCTATCCTTATTTATTACCACCTATACCTATACCTCTTCTATCTAGATGGTGGTCTCAATATCCATAACTATCTCTTGTGTTAGGGTCTGTTAGGTCTATGTCTCTCCTACTCCAACCCCTATTTATGGATATAACCCATCACCATGTGCTTGTATCTTTCTCATGGCCTCTATAACTATTCCAAACCAACACACCTATGTTGGGGTAGATGCAACCATATGATCATCTAATGTGGTAGGGTCGTATGGCGCCAACACCTCATCCAAAATGTCATGGTGTACAACCATAACTAGGGATCTCTATATGATCTAGTCTAACATAAGATATATAAAACCTAAACTAGATAAGTATTAGATAAAATATATATCTCAAAATAATATATCTACCATAATCATAATGCAATTAGTTTCCCATATCAAAAAATTAAATCAAAATTAAAACATTTCTCACTCATGTTGGTCTCACTGATCAAAGTCTCTTTGTTTGCTCACCCATCAAGAACCTCATCTATTATCATCCTCTTTAATAGTACAAACTAAGACTCACCACTCTATCCCACAATTATAATATCCTTAAGGGTGCCTCTATCGGCTAACACTATCCTAGAGTGATTGTTGGGTCCCCCTATGTAGCAATTAGAATATATGTCTCCTCACACTGATGATGCATCTATTTTTTATCTAGACATGTTAGTCATCAATAGCTATTATTTGGTTCCTATTGTGCCCTTACATCCACATCCATCACATATCCCCATGATAGCACTACTACTAATTTATATCATGCTTTGCTATTCCATGGTCTACATGCCAAGGCCTAATCATTGGTATCTAAATTGATACCTCTCTTCCTTCTCTCCCTCTTCTCTCTCTATAATGTCATGCCTAATAATAATTTATTACTAGAGGCTCCACCATTTGGGTGAGTCTAAACTATCCTAGTAAGCATGCCATTAGATGCAGATCCACCCATGAAGTGTAGTGGCCTATGATATACACATATGTCAACCCTATCACCATAGAAGACCAACTAGGCCATATGGAATATATATTAGTGTAGGGATTCCACAAAATATCCCATCATGTGATCATGTATAATGCTAGCATGTGATTCATGACCCACACTACATGGTACTATCTCTATCCCAAGACCCGAGGTAATATATCACTGACTACATGGGGTAACCCAACTATTCAATACATACAGAACCTATCATATACCCATATGCTCAAAAAAATAATTGGTATAATTATATTATACCCTCTAGATAACATCCCATACATATCATATATTAGCTAGACCCGGCTGAAAACCCAAAAAATGTAAAGTGTTCCCTGATCTAATATGGACTGGCATAAGGCTTTTGCATATAATGGTACCTTACCATCCAAATTATGAAAAAACACTCATTTTATCATAATTCCTATCACCACATTTAATATGTCCATATTAACCATAATATAAACATCTAACAAGCTTACCCTCAACTTAGGGTGAATCATATTTGAGCATGTAGCCCATTGGTATAATGCTCATCTCTCATCCTCATCCTTTGGTATATCATTAATCATTAGTATCCCACCTATAAAATTTCCAATCAATGAATGGACATCCTATAGAGTGATACCCACCTCAATGAGGCTAATATATCATCATGGGTTAAGGCCACACTATGTGGTGACTTTCCATTATATTGGTACTTGACCCAAGGTCCCACTTTATTTTTATTTTTATTCATGTCTAAGATAATGAGATATCTCCATGTGGTGTGATCTAGCTTACCCAAGGATTATTTTTCCTATATTTATCTCTCATATGTTATGGCTACTCAAACACATCAAGATTTGGATAAGTGGCACCATGTTAGACATTTAGTGCTCGACTACATATAAAAACCATTCTAACTATTCTGAGACTTTGGGTAAACATGATCTTACCACATGGTTGTATTTCATTTCCTTAGAGGGTTTTTATTTAATTATATGAGTATGGACTACTTTAAGGCTAAGATAAAGTATTGTTTCATCACATGGCATAATCTTATTTACTTAGAAGATCCTTGGGTGGGTACTTTTTTAAAGGGTTATGAGAACTTAACAGGTGGTTTTATCTATCTCATACAAGGTCTATAGGGAAATAAATAATACACAAACCAACCTAAGGGAGTGATGTAATGGGATGGTGACATTGTAAATTAGAAAAAAGAAAAATATTAATCTATCTATTAGTTAATGAAATCAAAATAAACATGAAGAAATATCATCTTAGGCCTAATCCCTAGGTTGAATTATATGGAAACTAATCAAGAAATATGATTTAGAAAAAAAATGTTTAAAAAAAATTATAATATTTTATTTTGAACTAACTTGAAGAAGTTAAACTTATATTTTAGGCTATGGATTCTTTGGAAATGTTTGATTTTGCATGTGGGAAACACATCTCCTTGTCTATAATGGCAAAAGTCCCTTGTATTTATAGACTTTTTAGATGTTTGTGAAAAATTTATATGATATCAAGATCAATGGTGGATGATGAGTCCTAAAACTCATGATCACACACATGGAGTGTGTAATATATCTAATTTAAGACATTTTTAGAGTGTGGAAGGGATTTTATAAGAATAGTGAAATCATTTGTCTTCTTGGAGTGTGTAAGATACATGTAAGAGGAATATTGTGTAATATGGGTGTAATATCTTGTTTTTAATCCTCTTTCACATTTTATTCCTTGAGTGACATCATCTATGTAAGGTAATAATTTAATTTTGATTTTAGGAAATAAATAATTTAAAATTCATGGAATTTTACATTAGAGTAATGATTAGGCTAATTAATCAAGATTATTAATTGGTAACTAGAATAATGGTAGACTTTTTAATGTTAATAAAGTATGCACTTAACTATCCTATGAAGACATCTACAAAGTATTAGTTTGATTCAAGATGTGCTAGATAATATTAATGATGCAATATGATCCATTACTCTAATAAGGGTTCCGTCACTACTATTTAGGATAAAAATAGTAGATGTGGGGGTAAAGTAGTTCCTTTGGTGATTTATGGTTAAATTTGCATGTGATTATTTATATTAACTCTTGATTATAGTTTATACATGAAAGTTATTAAAATGAAGTGTCTATATTTTACCCCTATTTGAGAAGTCATTTTGAGACACCAAGCACAATAATTCATTTTCAAGCAATGAAAATTCATTAAGAATAAATTTGATAATGATTCAATAATAATGTATTTAATCTTCTCTTTTTAAATTTTATGAGTCAATAAACTCAAATTGATGTCCTCATAGGGCACTTTATTATCCCTAGATTCCCCTTGAAGGAATAGTTTAGGAAGAATTGAAAATGGACATACACTGGAAATGAATAAAAAACCCTATTAGTAGGTAAAAGAGGTTGAGAAAAAAGAGGAATGTTGAATTAAATGGTACTTAAAATGGAAAATGGAAGTTAAAAATGGGCCTCTATGGAAGAATGGAAGTGTTCAATATGATTTTTCATATTAAAATATGATACTATTGGCCATGAATATGGATATATGATCATGATTGATAAATGTTTGACTTTTTATATACAATCATTTATTGATAAGTATCATGATTTACATATAAATTAGTCATAGTTTTTAGTGATCTGGTTGTAAGACAAACCAGAAGGTGATATTTTTTTTCAACATTTCCTATGAGATTTCTAACACTTGATTTTTGATGTAACACTGAACGATTGCACCATGATATAAAACACCATGATGGTCAAGATGTAATATGCATAAGGACCAACCTCCATTCTAATAAATAATTGACAATAATTCACTAATGATGAAAACCTTGATGGTGATTCCTAATGGATGTCAATGGAGGGACTCCATTATAATTCCATGATAAGAAACACCATGATGATGAACCTACTATCATAATGGACTAAGCTGAGGTGATAAAAAAAAAGGAAAAAAAATCCAACAAATAAGAAATCAAACACAAGCCAAAAATAAAAGCAATAAAAAGTATCTTATTTCTAAATAAGAGTGTAGACACCTAAATTTGACCACTAATAACCTTCAATCAATATTTTGACCAATTTCCACCTAAAATACACAATTTGGCTTAAAAAAAACTAAAATGTGTTAAATGATGTGAAATTGACATATTCAAGTGCTAATTTTGGCCAAGGTATCCCTAAATGGGGTAATGTAATTTATGGGCTAGCTAAATTTGATCAGCTCATTCTGAGTCAAAATGCCAAATTTGCACCTGGGTGCTCTAAATTGTTCTTCCCTATCAAATATTTTGCATAAGACATGTGCTTTTGTTATTTATTATTGGAAAAATTATAAATGGGAATATGGTTCCAATGCATTTGGCATCACCTTATAATTCTAATCCAATCAAATTTTAGACTAATAATAAGACATTCTAATCAATTTGAGTAATTTATGCACAAAGTTCTTAATCATGCTTAAGAGATAATTAACCTAAATCAAAGCCTAAGTAATAATTCTATGGAAACTTGTTGAATACTTCTTTTTAGAAATGAATTTGAATATCTGCATCATCAAGTGACCTCATTTCTTTGAAAGACATCCCTAATACATAAATTCCACAAATATCATGATTCATTCCCTCCATGCCTCATCAATGCTTTCCATGATGCCCTCCATGCCTCATCAATGCCTTCCATGATGCCCTCCATGTATCTTAATTTCCCCTTCTTCCATTCTCATGATGAGGATAATTACAAACTTAATTTCAAAAATTGAATTAATTCTCAACCACACATCTCAATCTTGAGATGGATGATTTAGGTTGATTCTAGACATTCTCAAAATATATAAATAGAGAGGCCATGAACATCATTTATAAGCTTCATTTGTGTAAAGTTATAATGTAGGATTGGCTCTAAAAGCTTCATTAAATTATTATTACCATGCTAAATTGATTCCAAGCCAAGCCAAGCCATAAGCCAAAGATGCCAAGGAGAAACGGAGATAGCCAAACCTCATTTGATGAAGACTTCATGAGCACAAGCTGAGTAAGCCACCACTACAACAAGCATTTTGGAGCATCCAAGGGAGGTAAAAGAAAGTTTTCTTTGCATTTTAGTTATGTGTTTCATTCATGATTGATAACTAAGCTCTCCCTAGTGTCTAAGCTTAGAGATGTTATGTTATTAGTGTTTTTATTTCATCTTGTTTTCATTTTGGAACTAACACCATAATAACCATCCTCTCTTGAGTCTAATTCCTAGATCACAAAGAGAAGAAAATAAACACACCAACAAATAAAGAATAAAAATAAATAAATAGTGAACCATTTTTGCATGTTTTAATGTAATTTGTTACTCTTATAGATTATACCCCTAAGATCTAAAGGATAACTGATAGGACAAAATGAAAACCAATATGGAAAAGGTGGGATAGAATTAAAAGGAAGGGGTTTTTAAGCTATCTCCAAATTCCCCATGCAAGTGAACAATGCCTACATACTCCAATGGAATTTAGGCCAAATTTATTTCTCTTAGGGATGTGTAAAATAAGAAAAATGATGAAAAGTAAGAGACTTGGTTATAAAGGAATAAATTTGTAAATTTACACTTGTAAAAAGGTGATATCATTTAGATAAATTAGGAAATATATAGTGTTAATAAGATTGGCTGAGCTAACCTAAGATGTTCCATGTATCCAAATGCTACCTACAGAGTCTATGTGTACCTTAGAATGATGTAGTTCACCCATAAATGGGATCATAATGAAGGAATGAAAATGGTGAATTAGAAATAATTATGGTTAGATAAGGTGTTCCAACCTAGAAAATGTAGTAAACAAAGCCATCTAGAATATGGCCAAAGACCACTAGTGAACATGATGACAAAAAAAATATTTTTTGTGCCTTTATATCTCTGATGGAGATTTTAATCCCCTTTTTTCTAACTTTTTTGGTTTTTAGGTTATTTTTGGTATTTTCAAAATCTTAAGGTTTTTCAACTATTTTGAATGATTTTAGTTTCTAACATCTCAACTCAATGGAGGATTATGAGATGTAGAATGTTTACACTCATAAAATGACAAGAGTGTAGTTTAGGTCACTCTCAAAATGATGAGAGGATGGCTTAAATTTATCTCAAAATAATGAGATCATAGGAAAGTGGTCATTGAGTAAACCTCAAAAATTGAGCATTGCCTACATAGTCCAAATGGACCTCAGGTCAATGTAGTTCACCTTACAATAAAGATATTATGAATTAATAGTAGGGAGAAAATAGGAATGTAACATGAATAGAATAAATGGTACAAGATTTAACAAGATTCAAAAGATGCAATTCAAAGACCATCATACAAGGAAATCATGTGTAAGCTAGTCTATGATGTTAACTATCTTATATGTGTTGATGGTGACCAAATCTAAATAATCTTCTTAAAACTTACTTTAAATTATAACATCTAAAATTATCTTCTATACTTGTGAAACATAATCAAGATTAGATTTGGTAATAGGATGGAGGAATAATATTAGGATGGATTATCTCAATTAGAACCAAAATGAAGGGAAGGTGTTTATAAGTCATGCCCCTAAGCAAGAGGCCTTATAGACAACATTCAAACAAATCAAAAGTAAAAACACTTGAGATACATAATATTCCTAGGTTCATCCATCTCTTCCCCATCTAGTGTAGCCAATCTATATGCTCTAGATCTATAGTTAGCTATGGTGATGAATGAGCCCAACCAATTAGGCTCAAAATTTCCCTTATTTTCATGGGTGGTATTGGTATTGTTTTGGTTCTCTTTTAAGACTAGATCATCAAGTTAAAAGTATTTATGTTTGATACACTTGTTTTAGCTATGACATAACCTATTATGATATTCATGGAGACTTTTCAAAGAAGATACCCATTTTTCATCAATTAGTTCTAATTCTTGAAGTTGAGATACTATGTATTCCTGTTCATCAATGATATCCTACAATGAAATATGCAAGGAAGGTAAATTGATCTTGATAGGGAGAATAGATTTAGTGCCATAAATAAGATATTATGGTATGGCTCTTGTTGGGATTTGGGTATTTGTATTGTAATCCCAAAGGGTGAGAAATAGTTGAAAATTCTAATCATATCCAAAAGCATCAAAAATGTTCTTAAGGATTTGGACCAAGGTTTTGTTAGATACTTTAGCTTGGCCATTTATTTGAGGAAAAATAGGTAGTGGAAAAGTATTTACTAATATGGTATTTAACATCAAGGAATTTGACATCCTTATTTTTAAAGGATGTACTATTATCATAAATTAGACTAGAGGGAATGTTAAAGCATAAAATGAGATGATTGAGGATGAATTTGTAAATTTTCTTACCCATTATGTAAGTGAGTGGAATGGATTCAACCTACTTTATAAAATATTTGGTTTTAGTGAGGATATGTTTATGACCATATATAAAATTATGATTGATTTTCCATATGAGATCAAGTCCCCATGTGAAAAACAACCTTGGTATAATGATCAACTAAAGTGCCTGAGCTTGGACATGAATGAGATTGGCATGCTTTTGAGAAACCCCACATTTTTTACATAAACACATAAATTGGCCTCCATAGTGGTCAAGTAATAACATGTACATAATATTTTATTGGTAAGGACCATTCCACTATGTGGGGCCCATAAATATATTTGTGTACTTATTTAATTACTAATTTAGACACTACCAAAGCTAAATAATGGAGTTATATCATATCTTCTATGATAGAGTGTGGCATTGAATATGGTATAACAAGAGGTATTATGAATTAATATTTTTTATGTGAAAGGTTACAAGGGAGAATATTATCATGATGGTAGGCATATATATTTGAGTACCAAGGTGATTTAAGACCAACAATATCACATACCATTTCATATTTATAACTTTAATGAGGTGACCCTAGAAGATGTTCAATAGGGAATTGGTAATATATAACATGATCTATGATTGATATAGTGAACCAATTACATATGAAATCCTATTTTTCTCCCTTAGGATCTATTCAAATGGTATATGTTCAAAAATCCACTTGAAATAGTCCACTATATTCTTGTAAGGAATAAGTTTTTCATATTTGGTATGGTATTATTCTATCACCTAGTTAATAATCAATTGACAATCTACATGAACATGTAACTTATTGATATTCCATTATAATAGTAGATTGATCCCTAAAAAAAGTACTTCATCCTCTACTATATTATTGGTAAAATAAAAACTAATGTGTACTTTTTTGGGAATAATACACCCCTATTGAATTATGAATAGAATGCTAGATCCAGATTCATGATAAGGGTAGGAACCATAAAGAATATTACAGTGTTATGACTTAGAATAATTGTCATCTAGAGTCATGATTGACTCATCAAGGAAATTTTAAATGAATGGTTTGGTAACTAATAAGGGTGATTCCAAAAGTTCATTTTCAAGTGTTTTCCCCTTGATAGCCTTTTGATGTACATATTCAATCGTAAATTCACTTAATAAAATGATCCATTTACATGTCTGAACAATAAAAGTTACCTTGGAAAGTATGTATTTTAGTGGATCCACTTTGGAAATGATAATGGCCTTTTTTATAATATAATGTCACAACTTTTAGGTTTCAAACACCATTTCTATGTTTTTATAACTAAGTTGTAATTATGTTCATAGGAAATAAATGTGGGGTTTAAGTAGTATACATCTCTTTCTTTCCCTTGATCATTATATTATGTTATAAGTTCCACCAAGGCATACTAAATAATTGAGATGTAAATGAACAATGATTTTCCAAGTGTAGGTGGAGCTAGAATAGGTGGATTTGTCAGATATTATTTTAACTACTCAAAGGCCAATCGAAAATTGGTACTCCATGATATACTAGTGCCTTTTTTAGAAGATGAGTAAAGGGATGAAGTGTAATCACCAACTATGAAATGAATCACCTAATGGATTGGATTTTACCCTATATATTGTGGAGCTACTTCAGATTAGAAGGTGGAGGCATTTTTGTAATATACTTAATCTTGGATAGATCTAATTCAATACCCTTGAAAGAGAGAATGAAATATAATAATTTACTTGAGGAAATTCTAAAACACACCTTTTAAGGTTAATACTTACCTTGTATTCACTAAGCCTTTTAAAAATTCATTGTAACACATGGATGTCATGCTATAGTCTTATATTCTCTAAAAATATCATCCACATAATCTTTAACAATATCATGCATCATGTCATGGAAAATCATAGCCATTAAACATTGGTACATGGAACCATCATTCTTGAGGCCAAATGGCATACATATATAATGGAACATTCCCCATGGAGTGATGAATGATATATTGTGTTGGTATTCAAGTGTGATTTTAATGTGAATATATCATAGAAACAATCCATAAAATATATTATCTCATTCCTTGATGTGGAATCTACAATCATATCACTGTTGGTAAAATGAAAGTAAAATTTTAGGCATGCTTTATTGATATATTTTAAACCAATACATGATTGGATTTCTTATGTTTTTTATTTAATTTTACTATGTTTAATATCCACTCTAAATAATATATAGGATGGATATACCCTACCTCAAATAATTTTTATATTTCTTTCTTGATAAGTACAACTATGCAAGGGTGCATTTTTCTCAACTTTTACTTGATTGGCTTGTGACATCAAGGTATACAAAAAGGTGATGTATAACTAAATAAAGGTCCAAGATAGGAATATATGAATAAAACTAGGGAAAAATATCAAAAAAATACTAAATGAGGGCATTAAGAAGATCACATTCCTCTGCAATGAGGGATGCTCCAAGTTTGATCCATTTAAGATCAAACATTGTTCTAATATTGACTTATATGGTATCCTCAACAAGTAGTGTGGAACCATATTATATAATAGTTATTAATGTGGTAAATTATTCTTAATCTTTATTTCTTGGCTTGAATAACTCATTTTTTTACCCATATATGAAGAATCTGAATAACCAAAGTTTGGCAAAGGCCATTTTCAAAGGCATGTAGGACATCTTGAGCTAATTCATCAAATACTTTTTGATCCTTTGAATTTATTCTTGATAATCATGGGGTCTTTGGATTAGAGGAGGATTGTGATTCATTTAAAATAGGGTGAAATTCCCCATCAAATGGTTCCTAAAATAGGTTTTCACCATCGAACTCATCTTTTACTTTAATTTTTCCCTAGTCCAAAAGCACCTAAAATAGGATTTCACTTAGGGATCTCAAAGTTTGATTTTATGTATTTATATTTTTGACTAGATAATTTCACATAATATCCAAAATAATCATTAGGGTCTAATGTAATATCAAATTCCAATTTGTGATCACAAGTGATAAACCATATCTAAGGACCAAGAAATTAGATATTACCTTATCAATATGAAAACAATCGAATGAAATGTATGAGTCATGTTAGTTGTAGTCAATAAATTGGGGATGATGGAGGAACAAATAGGATTGATATGAGATATAAGTAATTGTAAAAATGGTATGAGGATAAAATTTACTAGTTTCATCCAACTCATTCTAAATTCTATGATAGGAATGTACACTACTACTAGCATTATCAGTGTTAGATAATAAATTAGTGTCACTCTTGAGATCTAAGGAGTCACCCCTAGTTAGTTTGTATCTAATACCTTGAATTATTTTATTTTTGGAAATTTATACTATCTCAATAGGTCCTTAGTATTTTATCCCTGTGCCTTTGCCATTATAGGCTTGGTTATCAATTATCATGATAGAATATGATACTTTAAGTTTTGGTAGCTAGTGCCAAAAACATCATTATATAACCATGAATTATTATTGGCATTGATTTATTATTATTCCTATAAAGTGTTTATAATGAAAAACATGGGTCATTTATAATTGGAATCATCCTTTCTATGACATCAAAATCTAGTACTTTCTAATTTAGGTTAACCATGTGATTTAGGCATTTTAGGCAACTTGGTTATATAGAAATCATTGCCAATTTTCTATTCCCTAAGGACATTATCTTGAATAGTAATATTATTGGATATTGCAATAGGTGGTGTAGATGAAGTGGAATAAAGAGTACTTAAATCTATATTATTAGACACAAGTACAATGTTGTCCTTTTTTGGTATATGCTCCATTCTAAGGCAATAGTTGATGAACTACATTTTTTTCCTTTTTTGGTATATGATCCATTCTAAGGTATTAGTTGTAGTGTTAATACTCCACTTCTAAGTGCTTAAAAAATTGGTAGTCTATAGATAACTAAGAATAGTAACTTATTATCCCAAATGGTTAAATTTGATACACTAATGCAAATTATAAGCTATGGTACATACCTCATGAGTCTAAGGTCACCCAAGGATCAAATTATATTATAGTTCCATTTCAATAACATGGAAAATATTTTTGTGGGTTAGAGGCCTAATGATAACAAGTAAACAAATGGTACCCTAAGATTCCCACTCATCATTATCGTATTATTATATAGTAATTATATCTAGCTAAAGATTTGTTACTATGTATCCCAAGTTTTTGACTAGATTCAAAGTTATAATATTTATCCTCGAACCATTGTCTATAAGGACTCATTTAATTTTATGCTAAGAAATTATTGATTCTATATAAAGTGGGTTATTATGCAAATCTCTAAGGGATGACATATCAGTTTGGTCAAAATAAATTTTCTAGCACATATCTAAATGACTCAAAAATGTTTGAAATTTATCATGTGTAATGTCAGTTGGGACCTTATACTAACTAAAAATGCCATTCAATATGTTCTTGCGGACATTTGACGTACATAAAATATGTAAAATAGAAATTTACGCCAATGTCTTTTACAGTTATTCTAAAATATAGTAGGGTTTGTCATTAATAGGAAAAATCATCTTGGTCATGTGACCTAAAGGACCTTAAATGGGATTTTAAAAATAATAATGTAAAATAACTTTAATGGTAAACATAAAGCATCAAGTTATGATGTACAACTTCAAGTCAGTGAGGGGTTATTATAATTAGAAGAAGATGAGTAAAGGCCTATACTAGTAACACATGGTTGTTGATTAACACTCGAGATATTATGATACAAAGGAGGATTAATGTCAAATGGATTTATAGGTCATAAAATGGACAATGAAGTTCATCTAGTAATGTTGGTAGTTAAATTAGGGTTGATATTAATGGTATCCATATGTCCACTAGCAATGCAGCCTACAAAATGTTAGTCTTAAGGGACATTATTATATTTAAATTTATTGGAATGGGATTCATAACCATGATTTTAGTTTTTATACTATTTATTCTACATCTAATTATGATTTTTGGGATATTTTTTACGGTTCTAGTTTTTCACTTGATGTTAATTATGGTTTTGATTATTTTTGGAGTTATGGTGTGGAAAAGGGTTTTTGATAGATTCCCAAATTATGATTAAATGTTGTGGTCATATTATAAAACTCTATTTCACAAATTTCAATTGGATCTTGGATTATATGGTGAATTTACATAAATATGTGAATGGAATGACCTTTAACCCAATGATAATTGTAAATGTCATTATCTTAATACCAATCAAGTTTAGGTTGGTATTCTATAAATGGTTGGGAATTGACCAAATGATCATGCCAATGTTAACTATCTTCAATAAAAAAATTTAAATAGGATCTATACGCTTAATAAATAAATTATTATGATAATGACCTCTTCTTATATGGAGTTTTTGTAAAGTGAGAGGTTCAGTAAGTGGGATTGTCTAGATAATTGGTGGTTAGACCATCTGAACATGCTGATATTTAGTTATCCCATATCCTATAACATTTATGTTCCTATTGAATGGTTTAGGATTATATGATGTACTTATGGGTGCTTGTATATTACATTGCATCTGATACTTATTCTGATGTTGATTTTATGATTAAATCTTGATTATCCCTTTATCAAAGAGGGCTTACTCAATCTATATTCCCTTAGAAATAAATTGGTCAAATGTATTGGCATAATGAATATTGAGATTATAAGTTATATGATACTATGGATTGGTATTGAACATTATAACCAATTACTTGTTGATGATATTATGTAGGATTAGGATGGCCAATGAGTGGTACCATTATAAATAGCTAGTAAAACTTTATTCTCCTAATTGTTTATCCTAACATAGATTAGCCATAGTCATTTCATGTTCCAAATTAAAAGAGAAGTGTTTAATAAATCTCTATAAATAATCATCAAAATTATCAAATGAATTCTTAGGTATACCAAGGAACCAAATTATGTGGAAACAAGTGAAGTAGGTAGATACTACTATATGTAAAGTCTTGACATGTGATGAATATCTCTTTTACATGCTCCTTGTGTTCACTTTTCCATTTTTATTTTTTAAAAATTTGGGGATATAAAAATTATGCAATAAAGGTATTTGAAGATATCTCATATAAAATGGATAAGATCATATGGCATATAGTTTAAATTTCTTATTTTGATTTCCTACTTGAATGGTTGAAACTATATCTTTATCCTCCTATAAATCCTAAAAAGTGGGACCAAAGTGAGAGGAAGTGGGTAAATTACCTTGTCTCAGATAATAAGGTGGTATAAAATATTAGGAATATGTACATAATTAGTTATACCAGGAATATTTACTCTTTAATTATATTTTCAATACTAATAGGGGACTTATTATTGGTAAGGAGATTGCTACTAAGTGTGATGTTGATTTAAAGGGAGCTAGGGATTAAACAGAGAAGTGGTTTTTTGGGTATTTAAATTAACTTAATGATATTTTAAGGTAATATTTTTTTATTATTAGGATGCTATCACATAGGGTAAATTATTTTTGGTTAAGTTTCACATTTTATTGGCTCAAATAGTCCCCCTATTAAATAGAAGTGGTAAGTGGTTGATTAATAGAAATATATTGTTGATTAGACAATGTTTTTGATGATTGTTTGATACCTGTTTAAGTGGGGTATTATTTACCACATGTTGATGTAATATATTGGTCATCATTTATTGAAGTGTTGGATTAGTACTTGTAACTTATTATTACAAACTAGGCATTGTTGTAATATGTTTCTATGAGGTGCCTAGAATATTAGGAGTAATGTTAAGTTGGGAATTTGTAGGAACACTTTGTTATGTTTTAGAGGGAACTTGATGTGGGTTGAGATATCCATTTTGATAGTTATCCACCAGATGATAGAAAGAATATATAGGGAGATTAAAATAAGGATTAGTTACTAGATTGATTTTGAGTAAAGGTGTGATAAAGAAATATGAAAATAATGTATTACTATAAAATAGATCAGGGTTACACATGTGATAAGCTAACAAATCCACTAGATATACATTTGAAGTATTTACCTCTATTAATGACGTCTTATTAATATCTAACATATTAATTTAGTGAGAGTATATAAATATTGTTTAACTTATTGGATTTCAAAGGCAATAAGTTAGCTTTGAGAAGAATAGTCATTGTGTTGACCCTTTACCTTGTAAAACACTACAATAGCTTGATCAAAAGTTAGTATATAACTTTGATCTTGGCTATAAATTTATTAATTTTTTTATAATTTAAGAGGTGTTTATTTGGGTAACATAAACCAATTAGTGTAAGTCCACTATGGGAAATCCAGTGGGAAAAATTTCTACCATTTCTAAAAATATAAAAAGATGTTCATCTTTGTTGTCAAAGAGTTGTCATACAAACTGATCATGTCTATCTTTATGATTAGGCGATGTATTTACAAGGTATATTGGACTAGGTATATGTTCTATATCAAATGATTTTTGTGTAAGATATGAATGATATTATCCTTATTAAACACTATGTGGTATGAATAGAAGGTATGTATTATGTTGTTTAAGTTGTGTTAGATGGCTTGTTAGCATGTATTATTGATCTTCGTCATACTCTACATAGTGGTCATAACCATATGGATTGTATACTACCTCTTCATCTAAGGAAGGGTTATAAATGGCCCCACTACATGTGTATTAAGACATGTTTAAGTTTGTGATCTTAATTTTAAAAGAGGATTAGATGCTTGAAACTTGTCTTGATTTGGTATGTGACTTTACTTGGAATAATTCCTGGGAATGTTTTGAAGTAAGATGTCTTACTTGGGTTAAGGTAAATATCAAAATAGAATGTACCAATCAAAGTGTAAGTTAATATAAATGGTTTCAACAATCAAGTCTATGTGAATTAAACATGTTTCCCAAAAAGTGTGCATAAGATTTAGGTTTAAATGTCTAATGTTTGGATTTCAAAAATGTTTGAACTTTTTTTAATAAAAAAGGCTTTGGTATTTTATATTTGACTACTTAGAGGAGCTTTGAAACTCTAAAATGTATGAACATTGGAATAAAGGTCGTAAGTTAATATAAATGGTTTCAACAATCAAGTCTATGTGAATTAAACATGTTTCCCAAAAAGTGTGCATAAGATTTAGGTATAATGGTTTCAAGTTCGAATGTATAATGTTTAGATTTCAGAAATGTTTGAACTTTTTTTAATAAAAATATTTGGTCTTTTATATTTGACTACTTAGAGGAACTTTGAAACCCTAAAATGTATGAACATTGGAATAAAGGTCGTTATATAAAATATCAAATCAAGTATGAAATAGGGTTATACCTTTGTATTATAAAGGGGTTGAAATTTTTGTAAACCTTAGAAAAATTTAAATTTTATTTTGGAAAAGAGATAAATTTGGTTGACTTTAGAACACTTTGTCTATAATTATAATTTGGAATAGTTTGACTATAATTTATAACTTGATCTTTGTCATCACAAAATTTTACATTTCATGACAATAACTCCAATTATTCTCATACAAAAAATTATAGGTGTTTTAAAGATATGGACGGTAAAATGTTTACAAATTGGGACATCAAATTAGTATCCTAATGGATAAGGCTTGGGTAGAATAATGAAATTTAACTATCTTTCAAGCTTCTAAATAGTGTGTTATAGATATCTCAACAATTTTTATTTTATTGAAACAAGATTCTTAGCATCAAGAAAAGTATACTATGATAGAGAGAAGAGATAAGTCATGAATTCATTTGATATTATCATCACTAAGGTGAAAATTTAAGGTAAAACCAAACTTCTTTGAAATTTCATGATTTTTGACCAAATGCAGAGACCAGATCTGAGAGATGAATTTTGACTATAAACACTTCGTATAATTATTTTATCTTGAACATAAAAATCAATGGGGAGAATCATAGTTCCAAGTTTAAAGTTGTGAAAAAACACCAATGCACTTTTATAAGTTTTACAAATTTGTTTTTAAAAAATTTCAAGTCATGAAGAAACACCAATGCACTTTTACAATTCATGAAAAGTTATCTTTGAAATTTTCAAATCATACAAAAACACCAATGCACTTGTAAAAGTTGTCTAAATTTATTTTTGTAAATTTTAAGTCTTACAAAAAACCAATGCACTTTTACAAGTCATGGAATTTTTTTTTACAAATTTCAAGTCATGCAAAAACACCAATGCAATTTTGCGCATGCTATTACCTTTTGAAAATATTGGTATCACTTTTTAGTTTGTGGTTATTCCCCAAATTTGTGGTAAATGGAGAATGATGGTGGTTTAAAAATTCATTATATTTTGAAAATGAAGTGGCTTTATCAATAAACCCATGGGTTTGAGTGTTTAAAAGGTTGTTTTAGTCTCAAAACTTAAAACCAAACTTCTTTGAAAGTTCATGATTTTTGACCAAATACAGAGACCAGATTTGAGAGATGAATTTTGACTATAAACACTTTGTATAATTATTTTATCTTGAAAATAAAAATCAATAGGGAGAATCATAGTTTCAAGTTTAAAGTTGTGAAAAAACACCAATGTACTTTTATAAGTTTTACAAATTTGTTTTTAAAAATTTCAAGTCATGAAGAAACACTAATGCACTTTTACAATTCATGAAAATTTATCTTTGAAAATTTCAAATCATACAAAAACACCAATGCACTTGCAAAAATTGTGTAAATTTATTATTGTAATTTTTATGTCTTACAAAAAACCAATGCACTTTTACAAGTCATGGAAATTTGTTTTACAAATTTCAAGTCATGCAAAAACACCAATGCACTTTTGCACATGCTATTACCTTTTGAAAATATTGGTATCACTTTTTAATTTGTGGCTTTTCCCAAAATTTGTGGTAAATGGAGAATGATGGTGGTTTAAAAATTCATGGCATTTTGAAAATGAAGTGGTTTTATCAATAAACCCATGGGTTTGAGTGTTTAAAAGGTTGTTTTAGTCTCAAAACTTAAAACCAAACTTCTTTGAAAGTTCATGATTTTTGACCAAATACAGAGACCAGATCTGAGAGATGAATTTTGACTATAAACACTTTGTATAATTATTTTATCTTGAAAATAAAAATCAATAGGGAGAATCATAGTTTCAAGTTTAAAGTCGTGAAAAAACACCAATGTACTTTTATAAGTTTTACAAATTTGTTTTTAAAAATTTCAAGTCATGAAGAAACACCAATGCACTTTTACAATTCATGAAAATTTATCTTTGAAAATTTCAAATCATACAAAAACACCAATGCACTTGCAAAAATTGTGTAAATTTATTATTGTAAATTTTAAGTCTTACAAAAAACCAATGCACTTTTACAAGTCATGGAAATTTGTTTTACAAATTTCAAGTCATGCAAAAACACCAATGCACTTTTGCACATGCTATTACCTTTTGAAAATATTGGTATCACTTTTTAATTTGTGGTTTTTCCCAAAATTTGTGGTAAATGGAGAATGATGGTGGTTTAAAAATTCATGGTATTTTGAAAATGAAGTGGTTTTATCAATAAACCCATGGGTTTGAGTGTTTAAAAGGTTGTTTTAGTCTCGAAACTTGTGGTATTCACTACAGAAGTATGGGTATTGGCTATAAGTTTGTATTTTTCACTAGTAGAAGGAAATTTTATTGAGATAATGTTATTTTTCAAGAGTATATGCAATGTTAATTCAAGTGTTAGATGGATATATATTTTCATGTGCTAAGTATTATTTAGTTTTGGCTTTCCACCTATGGGCATAAGCTGCCAATCAAAAAAATTGGAGGCCAAATGCAAACGGCATTATAATTTATTTACCAATGAAAGTACCCTCTCAGCCCTTAAATCATGTCAATGACTTGATAAGATTAAATATTTCTATGTTAGGCTTCACAAAAATATTAACATGAATATTATGATCTTATGAAGAAAAAATTTCTATGGTGAACAAAAAAGATGACTAGAAAACATCAGTGGTCATTGAAATTCTCAATCAAGTAAAGTTAAGATTATTTAGATAGATGTCAATATAAAAGATAAGAATATGTAGGATGAAATTCCCTAACAAGTGCAAAGCAATTACTAAGATTATCTTTAGTGAAGGAGAAAGCAAATGAATTATTCATCAAGCGTTTAGTCTTTTCATGTCAATGTTGGATCTCATTTTGTAATTTGCACTTTAAAAATTTGTGTAATTTCATCCTTGTATATACAATTCATGAAACTGCACTATGTTACTTTGTAAGTCTCAAATTGTGTTATTTTCATTTACACATTTCAAGTGTTGTAAAAGCACCAAAGCATTTTTGTACCAATCTAATGGTGCAATTTTATAATTTCACTTTTGCACAAATTGAAATTTCAAAAATGCATCTGTATATCATTTAAGTGGTGAAATTTTGTAATTTCACATTTGTATATGGTGTAATTACACCAACTCACTTTTACACCACTTAAGTGGTGCATTTTTCTAAACTCACTTTTACACCATTTACAATTCAAAAAGAGGAATTTACACACCATAACAACCTTCCCACAATATAAATACGAGTGTTAGGATTATTGAAAAAAAAAGGAATTTTAGTAGAGATAGTCTACATAAACATTTTTAATGATGATATTGTATTTTTGACTCAATAAAGATTAGAATTGGGACAGTTTGTAGACTTTATGTTTAGGATTTCTTTGTGAGTTATAACTTTGAATATGACTCATATGTATATGTATCTTTACTTTAAATTTTTTTTCATAATCACTACTACATTTTCATAAAATGGGAATTTACCATAAGTATTTATTTTAGAATATTTTAGTGTTATTTTTATAAATGTGAAATATCAGTGGGGTTTAAGCAATATTTTATTTGTCTTTTAAAGGTAAATATGGGATTTTTGTCTTTCATTATGTTACTATTAATAGATAGTTACCTTAATATATGTTTTATATTCCTAAGAATACATTATGTCTTTACCACACATTGAATCAAAGAGGTTTCCATGAATATAGTGGTTTTTGCTTCTTGAGTTATTCTGGTAAGTGTTGATGCAGTGGATTACACCCGAGGTAGGAGGCCGAGATCCTACCTTCCACACACAACAATGGAAACTCCCCTCTCACTTGTGGGACTAGCAAAGCTGAAGGGGAGAGTCTTTAGGTAAGGGTTAGCTCCCTTTGATGCATCTGATTTATTCTAGTAAGTGTTAACATGTGTGTGTGTGTGTGTGTGTGTGTGTGTGTGTGTGTGTGTGTGTGTGTGTGTGTGTGTGTGTGTGTGTGTGTGTGTGTGTGTGTGTGTGTGTGTGTGTGTGTGTGTGTGTGTGTAATGGGATATATATAATGGGGGGTGAAAAGGGAGAAAGATTGTAGGAAAACAAATCTACTCTAAAGAGGTGATGCACCAAAATAAAATGACCTTCTCACATTCACACTTAAAATCAAACAAATACATACATACACTTTATACTTGGCAAAAGGACTAGGCTGCAAGAAACTCAGTAAGGAGGCTTTAATAGAAAATATAGAAAATAGAGATTCACCAAAGGTACTGTGAAACACATACTATATAGCAATTTCTTCTATTTTTGCACTTCCAAATATAGCTCTCCTTGTTAGCTACAAAAATGGCACCTTATAGACAAAAGATATGTTGGTGTTGGACTTGAGAAAGCATAAAGAAATAATGACTAAACACAAACTAACACTCAAAACATACGCAGAAATATCTATCCAAGATAGAGGTTAAAAATGCATTTATTGATTCAGGTGAAATTTTGCCAAGGCTATGCCTTACCAATGTGGAAGATGATTACAAAAATGACAAGTCTCCAACATATAGAAGAAGAAATGAGGCCTTTTGTCACCCTTTTACAAGTGACCCATGTGCCTTGTGAGCATTGGGAAGAGCAGGCTGCTTAAACATAAATGTTATGTCAGCCCTGGCTTTGACTTCAAGCATTTCTTGATATGGCCGTGCTATTTCCTCATTAACCGAGACTACTCCTTGAAGGAACCTATGTAATTTGTCTACTCGTAAATATGAAATGAAGAAAATAGGGTGCATAGTTGGCCATTCATGCCTTCTAATGGTCAATTCATAGGCACTATGTCATCTACTAGAGTATTTTCTTGAATCGACACCCCCTTCACCACTTAGACTATCTACTTGATCCTACACCTGCCAATTTTTATCTTTTCCCTATCTTGTCTCTTATGGATCCTTCAGCCCTTGGGGCTATCTCTGGGTGGATCACTACATTACTTGGGCTCCTTTCATGGTTGGTGCTTGGTCGTTATTTTAAAAAATAACAACCCTTTTGCTAGCTTAAATTTGATGCTCACGCACCCATCATTGTTTAAAAAATAATGGATAGTTTACCTTCTTAAAGTTGATGGCATCTGGGATGTCACCATCCTTAGCAATTTACTTTAGGCTTTTCTACTTGTTAAACCAAACCTTTGAACCAATCACGTTGAACTAAGACGTTGAACCCTTTGCCAATGAACTGCTAATTGAACCAAGGCTGAAGAACTTGAAGATTGAACCAAGCACCTATAGAGTCCGTAGAAATTCTTGGACTTATGCAAAATCAAAAAATGAATTGGCCTTAAATATCAGGGGAAGAAGGTGACCAATTTTTGCCTTGTTGGGCAAAATGGTCAATAGATTGATGCCTCCCAGGGGAAGCATGCCTGCCATGCTTAAAAGCTAGTTGCCTTAAAAATCCATTGGGCATAGAGTTAGATTGTAACTTTAAAACAAAAACAGATCTAACAAATTTTAGAATCAATCACGTAGATTCACTCTAAGAGGAAAATAAAATACACACAAAGCTAAGAAAACTACTTGTGCAACAACACTTAGGGAAAATAGGGAAAGAAAACAAGGGAAAATATATACATATGAAAGGAGACTAAGTGGTAGTGCTTCAGATGTATCCCATTAACTGGGATATGCAATTCTTCACCATCCAACTTGGAGAGTTGGAATGCATTATGCTACTTACATTGAGTGATTATGTACGGGCCACTCCAAAGGGCATCAAATTTTGCATGTTTTCTAGGCTTAGCTCAATTTTCATCCCATCTCAAGACAATATCTCCTTCAAAGAAACCTTTTAGTGAAGATTTCTTGTCAAAGTGTCTCTTTACTTGCTATTGATAGCTATTCATGGAAACCATAGCCTGGTCCCTTGCCTCTTGTAGTTCCATCAGCTCGCATAATCTAACCTCCATGCTGGTTCCTTCCTCTAACTACAGCTGGCAGGCAAGATCCAAAGATGATAACTTGAGTGAAATGGGGCACCTAGCTTCCCTTTCATAGATGAGTGTGTATGGCGAATTGCCAATTTCTCTCTTCAAGGTGATTTGATCGGCCCATAGAGCTATTTTTAGCCTGGCATGCCAAGTCCTCTAATTTTCTTCCATGGTCCTCTTGATGATCCTAATCAAGTTTTTATTGGTGGACTCAACCAACCCATTCCCCAGTGGGTAATAATTAGATGAAGTGATGAGATATATACCATACCTTAGTTCCCATTCACTCATTTTGGTTCCTAGAAAATCCAATGGATTATATGAGATTATGGTTGTTGCAACCCTGAACCTAGTCACTAGGTCCTCATAAAACTCTAGGACCATGCTTTCATTTGCCTCCTTTAGGGAAACAGCCTCCACCCACCTTTTGAAATAGTCAGTGGTAGTTAGGACCCACTTATGTCTAGCACTGGAGGGAGGATTAATCATCCCTATGAAGTATAGGCCCCACTACATGAATGGCTATTCAACTTGAATGGGCTATAGAGGCATGGTAACCAACCATTGTTTCCCATAAAAAAGGGCACACTTCTGGCACTTTCTTACCTAGGCATGGGTGTCCCTGAAAAGAGTAGGCTAAAACTAGCCAGCTCTCATTATCCTTGATGCAGTAGCTCTAAGAGCAAAATGACCACCTACTGGTCCATCATGGAACTTAGATAGCACCTTGTCAGCTTGATTCGAGTCTATGCAACTTAAAAGGACCCCAGAGAGATCCTTCTTAAACAATACTCCATCAACCAGAACATAAAGAAGAGACTAGAGCCTGAAGTATCTTCTTCCAATCTTATCAAGACTCTATGGGCACTCACTAGTGAGAAGGAAATGCCTCAGGTCTGATGTCCAATCCTTTATGATAGTTGGTTCTTCTGCTGTAGCTACATCGTGAATGAGTAAGCTATCTTCCCCTTTCTATTTGAAGTCCTCAGCAAGGTGTTCACATAGGTCTCTTCCTCTCACCAACTAGTGATCATGATGTCTATGTCATACTTCATTACCCTGATGATCCACTCTACACTTTTCCCATTTAGGTCTTAGTTGGTGAGGAAATCCTTGACGCCAGGATGTGGAACCATGAGGTGAATCCTACTGTTGGACAGCATATGCCTAAATTTCTTTAGGCTCCACACTATTGCCAAGACTTACTTCTCTATACATGTGTATCTGACTTTGAAATCCTCTAACCCTTGGCTAAAAAATGCAAGTGGTTTCTCAAGGCCATCGCCATTTGCTTGAGTAAGCACGATATAGATTACCTCTTCATTGCCAAAAGTGTAGAGGTTGAAGTCTTTATTGAATTCGGGGCTGATCAAAGTAGGATCTTGGGTTATGGCCTACTTGATGGATTCAAAGCTATCCCGCCTTTGTGTTGTCCACTTGAACTCCTCACCCTTCCTCAGCATAGAGGTTAGTAGCTTGACTATTTTTGTGAAATTCAGAATGAATCTCTAAATGAAGTTTATCCTGCAAAAGAAATTTTGTAGGCCTTTCTTGTGACTAGGTAGGGACATCTCTAGGATAGAAAGAACTATCTTGAGGTCAATAGATAAGCCCTCTTTAGATATGATGTGGCTAAGGAGTTTCCCCTCATGAAAAACAAACACGCATTTCTTCAGGTTAAGAGAAATGCCGAACTCCCTACACCTTTCAAAAATCTCCCTGAGGTGTCTCATGTGTTGGCTCTCTTCCTTAGAGAATATTGTCACATCATCAAGGTATATCAACACATTATTGTTTATCAAGCCTCCAAAATCCATGTCCATGGCTCACTAAAAGGTAGCACCAACATTAGCCAACCCAAATGGCATCTTCTTGTAGGTAAACCTTCCCCATTTAGTACTGAAAGCTATTTTGTGTTGGTCACAACCTTAAACCCAAAATTTAATTATACCCTAAATAGCCATCCAGGAGGGAGAAATGCTTGCTTCCTGTTACCTTCTGAAGGATCTGCTCCATGCTCAAGAGGGGATAATGGTCCTTTAAAGAGACTTTATTAAGGTCTCTAAAATTGACACATAGCCTAATCTCCCCATTCTTCTTTCTAATAGGAACAAGATTGTCTAGCCAAGAGGAATGTTTGATTGGAAATATAATCTTAGACTCAATCAATTTGGCCAATTCATTTTACATGAGAGGCTCAATCGTTGGGATGATATGTTTCTACTTTTGTGTGACTGGCCTGGCACCTTCTTCTAATTTGATGGTGTGCTGGGTGAGTCTTGGGTCAAAACCCTTCAAATCACTATAATCCCACAAGAAAACATTAGCAAACTATTGACACAACAAAATGAAAGCCCACCTTTCTTGAACTGTGTAGACTTTTCCAAGTGTAAGTAGCTTGTCCTTGAAGATCTCAACCCTTTCATAATTCTCATCTTTAGTTGTGATGCATGCCTTGCCATTTATCAATTGGTCATCTCTATTGAAGATGCTCTCAAGAGTGACCAAACCTTTAGGGAGCTTATTATTCTTCAATTGAATAATTTGGTTGCCATATTATTGTTGTAGCTTTGCCTGGTTCTTTGTTGTAAACTCAGCTTCTTCTTATAAGAAGAAAGCTATTTGCTAGTCATTTTTGAAAACTTGCTAGTTTGTAATGTTGTCAGGGATAGAGGGCCGGACTACCACCTTCAAGTAGCATGAACCACAGTCTTAGCTTATCTCTCTGGAAACATCAAATTGAGCACCGATTGTTGCTAGCCTATTTGCTTGTTTGTTCTGCTCTCTAAGAATGGAGGCAATACTAAAAGTGAGGAAATCTTCCACCAAGTCCTAGACCCTATGCTTGTAGGACTTTAGCAAGGAATTCTTGGTCAAATTTTGGCCTTTCACTTGATTTACAATTAGCTCACTGTCTCCCAAAACTTGTAACTCCTTGATTCCTCTTTTTATTGTCCATTCCAGACCATGGATAAGGGACTTGTATTTTGCAACATTGCTTGTGCAAGAAAATTTGAAATGGAAAGTTGAAAAGTATCTCTCATTTGAAGGGGAGACTAACATCGCTCCACCACCAGCTCATAACCTACTTCTGAACCATCAAAATATAGCTGCCATAGGCCTAGGTCTTCTTGGCTTGCCTTTATTACATTTGGTATGAAGGCACCCTCTTTGTGCATGTAGTAGACTCCAAGGCCTACCTCCTCTATGAACTTGTAAGGATCATGCTTGAATTTATCACTTCTCCACTCATCCAAGAGTAGGTCCGCAACTCCTTCAAGAGTAGAGGACAGAGATTGGTCTATCTGGGACTCTTCTGGGTTGATAATGGTGTAACTAATGTTTGTTGCCTTGAACGAATATGGTTATATATGGTCCTTATAGAGTGGCTTAGATTAGATTTTTACGTTGGTCCCATACTTGGTTCTAAAAACTAGATAAGACCAATTAGCTGCTAGATAACCACCTATCTTTGATGTGAAGTCCCTGGACAAGAAAATTGTGAAATAAGGAGGAACATCTGCTACCACTATATCATGGGGAATTGAGAAGGTTGGGCAAGCATGCAATGTCAAGCTTAAACCCTTCAAAATCCCAACTATTTTTGTAGGTGTCCCATCTAAATGTAGCACTCCTTTATTTATCTCTTCATATTTTAGTCCCATCTTGTTAGCTATGCACTTAGGCATCACTAAGGTACTAGCCCCACTGTCAATGATGTAGTTGTGCACCAAAAAATCTCCTATGACCAAGGACACATAGAAAGAGGGAATTTTATCTTCCTTCTTTACTTGGCTAGAGGTGTAAAGTTGTCCATTCATCATTGAGATGTTATTAGCCCTTGATGGGATAGCTTGTTGATCCAGCTCATGTAATTCCCTTTGTAGTATGTCCTTTTGCCCTGGTAGAGACAATAAATCCCATAAGGAGATGTTCATATGCAGCTTCTTCATCTGGTCCACTATATTGACTTAAGGACTGCCTCCCTTCAAGCTTTCTTTGGGGCTGATTCCAACATGAGGTGCAGGCTGAGGAGCTGAGCATGTAGATGGCGGTCTAAAATTTAGGGCCTTTTGATGTGAGTGTGATGGACATGGTGTAGCTATCAATTGGGTAGTAGCATAGGCTTCTCCCATTGCTCTCCACTTAAACCTTGTGTTGGTTGCAACACAGTTAGCCTAATTATCTGTAGCACCCACATAATTTATTGCATAGAACTCACCTTCCAAGTAGTCCATGAGAGTAGAGTCAGGTTGACTCTAACTATTGCTTGTGCTGGGTTGCATTAGAACGTTAAAGACTTGGGGTTGAGTGGCTTCCTGATTATCTGCATTTTGGCAATAACTTATAATCTCATTTGTATAAATAGCCTACTCCTAGCCATATCCCATGGTAAAACAACTTGGTTGTTCCTGGACCAGGTTGTTCTGAATGGGCGCCATGACCTTAGATGATGAAAGGGGGCCTATGTTGTAGTTTTGAAATGGCCTGGTCTGAGCAAGCTAACCCTGCCCTTGATTTTAGTTTTGGAAAGAGGGTCTAGGGGCTTGATCATAATGCTAGTATGCTTGATTTGGTTTGTTGCTTTGAGCTTGTTGCCTTTTAAGAGCTATAAGTTAATTCAACATACTTTGCAATAGACTCTTAACTTCATGAAGCTCATTGGATGGAGTAGTGGCTAGTTTCTCTAGGTTAGGTAGAGGACCTAATGTGGGAGCAATGGCTTGAAATGGAGAAGGCATTTTTGGGAAAAGTGGCATGTGAGGTCTAGGAGCAATTTTCCCAGCCTGTATTAAGCAATTTTTGGTTGTTATGGCTATGTCATAGGTAGCAGGCAGCACATGCCCTCCCATGGATTGTATCATCACCACAATATCACTGTTCAATGCCTTTAAATAATACAAGAAAGCATCGCTGGGAGTCAATCTTACCAAAATGGGAATTCTATCCCAAGTCTTCTGAAATCGCATGTTGAAATCTTGCATATATTCATGTGGGTTTCTCTTTATGGTTGTTAGCTGCTCAGAAAGTGATAGGTCATTACTCTTTTCACCAAAATGGTCTATCAACTAAGTACCTAGTTCATTCCAAGAATGGATCAAATTTATAGGCAAGGTCCCATACCAGTTAAGAGCTTTGCCCTTAAGAGACAATGCCAGTAATCTGATTGTGATATTTTCTTCCATGATATTGTGAATATTGCAGAGGTTAGCAATATTTCTAATGTGCTCAATGACTATTATGGGCCCCTCTCCATGGAAAGAAGGCACATTTTTTAGGGATACTCCTAGGATTGGGTCATAAATTGGGAGATTCAAGGGGCTCTGACCCCAAAAATCCACAAAGGGCAATGCCATAGCTAGGATGGGGTGTAACAGTGGCTTTGATGCATATGCATCCCTTACAACAGGTCTAAGAGGGTGGTTTGTTTAATAAGGATGGGTATTCTCAAACCTTAGTCTTTTTGTTGAGTTCAAAGGCAACTCAACAAAATCGAAAGGAACACCCTTAGAAGTAGACCATGTGGTGACTTTAGGCATAGAAAGTTAAAAATTGGTCTTTGATTGGAAAACTAAAGCTCTTACTAGTGGAGTCACCAGATGCTGGAAATCTTTGATTTGCTATAACAAGACCAACATCAATCCTAAAACCTTACTGAGTTGTTAAACTAGGTCCCATCAGGCATGCCAAAAAGTGTTGATGCAGTGAAATGTACCTAGGGCAGGAGGCCGAGCTCCTACCTTCCACACGCAACAGTGGAAACTCCCCTCTTGCCTATGGGACTGGTGAAGCTAGAGGGGAGAGTCTCTAGGTAAGGGCTAGCTCTCTTTGATGCATCTAATTTTTTCCAATAAGTGCTAATGTGTGTGTGTGTGTATATATATATATATATATATATATATATATATATATATATATATATATATAAAATGGGGGTTGAAAAGGGAAAAATATTGTAGGAAAAAAAATCTACTCTAAAGAGGTGATGCACCAAAATAAAATGACCTCACATTCACACTTAAAATCAGACAAATACATACATACACTTTAGACTTGGTAAAAGGACCAGGCTACAAGAAACTTAGCAAGGAGGCTTTAATGGAAAATATAGAAAATAGAGATTCACCAAAGGTGCTGTGACACACACACTATATAGCAATTTCTTCTTTTTTTCCACTTCCAAATATATCTCTCCTTGTTAGTTGCAAAAATGGCACCTTGTAAACAATATATATGTTCGTGTTGGACCTGTGAAAGCATCAAGAAACAATGACTAAACACAAACTAACACTCAAGACATACACAAAAATATCTATCTAAGATAGAGGTAAAAAATGCGTTTATTGATTTAGGTAAAATTTTGTTAGGGCTACGCCTTACAAATGTGGAAGATTATTACAAAAATGACAAGTCTCCAATATATGAAAGAAGAAAAGAGGCCTTTTGGCATCCTTTTACAAGTGACCCATGTGCCTTGCAAGCATTGGGAAGAGCAGGATGCTTAAACATAAATGTTGTGTCAACCTTGGCTTTGACTTTAGGCATTTCTTGACATGACCAAGTTGTTTCCTCATTAACCAAGACTACTCCTTAAAGGCACCTACATAGTTTGTCTGCTCATAAATTTTAAAGTGAAGAAAAAGGGGTGCACAGTTGGCCATTCATGCCTTCTAATGGTCAATTCATACGCACTGTGTCATTTGCTAGAGTAATTTCTTGAATCAATGCCTCACTTTACCACTTAGACTATCTACTTGCTCCTACAATTGGCACTTTTTGTCTTTTCCCTATCTTGTCTCTTATGGCTCATTCGGCCCTCGGGGCCATCTCTAGGTAGGTCACTACATTACTTGGGCTCCTTTCATGGTTGGTGCTTGGTCATTCTTTTAAAAAACAATGGCCCTTTTGTTGGCTTAAATTTGACACTCGTGCACCCATCATTATTTGAAAAACAATGGCTAATTCACCTTCTTAAAGTTGACATCATCTAGGATGTCACCATCCTTGGCAATTTCCTTCAGGCTTTTCTGCTTGTTGAATTGACCCTTTGAACCAATTACGTTGAACCAAGATGTTGAACCCTTTTCCAATGAACCACTGATTGAACCAAGGCTGAAGAACTTGAAGATTGAACCAAGCCCCTGAAGAATCTATAGAAACTCTTGGACTTGTGCAAAATCAAAAAGTGAATTGGCCTTAAAGAGTAGGGGAAGAAGGTGACTAATTTTTTGCCCTATTGGGCAAAATGGTCAACAATAAGTTTTCATATTTAGATACCCATAGTTGTCTTTCATTTTTCTTTTGATTATCATGGTATATTATTTATTTAAATATATATTATAATCTTGTTCCTCCATTTATTTCTCATTCTACCCCTTTCTATCACTCCTCTCATTTTCCTTTCTAACTCATTTTCGTGCTTACTAGTTAGAAGTAGGAAACCCCTAATAGAAAACATTTATACTATAAATACATGTGAACAGAGTTTCCCATGATTTTCCCATTTTGGCTTTCAATAAAAGTAGATTTTAATTATAATAGGAAAGGGAGATTGTCCCTTTGTTGTTAATTAATGTGTTGATGCCCACAAGTGTATCACAGGGTTTATAGGGTGTAAAGAAACACTTCTCATTTATGGATTCAAGAAATCCATTGCATGAGTAGCTACTTATGATATTATTAAGATCTTTGGTGGAATAGCAGAAAAGCAACATAAATTTTTCACAAAATGATAATATAACTAGTTTTTGGGAGCAACCTTGGTATTAAATATTTCTTATGAATATGAAAGTAATCTGAACTAAGTATAGTGAATTATGATAAAAATAATAAAGTCTAAAGTCTAATATAACATGTATATTTACAATGAAAGATAAAATATAGTCAACTAATTAAAAAATGAGATAAAGGAAGGGTTGGGAAGAGAAGGAAGGTGTCTTTGATCTTTATTATAGACATTATGACAAAGATTAAATTTCATCCAAACATGCACTCAAACCAATATATGACATGAAATAGCCAACAACGTAGATCTTATCATAAACTAGGTAATGACACATGTTCAAAAGTGACAAATGGTCACATTTTAAAAAAAAATGAGAAACCTGACATGGTAATGCCACATAAGCAAAACATGTCATACTAGAAGATATTATGGACCTAATCACATGAAAGATATAAATTTTCAATCTAAATGCAATCTAAATCACAAATTCTCATATTTTAAACTAGCTTGCCACCATTAAATCCTTGTTTGAACCTCTAAAAACCATGGACTGTACAAAAAACCCTAATTGTCTTTAAATTCACCATGATTGAGCTAAGAAGAGATGAATTGTTATGTGAAATTAGATAATTCTATCATGATTATAGTAATGGTGATACATAAACATGTCGTAAAAAAAAAATTGAACTATATTTGACATTAGATGTAGAAGGTTGTATGGTTAAGGGCACCGATTATTTTGCTATTACTTTGAATATAGGGGATAATAATTACTCCAAATTGTTCTAGATAATTGAAAACTAGCCAATTATCACCAAGGAAGAAAAAAATATACTCATTATAAAGAGATTCTATGATGACATTATGGCCATCTAACTATCTAGACTACACTATGCAGTTGCTAAGCTTGAGGTACTCCACTGCATTGATGTTTTTGGTCCCATTTTTAAAGAAGCTAAAATAGATAATGGCATGTTGATCAATAAACATAATCTAAGGAAAGTTTCTTACATTTCCCTAATTTCCTTTGAATCTTATTAAAAATTTCCCAAGCCTTATATTGACTTAACCTTAATTGATTCATGGGTTAAACAACACAACATTATGGACCCCCTATCTATATGGTTAGAATTTTGTAACCAAGTCATTGTGGATCCTACTAAGAATATCCATGTTAGTCAAGTTAGACCTAGATTCAAGATGGTGATGACCATGCTTAAAAATATATAGGGCTATGCAACTATAATAGGTGTGGATTTAATGTGGGTGCCATGGTGTACTTCATCATTAAAAAGGTGATAGTTCCCCAACTAGGTGAGATATTTAGTATATTTTTGAGTAGACAAATATATGAAATCAAGAGTAGGAATAAAACTAAGTTTGACATGATCTCCTATCTTTTTATATGCCCTGTGTATAACCACAAATATTCCCAAACAAAGAGAAAAGTCTCCAAGTGGCACTCAGACCATTTCCCAATACTATTCCAAGTTACACATCTATAAGTATAGAGACAAAATTTTATTTATTTGTGATTGTGTCTACCTTACACTAAGTGAAGCTATAACTAAAATACTTATGGAGATATTTATCCCTATAATCAAGAAATATATTGAATCAATAAGATATATATGGTTTTAACCTAATTGTACTATCATAAGGATTGAGGGAACCCAAAATTCACCTCTCAAGTTTCCATTCCATGTTACTAATAAACTAATAGAATAAGAGGTGGCCTACCAATTGTTCTATGGTATAGATGGCCTTTGAACAACTAAGAGAAAGGACCTCTTAGATAGTTTCCTATGCAACTTGGCAAGACCACTTTCAAATAGTGGGATTACATTGAGGCTACATCAAAGCATAGACTATATTTCAATTTTCAAATAGATGACCTTACATAATGGGATCCTTATGAAAAGGTAAAGGAACACTTGAAAATCAAAGTTATATTGAATGTGCCTTATTAACATGAGCCTAGTTCATTTGAATTCATATAAATTAAATAATCCTCAAGATATGAATCTTCTAAAAGTTTAAAGGAACACAACATAAAACCTAAGTCTAGATTGAATAAGGACCAAAAAATGGAAGATAGGTGGCAAATAGGCCCAAGGTAGTATCATTTAATCAATTTTGGTTGTTTTAAGTTTCCCACAATAGAGACACTAATAAAGCATAGGCATGAGGAGAGAAGGCCAGATAAAATTAATTCTAGTTCATCAGCTCCTAAATCTTCCAAAGTAGTAGAGAAAGAGTCATCTTAAGAGGAGGTGTAAATGATAGCCATAGATCCTAATGAGTTTGTTGAGAATGAATTAAAAATGTTATCCATGGCTTATGATATATACTTAGGTAAAGAGGAATAAATTTTTGAGAAAACTAAGCAAGATCAGGATAAAGGGAAGTCTTTAGAATTGGTTCCTATTGACACTCCAAAGAGAAAAGTCAAGACTACGATTATTCCAAAGGCAAAGAGACCAAGGGTATCCATCACTCCTTTGAGTGAATTCAACCCATTTAGAGAGGAAAACATATTATATGGTCCACCTATCCATAAATGGTTCATTTATGAGCCGAGGATAGAAAATCTTCCCATTATTCACTATCCATGGGCAATGGTGAAAGCTATTGATATCCCTCTACAACAAGAATTAAATCCTTGAATCATTTATCTCTAATAAGAAGAAACAAGGAGATTGGATACTCTTAGTTAGTTAGCCCATTCAAAATTATAAATCCTAGTTCCACATGTGACCCAATATTTAATTGGGGTTAGTTTTGATCTAAGTACTACTAGTTTATAAAGAAAATAGTTAGGCAAGGTGGTAAAGAAATAGTATATCAAAAGGTGGATCCCCTAAGTAATTTGACCCAAGAGAAAAGAAAAAGACCTAGTGAGGATCCAATATTTGAGGAGGATGTCCTAGAGCTAACTTTAGCATAGTCAAAACAATTGTAAGCTATTATCAAAGGTCTAAAGCAACAAAAGAACGTAGGGGAGTAGTCTATCTTAATAGTACTAGGGGATATTGTCAATATGGTTGACGGAATTATCTATGATACATTTTGTTCCTTGAAGATAATCATGTCTAAGCTAGATATAGTGAACAAGTAGCATTCCAAGGCTATGAGCCAAGTAAATCAATGGTAGAATTCAAGAAATAAGGAAAAAGAATTGATTAATATATTGATAGAGGACCAAATTCCATATTTAAAAATAATTAGCTTAACCCATTTAAATATGGTTATGGTAATCTTGATTGATAGGATCAAGGATTTGATTAAATGGACTAGAGGCATGGAAGATCTTTCAAAGGGTTTCAAATAGTTGAAGAACTGAATGATGCATATATTGGGTAGCCTGATCAAAGACCCAACTACCATTAGTCCCCATTAGATTGATAACATATGAGGATTTTACACACAAGGATACTCAATTAATATAAGAGGTGAGGAAAAAACTCCAAGGCAAAATAGGGGTAGATAATAAAAGTATCTTGGACATGATCCTATATGCAAAGGAGAAGATTGGTGATGCTAAAAGTATCATGGAAGCAATGGGAAGAGTTGACAAAGACTTGAAAGACCTAGTAGGTCAAGAAGAAGATCTTTTCATGGATCCCATCATCAACTTCAAGATGATTAAGGAAAAACATGATAATTCAATGAAGATGAAGTAGAAAAAGCAACAAGGAGATTTTTAAAATCAAATTTGTTAACTCAGCATATTCTTTTTATAAAAAACCATGTATATCATTTGGAAAAAGAATATTATATTTTGTAAAAGCATGTACCACTTGTATAGTGCATTTATTATAGATCAATCCATTTGTAAAGTGTCTAATTTTAGAACGTTGTAGAGGGACAACTATCCTTGACACTTGTTCAATTATCATTTGATATAACTGATTGACATATCTCAAGGTCTTATATAAAAGGTGTATTGTCATTTGTAACAAGGAGGGAGTTTTAGAGCAAAAACTACTTGTAAATTTGGATCAAATCATTGTAAGTAAGGAAATTTTTGAATATTGTCTCGTATTTGTTTGTGTATTTTGTTATCATGGTTGCACCCTCAACTAACTAATTTAATGTTTAGATTTGAATGGTTTTTATGGATTTTAGATGTACACATTTGAATGTAGAGTTGTCAATTTATGCTTATACAATATTGATTAAAAGATCTTAGATTAATTTCATTTTCCTTACTTTTCTTTTAGATGTTCTAATGTTATTTTCTTGTGGATATAATTCTTTAAATTGAATTTGGTTTCTTCTTTGCATTCTTTCAAAATACCTAGACATTTTCCTGGTTATGATAGGATTTGTACCATTGCAATTTCATGTCATATATTGATTTGAGTGCATGTTTGGTTTAAATTCAAGATTTTTCATAATGTATAGACTAAAGATTAGAGACACATTCATTCTCTGCCCTACCCTTCCTTTTGCTCATTTTTTAATCAATTCACTATAATTTAGCTTTCATTATAAATATACATTTTAGATTAGACTTTATACTTTTTTTTTATCATAATTAACTATAATTAGTTCAAATTACTTTCATATTCACGAAAAAGCTTTAAGACCAAGGTCGTTCCCAATAACTAGTTATATTATCATTTTGTGAAATAGTTATATTTATTTGTCATTATTTCACCAAAGATCTTAATAAGATCAAAACCAGTAACTCATGAAATGGATTCCTTGAATCCATAAATGAGAAGTGTTTTTTAACACTATGTAAACCCTCTAATACACTTTTAGGCATCAACAAGTGACCACTTTGTCAATATCATGACACTTGTCACTCTCGCATTTGATTTTAGAATCATTTGACACTTTTGATTTCACGCTCACTATCAGATCTCCATTACACTATTAATGTTCATCATCGATCAATTCCTTTGACTTATTTAATTTATATTTTCTTGTGAATCATTAATTTTCACTTCTAGCTCCTAAGATTATGACACTTGGCATCTTTGCATTAAATTAATACCTATGGATATAAAATCAAAGACATAAGAACTTGAGATATATGGAGACTTAAGGTATGTTTTAGACTAAGGTTTTAGATATGTTAATAAACAATATTAAAACTTAGGATCAAATTTAAACTAAGTCTAACATATAATAAAATGATTCCTTGTAAATATGAATCCTACATAAAATTGAATCCATTTTCAAAAGGAAATTAGGCTAAAAAATTTAGACTAAGGTTTTTAACACCCTTTATACATTAATTTAATCAATCAATTGAGACTAAAGGCTAATAAATAAGAATAAAATGAGATCATATTATCTAACCAATTAAGGGTCAGTTTTGACTTGAAGCATAAACCTTGAACACTATTCTTTCAAATGGAACTCCATTAAACATGCAACATGGAAACACAAGAATCAAACATTAGCAACATCAAATAAAGTAAAAGAAAGATTATACATAAGTGTGTTAATGAAATTTGAAGTAAAACATGATATTCAATAACACATTTTGATCAATTTGAATGTCAATTCATAATCCAATTTGTAAAATTGAAGAAGGGTCCTAATTTTATAAAAATGGGGTTATGTTGACCTCAACATAATGTGAGGACTTGGATCCCACACTATTGACTCAATATCACCAATTTGTCCCCTTGACAATTTTTTGAGCTAATAGTTTTTGGTAATTCCATTATGGATCAATATGCTTTATGCACATGATTTTTAGACATTTCAAGGAACCTCTCTTGGAATGGAGGTTGGTGACTCTTTTGAGAAAAATTGCCTAGTGCATGCATCCTCCTGATTAAAGAAATGTCATTGGTACACCCTAAACCCAATGTACCGTCTATCCCATGGGGAAAACATTTAGATCCATTGGATTTGGCTGAGTAAAATGAGTTTTCATCAAGATCAAGAATAAATTTCCAAATTTTTTTGGAGAAAATGGTGAAGATGCAAATAAACATATCTAGGCATTCATAATGTCCTATAGCATCTTGGGAATTATACATAAGGATGTCATTATCAAGATTTCTATTGAAACTCAAATTGGACCTACTAATAAGTGGTTTCAATAATTAGAATATGATGTATTATGAATTGGGAATCCTTGAAGAATAAATTCTTGAATAAATTCAAATCAGTTGTGGGCATGTGGGTGTTATTTTTTAATGTATTCCAAATCCAAAAGTAAGATGATGAGTAGATGAGAGAGTTAGTATGACATTTCAACAAATTATTCAGATTGATCCCCTATGTGTACCAAAAAAGTACAAACAATCAGATCTATTTATTCATTGGTTCTCTACACCTAAATATCAAATTGAAATTGATGAGGAATAAAGTAAATGACTTGGAAGATGTACGATAAAAACCTACCAAAATTAAACATGACATGGTTTTGTTTGAAATGTTGAAGAAGGAAGTTTGAAAATGTGTTACAAATATTACAAATGGTGATGAATAAACAATGAAACCTGATATAGTTAAGAGTCTATAATATTAATAAAAGAGGATTCAAAGGCAAGAACTTGATCAAACTTTTCAAAAGTCTAGCAAAGAAAAATATAAACTGATTCTTATCACATATGATTATTTCAATTTCACAATTATGGAAGAAGGTGAATAGTTGGAAGAATTAATGATTGATCAGAAAATAGACAAATAATTTGGCTTCCCCTTGGTAAATAAGAGAGAGATTTACATGTTTTATAATATTTATCAAACCTTGTGGTCCCAAGAGAAAATGAGTCATTTGAAGAACTAATTGAATCAGAAATAGAAAGGAAGAATAGTGAAAAATATGATATTTTAATTGATGAAGATGAAGATAGTATGGAACCAATTTTTAGTAAAGAAAAATATCTTTCTTGTATCAAAATGGAAGACTCGGTAGTCAAAAATGAATATTTCTTAGGTATTTAATTTTTAGGTTATACCAAAGAAGATTTATTTATAGAACATGGATACAGTGTAATCAACCCCACATAGATTGAAAATAATGAGTATGACTAAGTTTAAATCAAGAAATACATGAAGCTAGAACAAAATGAATGGTTCCTAATATTCATTACAATAAAAATGAAAATTATAAATGTAGAAGAGATTGATGAAGATGATGATAATGATTATTTCAATGATGAATTTATCTCTATTATGGAAATCAATATGGAAAGGAATATCTATACTTAATTCATTCCAAAAAATATTCCTATTGTTATTCTAATACAAAAAGTAATATTAAACACACTTATCTCTCTGTTAGATCTTGTATCTAGTATAGATACAATCAAAACTAGCTAAGAAGACATTGAAAAAGTATAGTATTGCTCAAGAGTGATCATAGAAGATCAGAGAATTCATAATGTTTCCATTCTAAGATATGAAGATATTAATGGTTTTTTCATCATGATCATCCCTATGTGAATGAAAACTATAAGTTCATCTTCCCACCTTCTTGGTCAATGCCACAAAATGTGTTTAGAGTTCATAATTCAAACCCATTATTTTGAAATGGTGGGTACTTGTAGCTAATGAATGGTTTTATATAGTCTTATTTTTTTCTTATGCCCTCTATAAATATTTTTGCTTTCCATATTTTGGCTTGTTTCCTTTTACCATTTTGTTTTGGTGTGCATATGTTGCTTTCAATAAATATAATAGGTTGTCTATTGTTCTTTTCTCTCCTTGTTTTGGTCCTTGTCCTTGCACATGTTCATAGCCATGATCTATACCTCCATTAAATCCAAATTAGTCAGACATATTATATCCTCATGTGAGTTATTTAGTACAAAGCTTATTGAATTTCTAGATGACATGAAAAAATGGGATATGAAGTATTTTGGTAAAGCGAGTTTACAAAATAGATATCTAATAGTATATCTATAAAATAGTTGTTACAGTTATGAAAATAGTGATATGGATGCTAGTATCTTATGAAATAAAATAAATAGGATCATCACAGATTTCTTCAAGTGAGTAGGTAGTGAATACATAAAATCTCAAGAACAAGTTATCTAAACTGAAAGTGCATTTTAATTTCTCATATAGTTAAGATGGGAAAATTGGGTATCAATTGGTCAAATCAAAATATGTAAATCTTCAGAGTAGAGGATATGACCCAATAATGTAAGTTCATTTATCATATGATTGATGTAAGTGAACTAGTTGTTAGTTATTTAGATCAATATGTGTAAATGTGATCTACATAGAAGTCTTCAGGAAACTATAGAAATGAGGCACTAATCATGTAAGATTCTAGAGTGCTCTTGCATTGCCTTTGGAAATGTGGTCCCATAGTCGGAGCTAATTGTTATGGAGTTTTACATTTCAAGACAACACTCCCAATGATAATCATATAGGAAATTAGAGGTATTTTAAAGATAGGGATGGTAAAAATTTTTGTATAATAGGACATCTACTCCATATTTGAATAGGCAAGGCTTGGATAGAATAATGAAATCTAACTATCTTTCAAGCTTCCAAATAATGTGTTAAATATATCTTGATAATTTATATTTTGATGCAACAAGATTATTTTCATCATTTAAAGCATACTATGATAGAGAGAAGATATAAGTCATGATTGAATTTTATTTTATCAGCACTATAGTAAAAATTTAAGGTATAATCAATCTTCTCTAAAATTTCCTTATTTTTCTCCCAATGTAGAGACTAGATTTGAGAGATGAATTTTGAATATAAACAATTGGTATAAAAATTTCATCTTGAAATTCAAAAATCAAGGGGGGGAATCATAGTTACATGTTTCAAGACTTTTAAGAACATCAATGCACTTTTAAAAGTTGTATAAATTTGTTTTTAAAAAATTCAAGTCATGCAAAAACACCAACTCACTTTTACAATTTGTCAAAATTTGTTTTCAAAAATTTAAAGTTATGATAAAAGACCAATGCACTTTCACAAGTTGTGAGAATTTGTATTTGCAAATTCTAAATTGTCCAAATTATTTTTTTCAAATATCAAGTCGTGGAAAAACACTAAAGCACTTTTTCAAGTCATGAAATTTTGTTTTTACAAATTTTAACTCTTAAAAAAAATTAATGCACTTTTACATGTGGTATTACATTTTGAAAATGTTGGTTTCACTTTTTAATTGGTGTATTTTCCCCAAATTCATGGTATTTTCAAAATGAAGTGGATTTATCAATAAAAACCCTGAGTTTGAGTGTTTAAAAGGTTGTTTTGGTCCCAAAATCCATGGTATTGACTACAAAAACATGTTATTGGCTAGAAGTTTGCAGTTTTTATTGGTAGAAGGCAATTTTAATTTGACAAAGTAAATTTTCATGGGCATCTCAAAAATTAATTCAAGTTTAAGATGGATATATGTTTGCATGTGCTAATTAGTATTTAGTGTTGAGGTTCTAGTTGTGGGCATAACTTGGCAATCTAAAATTTTGGAGCCTAAATGCAAATGGAAGGTGTAATTTAAAGTTTAGTTACCATTAAAAGTGTCCTCACGACCCTTAAATCATGTTAATGACTTGATAAGGTTAAATATTTATATGGAAAGATTCACAAAAATATTAACATGAATATTATTCTCTTATGAAGAAAATGTTTCTATGGTGAACATAAATGATGACTAGAAAATATCAGTGGTCATTGAAATTATTGATCAAGTAAATTTGAGATTACTTAGATAAATGATGCTATAAAATAAAAGCATATGTAGGATGGAATTACATGACAAGTGAAAATTAATGACTAATATTATCTTTAGTGAAGGAGAAATGAATGAATTCTTCATCAAGATTATAGTATGTTCATGTTAATGTTGGATCTCACTTTGTAATTTCTAGTTTAAAATTTTGTATAATTAAAATTATTATCACTCTAGAGTGCATCTTGTTTGAAGATGTGTAGAACACACCATCACTTCAGCTAATACAATGGGAACTTCTCAAAGTGTGGGTGACTCTATGTTGAGAAGAACCTCCAGAGAGGGCTGGTTCCCTTAGGATTTATCAATTAAATCTAATCTAATATGATTTTTGGGATGAAAAGGGAAAGGCAAAATTGAAGGAAATCCTAATTAAAGGTGGTGATGAACCTAAATTGCTTAAATTCTCTAGAAACTATTGAAACTGATGCATACATATGAATCAATAAAATTCCTATTTTTCCCTTAAGCATAAATATTTCAGATGAAGGGTTGAAAGGATTTTGGATCACAAACTTTCTTTTACCTCTTCAAATGACCTACAAAAGGTGAGATAGAAAATAATAGGTGAGGAAGGGACCTACCAAAAGGAGATATAATCTCTCTTATATGTTGATACACAATCAAATACACACTTTTATTTGTCAAAACTCATCCAAAATAAAATCTTCTTTATTAATGTATGGTCCAAATTACAATTTCTTCTTCAGATCTAGGAATTATACAATAATGGCTTGAAAAGACAATATATAAGTCTTAAAAGCTAATAAAATCCTAAGTCGATTTTATTTACATAATTAATAGTATTCTTTAATAAATACTAACACCTTTTAAAATTATTTAATCAACTCCCTTTTACAATAATTTAAAAACTCTTTTTTAGAATATTAGCTTTCCCTCTCAAAGCATGCATGCACTCTCAAACTTTGGAATGGAAAATAGGTTAGCCCATGTTGATAACAACTCAAGTATATTTTGAGTTCAAAAATAAATATAATAGTCTTTAAAAATCTTTTAATTTTCTTGTTTTGAAAGAAATCCATTTTGGCATTGAAACAAGAAATGGTGGGCCCCATTGACTTGGTCAACTCTCTTAACATGTAATCAATGTCATTATTTGGTGTCTATCTCCACTTGAATTGATCTTGAAGTATTTTTAATATCATTCTTTAAATGATAACAATGGAATATTGCATGATGTTGGTCAACTAGTTAATTGAAGATTTGATTGGAAGTTTAGGGCTAGTTCAAATAGTTATCAAACTCATAATGACCCTATCTACAAAATTTGAGGTATTGAAACCACCTGTAGCTCTTAGAATGTTCAATTTTCTCTCAAAATTGATCTTTGTGCATGGATTGTCTATATGTTTGAACTTGAAAATGCTCTTTTAAAATGATAATAACCCATTTAAAATCCTTTTTGGACATTTTTGATAAAAAATAGTGTTTTTTATGGCATAATTGATCAGTTTGACTTGTTGAAAAGGGATATTGGTGATATTTAGGAAAGTTTAAAATGATAGGGGTAGTAATTTCACCTTTATAGGTCAAATTACTAATAACTTTTGTGACTTTTAAGGGTTGACCAGCCTACTGGTAAGAGAACTCAAAAACTATGGCTATGAGAAACCTGGATATACATTGAAATAGGAAGATTGTTGTAGACAAAGACACAATAATATAACTAACACAAAAATCAACAAACATGTGCATGTATGCACTTAGAGGAAAGGATAAAAACAACAACAACAACAACAAAAGGAAAAACAACTACTAAAAGCATGTGTGGAAAAACACTCAGAGGAATGAAACTAAAGGTACTCTATAATGTAAAAAATAACCTCCACCTTATTGGTCCTCATAGATCAAAAGGAAATCTATTTGATGCCCCATATAATCTTGTAATATATTTTCAATCTCTTGATAGCTCTTTTTTTCAACTAGGAGCAATTGGATGCTCATGTCTTCTTGAAGGTGAAGCTACGATTCCAACCTCCATCCTTAGGTACATTGATTCTAGGTATGGATCCAAAACCCAATCATCATGCTCCCAGATCTATGTACTTTGCAAGAACATCTTCAATTTCTAATCTTTATCATGTAGACTATCATGTTGTATCTTATTTATCATATCTTAATGGTTGACCTCTAAGAGAGATGATTTTGATTTTGTGACTTCTTAAGGACATTTATGTTCATACTCAGCTTCTAAAAGTATGCAAGCATCTAAAAATTATAAGAGAGGTTGATAACCATGATTGAAATGTTCAAACATGTCATCTTATATGAAAACAACTATTTGTTTCTATGTGAAAGCACTACTCTCATCTTGAAATGGCCCACATTCTAGTAGAGAATACCCCGAACAAAAGATCTAAAGACTTGTTCTCCTAAATTTGAAGTATAATTGGAACATAAGGCTTAAAATTAACTTCAACTTCTTGTTGTAATTGGTACTCATGTTATATAAATTTTTCAAGATCTTGTTATTCATGATGGATGGCAACCCTTGTTGGATTAATAAGCTCATGGAAAACACCTTCAAGTTGAATAATTGAAGTATTTTCTTCTTGAATTTCATCATATACTCTTAATTGATCTTGAACTACAGTAGTAACCTCTTTGACTTCATCAATTTCATCTTTAACACTAAGTTTTTTAATGATGATGTCCTCCTCATGATCATGTATTACTCTTTCATCTCCATCTACCTCAGTTGTAGCTTCTTCTTTTGCTTCAGAAAGTATAAGATCCTTATTCAAGATAGGCATAATAGATTATTGAAAGTATTCAGTAAGATGATAAATAACTAGTAGTTATGCCATAGGTACCTAATTTTCCTCCTAAGGCTACTGAACCTAAAAAGCTATCACCTCATATCTCTACATTATTTATTAAATTGCTTTCCATGAAGGAAAGGATTTGGGATTTTTAGGTGGAAGGGGTGAGGGATGAATGTCAACAATGACTTTAGGGTTGGTTTCATCATTTGATCTTATGCTTGGTTGTTGTATTAGACTCCAAATTAGAAACATGGGTTTAAGAGCTTTTGGTATTGTAAATATTGCATATTAAGGCATGATTGGGAAAGTTTCTTATTGAAATGGACTTGAAATTCATGGATATTTATATAGGTTGGAAAGATGTATTGATGTTTGAGAGTAAGATTTCTTATCAAATAACTCTTGTTTTTAATCTAACAAATCTTCAACAATAATTTCACTTACCCTCCTCATTTCCTCTATCTCATCATGAATATTCATAGAGTTTTGGAAGGGTGATTGATCTTTGAATGGGTAAGGATCATATGGATGAGGATTAGATACATATGGATCATTGTTATAGGACTTATATGAGATTTCATACTAAGGATAAGGATCTATATACACTTCTCATGGTTGATATAGGTCATGGGGATCATAATGGAAATTCTAAAAAGGATAAGAATGATGAAATTATTCTATGTGGGTTCACATAGCCTAAAAATTCATCAAGATAATTAGAATTATGAGAAAGAATGTAACTTTTCCTTGAGATGAGAGTCACATGAGTACTATAAACTAGATCTAAAGATGATGTACTGCAATATTGTCCACTAGGCATGCCAAAAAATTTTATCACTTTAGAGTGTACCCTACTTGAAAATGTGTAGAACACACCTTCACTCTAGCTGATACAATGGGAACTTCTCAGAGTTTGGATGACTCTATATTGAGAATAACTGCTAGAGAGTGTTGGTTCCCTTAGGATTTATCAATTAAATCTAATCTATTATGATTTTTGGGATGAAAAGGGGAAGGGAAAAGTGAAGGAAATCCTAATTAAGGAGGGTTATACACATGAATTGATTATATTCTCTAAAAACTATTGAAACTGATGCACACATATGAATCAATAAAATTACTATTTTTCCCTTAAGCATAAATATTTCAAATGAAGGGTTAAAAGGATTTTAAATCACAAAATTTATTTTACCTCTTCAAATGACCTATAGAAGGTGAGATAGAAAAAAATAGGTGAGGAAGGGACCTTCCAAAATGAGATAAAATCTCTCTTATATGCTGACACACAATCAAATACACACTGTTATCTATCAAAACTCATATGCAACACAAAATATTCTTTATTGATGTATGGTCCAAATTACAATCTCTTCTTCAACTCCAAGAATTATTCAATAATGGACTAAAATGATATTATACAAGTCTTAAATGCCAATAAAATCCTAAGTGGATTTGAATTACATAAGTAATAGTCTTCTTTAATTAAATAAAGAGTAAAACCTATTACAATTATTTAATCAACTCCCTTTTACAATATTTAGAAAACTCCTTTTTAAAATATTAGCTTTACATCTCAAAGCATGCATGAACTCTCAAACTTTGGCATGGAAAATATTTGGGCCCATTTTGATAAAAACTCAAGTATAGTTTGAGTTCAAAAATAAATACAATTGTCCTAAATAATCTTTTAATTTTTTTATTTTGCAAGAAATCCATTTTGGTGTTGAAACAAGAAATGGTGGGCCCCATTGACTTGGTCAATTGTCTTAACATGTAATAAATGTCATTAATTTATTTATATCTCCAATTTAAGTTATATTGAATTATTTTAATATCATTCTTTAAATGATAACAAAGGAATATTGCATGATTATGGTTAACTAGTCAACTGAAGCTTTGATTGGAAGTTTAGGGCTAGTTAACTACACATGGCTCCTCATTATATTAAATAGAATTTAAAATTTAATAAATATATTAATATACATGATAATATCAGATATGGAACTTGGTAACTCCAAAATTAATTCATTTGATAGATTTTCAATGTGATTCTTTACTTGTTTGATTGACCAATTAGCCTATTAGGCCAATTAGGCCTAATAGCCTATCTTCTTGCACTTGGAATCCATTAAACCTAAAATAATAAGCCATAAAACCTGGAAAAAACTATAATTTAGACTTTTAAAAACTTTATTCATCTCCAAATTTGTTATTTTCATGGGAAAACCATTGTCATTCAATTAACAGGGTTGACTAGGCCTATTTTGCTCCATTTTCTTGTAGACTGACCATTTTGATCAAGCTATTTGTGAGATTTCTAAGATGATTTTTAACCAAATGAAAATTTTAGGATGAATAAAAAGCATTATTATTTAATCTCCATTTAATATATTTTTTTGGCCTATCTTGTACTTCATTTACATGCTTTCTTCAACATGAAAAAACATGATTTCTTCCTTCATCTATATATCTCCATACATAAAATTAACATTCATGGAATACTCTTTGAGTTTAATTTAAATTTTAAAATGTTTAAGGTTGATCTAGGATTATTTTATATTAATAAAATAAATATTTTTAAAAACTAATTTTTTGAGGGTTTAGGCAGGCTTTGAAGTTGAATTTTTAAAATGATGATTCATGAAGTACAAAATTGAACATACCAAAATTTTTAAATTTATGTTTATAAAACTTATCCCACTAACATACAATAAAATATTATGTTTCTATTCCAAATATATGAAAATTTATCATGTGCATAAATTTGCCTATGGGGTTTTGATTGCATTCTAAGTTGCCTAGACTCTTAACAATTATTCATAAAGAATAGCCCCATAACTAGTATCTTGTTAATTAATTATAATTAAATATGGCTACTCAAAAAATACTAATATATTTTGGTCAAAATCCACATGTGGTGAAATATATAAGCATCTAAATAGGAGGCTAGGAAGGGTGCCTAGAACTGTAAAAAGTAAAAAATTTACCAAAATGAAAATAAATATTCACCTACTTTAAAATTAATTAAAACATAATCATGGGGTCTTTACCATGCTATAAAAATACTTTTGAATCATATTTTTCTTGAAAAACCAAAAAATCCCGTTTTGGCCTATATGCCTATTTGATTGCATAAGCTTCTATGAGCATGGTTCACTTAAAATAGAGTTTTTACACTATTTAAAGGTATCATTATGATTTTAAAACATCATATTATTATTTTTAAACATTTACATGGGCTTAGAAATCTATGTGGTACTTGAGAATGATGCCTTCTCTAATGGTGATCTCCAACAGACATGCCAAGGATTGTTACAAAATATAGGGTATATCCACTTGTCTAATGGCCATGAAACTTTTTCAAAAGTTTATCAAACTCATAATTAATCATTTACAAAATTTGAGGCCTTGAAACCACCTATAGATCCTAGAATGTTCAATTTTCTCTCAAAAATGATTCATGTGCCTGGATTGTCTGCATATTTGAACTTGAAAATGTACTTTCTAAATGATAATGACCCATTTACAATCCATTTGGGACATTTTTTACCAAAATTATTATTTTTAGGCCATAATTTATTAGTTTGTCTTATTGTAAAGGGATATTGGTGAGATTTAGGAAAGTTTTGAATGATAGGGGTAGTAATTTGACCTTGATAGGTCAAATTATTAACAATTTTGGTGACTTTCGGGGGTTGACCAGCATGATGTTCAGATAACTCAAAAACTTTGGCTATGAAAAACTTGGATAAACATTGAAATAGGAAGATTTTTGTAGACAAAGACATAAGATAACTGACACAAACAACAACAAAAATGTGAATGTATGCACTTAGAGGAAAGGACAACAACAACAACAACAACAAAAGTAAAAATAACTATTAAAAGCATGTGTGGAAAAGCACTTATAGGAATGAAACTAAAGGTATTCTATTGTGTACAAATTAACCTCCACCTTGCTGGTCCTCTTAGATCAAAAGGAAAGCTATTTGATGCCCCATATAATCTTGAAATATATTTGCAATCTCTTGATAGATCTTTTTTGTAACTAGGAGCAATTGGATGCTCATGTCTTCTTGATGGAGAATCTATGATTCCAACCTCCATTCTTAGGTACATTGATTGTAGGTATAGATCCAAAACCCAATCATCATGCTCCCAAATCTATGTACTTTGCAAGAACATCTTCAATTGATGATCTTGATCATGTAGACTAGCATGTTGTATCTTCTTTGTCATATCTTAATGGATGACCTCTAAGAGAGATGATTATGATTTTGTGACTTATTAAGGCTATTTATGTTCATACTCAACTTTTAAAAGTATAAAAGCATCTGAAAATCATAAGAGAGGTTGATAACCATGCTTGAAATGTTCAAACATGTCATCCTCTATGAAAGCAACCACTTCTTGCTAGGTGAAATCACTCTTCTCATCCTACAATGGACCACATTCTAATAAATAATACCCATATCAAAAGATATAAAACAAATATAAAGACTTGTTCTCCTAAATTTGAAGTACAATTGGAACATAATGCTGTAAATTATGTTTAACTTATTGTGGTAATTAGTACTCATTTTCTATCACTTTTACAAGCTCTTGCTCTTTATGATGGATGACAGCCCTTGTTGGATCAATAAGCTCATGGAAAACACCTTCAATTTGAGAAATTAAAGTGGTTTCTTCTTGAATTTCATCATATATTCTCATCTAATCTTCAAATACAATAGTAACCTCTTTAAATTCATCAATTTCATCTTTGACACTGAGTGTGTCTATGATAATGTCCTCCTTATGATCATGCAATACTCTTTCATCTCCATCTACATCAGCTACAACTTCTTCTTTTGATTCATAAAGGAAATGTTCCTTCTCTAGGATAGGCAAAATAGATACTTAAAAGTATTCAATAAGATGAGAAAGATCCAATGGTTTTGCCATAAGTACCTAATTTTTCTCTTAAGGCTACTAAACCTGAACAACTATCACCTTCTCTCTCTGCATTATTTCTTGAATTGCTTTCCATGAAGGAAATAATTTGGTATTTTTAAGGGGAAGGGGTGAGGGATGAATTTCAACAGTGACTTTAGGGTTGATTTCATCATTTGAGATTATGCTTGGTTGTTGTATTTGACTCCATGTTAGAAACATGGGTTTAAGAGCTTTTGGTATTGTAAATATTGCATCTTGAGGCATGATTGGGAAAGTTTCTTGCTAAGATGGAATTGAAATCCATGGATATTGATATGGGGCAGCAAGATGTATTGATGTTTGAATCTAAGATTGCTTATCAAATAACTCTTGTTTGTAAGTTGACAAATGTTCAACAATAACTTGGCTTACCCTCCTCATTTCCTCTATCTCATCATGAAAATTTAGAGAGTTTTTTAATGATGATTGATCTTGGAATGTGTAAGGCTGATATGGATGAGGATGAGATGCATATTGATCATTGTTATATAGCTAGTACGAGATTTCATACTACTGATAAGGATTTGTAAACACTTCACATGGGTGATATGGGTCATGGGGATCATACTGGAAATGTTGAAAAGGAGAAGAATGATGAGATTCTTCTATGTGGGCTGACATAGCCTAGAAATTCATGAAGATAAATAGAATTATGATAAATAATGTACCTTTGCCTTGAGTTGAGAGTCAAATGAGTACTAGAAACTAGATCTAAAGATGATGTATTGTAAGATTGTCCCACTAGACATGCTAGAAATTGTTATCACTATGGAGTGTACCCTACTTAGTGATGTATAAAACACACCTTCACTCTAGCTGATATAATGGGAATTTCTAAGAGTGTGGGTGACTCTATGTTGAGAATAACCTCCAGAGAGGGTTGGTTCCCTTAGGATTTATCAACTAAATCCAATATACTATGATTTTTGGGATGAAAGGGGGAAGGGAAAAATAGAGTAAATCCTAATTAAAGGGGGTGATGAACATTAATGTCTTATATTCTTTGGAAACTATTGAAACTGATGCAAATATATGAATTAGTAAAATTCTTATTTTGTCCTTAAGCATAAATATTTTAGATGAAGGGTTGAAAGGATTTTAGATCACAAAATTTCTTTTACCTCTTCAAACAACCTATAGAACCAAAGATAGAAAACAATAGGTGAGGAAGGGACCTGCCAAAAGGAGATAAAATCTCTCTTATGTGCTAATACACAATCAAATACACACTGTTATCTATCAAAACTCATATGAAAAACAAAATCATCTTTATTGATGTATGGTCTAAATTACAATATTTTCTTTAGCTCCAAGAATTATGCAATAATGGCTTGAAAAGACAATACATATGTCTTAAAATATAATAAAATCCTAAGTGGAGTTGATTTACATAAGTAATAGTCTTCTTTAATTAAATAAAGAGTAAAACCTTTTACAATTATTTAATCAACTCCCTTTTACAATATTTAGAAAACTCATTTTTACAATATTAGCTTTCCCTCTCAAAGCATGCATGCACTCTCAAACTTTGGCATGGAGAATAGGTGGGCCCATTTTGATAACAACTCAAGTATAATTTGAGTTTAAAAATAAATACAATAATCTTCAAAAATATTTTAATTTTTTTTGTTTTGCAAGAAATCCACTTTGGCATTGAAAAAAGAAATGGTGGGCCCCATTGACTTGGTAAACTCTCTTAACATGTAATCAATGTCATTATTTGGTTTCTATCTCCACTTGAACTGATCTTGAAGTATTTTAATATCAATCTTTAAATGATAACAAAGGAATATGGCATGATGTTGGTCAACTAGCCAACTAAAGCTTTGATTGGAAGTTTAGGGATAGTTCACTCCACATGGATCCTCATTGCATAAAATAACATTTAAAATTTAAAAAATATATTAATTTCCATAATAATATCAGATATGGCATGTGGTAACTCCAAAATTAATTCATTTGATAGATTTTCAATGCCATTTTTTACTTGCTTGATTGACCAATTAGCCTATTAGGTCAATTAGGCATAATAGCCTATCTTATTATGTTTGGAATCTATTAAAACTGAAATAATAAGCCATGAAACCTAAAAAAAAAATGAAAAAAAATTATACCTTTAAAAACTTTCCTCTTCATCAAATATGTGATTTTTATGTGAAAACCTTTGCCATTCAGTCAACAGGGTTGACTAGACCTATTTTGCTCCATTTTCCTAAAGACTGGCCATTTTAATCAAGCTAATTGGGACACTTCTAAGATGATTTTTTACCAAATTAAAATTTTAGGATGAATAAAAAGTATTATTCTCTTATCTCCATTGATTATATTTTGCATTCTTTCTTCCATAAAAAAACATGATTTCTTCCTTCATCCGTAAATGTCCATACATAAAATTTACATTTATGGAATACTCTTTGAATTTAAATAAAATTTTAAAAGGTTTGAGGTTGATCTAGTATGATTTTATAGTAAAAAAATAAACATTTTCAAAAATTGATTTTTTGAGGGTTTAGGTGGGCTTTGAAGCTAAATTTTTAAAATTATGATTCATGAAGTACACACATCCAAATACCAAAATATTTATATTTATGTATATAAATTTTACCCCCTAACATACATGAAAATATTAGGTTCCCATTCCAAATATATGAAAAGTTATCAAGTGGATAAATCTACCTCTAGGGTTTTGACTACATTCTAAGCTGCCTAGATTCTTAAAGATTGCTCATAAACCATAACCCATAAACTAGTATCAATTATTAATTAATTATAATTAAATAGGGTTATTAAAAACATAATAATATCATTTTGTCAAACTCCACATGTGGTGAAAGATATGAGCATCTGAAAAGGAGGCTTGGAAGGGTGCCTATTCTGTAAAAAGTTAAAAATTTACCAAAAAGAAAATAACTCTTCACCTACTTCCCAGTTAATTAAAACATCATCATGGGGTATTTAAAATGCTATCAAAACACATTTGAAGCACATTTTTCTTGGAAAATCAAAAAACCCCTTTCTGGCCTATATGCCTATTTGATTGCATAAGCTCGTATGAGCATGGTTTGATTAAAATTTAGAGTTTTGAAACTCTTTAAAGGTCTGATTATGATTTATAAACATCATATTATGCTTTTAAAACTTTTTCTTGGGATTATAAACCTCTGTGGTACTCCATAATAATTCCTTCTCTAATAGTGATCTCCAACAGACATGCTAAGGATTGTTACAAAATAGAGAGTATCTCCACTTGTGTAATGGACATGAAACTTTTTCATAAGGTTATTAAATTAAAAATTATCTTATTTTAAAAAAAATTAGGTCTTGAAACCACCTGTAGCTCTTAGAATGTCTAATTTTCTCTCAAAATTGATTATTATGCATGGATTATCTACATATTTAAACTTGAAAATGCTTTTTTGAAATGATAATGACCCATTTAGAATCCATTTTGGTCATTTTTGACCAAAATTACTATTTTTAGTCCATAATTGATTAGTTTGACTTGTTTTAGATTATGGTGAAAGCAGGTTTTGAAGGGGCCCTGAAACCCTAGTACAAGGAAAAAAGATAGAGCAACCAAAACACAGACAAAGTCTAAAAACTACTACAAGGAAGTAGCAAAAATAGGTTTTAAATGGACCTGAAACCATCGGAAAGACAACCGGTCACAAGTCAAATTACAAAGGGATATTAGTGAGATTTAGGAAAGTTTTGAATAATAGGGGTAGTAATTTGACCTTGACAAGTCAAATTACTAACAATTTTAGTGCATTTTAGGGGTTTACCAGCCTTTTGGTCAAATAACTCAAAAAATTTGGCTATGAAAAGCTTGTACATACATTGAAATAGGATGTTTTTTTTAGACAGAGACACAACAAAACAACTGACACAAAAAACAAACCTATGCACATATGCACTTAGAGGAAAGGACAACAACAAAAACAAAAGGGAAAACAACTAATAAAATCATGTGTGGAAAATCACTTAGAGTAATGAAACTAAAGGTAGTCTATTGTGTATAAATTAACCTCTACCTTACTTGTCCTCCTAGATCAAAAGGAAAGCTATTTGATGCCCCATAGAAATTTGAAATATATTTACCATCTCTTGATAGCTCTTTTTTGCAACTAGGAGAAATTGGACACTCATGTCTTCTTTATGGTGAAGCTAAGATTCCAACCTCCATCCTTAGGTATATTGATTGTAGGTACGGATCAAAGACCCAATCATCATGCTCCCAGATCTGTGTACTTTGCAAGAACATCTTCAATTACTGATCTTGGTCATGTAGACTAGCATGTTATATCTTATTTGTCATATCTTCAAGGCTGACCTATAAGAGAGATGATTTTTATTTTGTGACTTCTTGAGGCCATTTGTGTTCATACTTAGCTTTCAAAAGTATACACGCATCTGAAAATGATAATAGAGGTTGATAACCATGCTTGAAATGTTCAAACATGTCATCTTCTATGAAAACAACCACTTCTTGCTAGGTGAAAGCACTCTTCTCATCCTAAAATGGACCACATTCTAGTAAATAATACCCATATCAAAATATATAAAACAAATATAAAGACTTGTTCTCCTAAATTTGAAGTACAATTGGAACATAAGGCTCCAAATTATCTTCAACTTCTTATGGTAAATGGTACTCATTTTCTGTCACATTTGAAATCTCTTATTCTTCATGATGGATGTCATCCCTTGTTAGATCAATAATCTCATGGGAAAATCCTTAAAGTTGAACAATTTCAGTGTTTTTTTTCTTGAATTTCATCATCTACTCTTAGCTGATCTTCAATTACAGCAGTAACCTCTTTGATTTCATCAATTTCATCTTTGACACTGAGAGTGTTAATGATGATGTCCTCCTTATGATCATGCAATACTCTTTCATCTCCATTTACATCAGCTTAATAATTTAAATGGATATAATAATCCCATTCCTCCTTTCATTTATCATTTCCCCCTCTTTTTCTATAATTACTGTCATTTTCCTTTGTAACTCTTTTCTATAATTTCTAGTTAAAAGTTCAAAACCCACAATAGAAAATATTTTTTATATAAATAGATGTTAATATATTCTCCCCGATATATACCTTTTAAGCTTTCAATAAAGGTAGCTCTACCTACTAATAGGACAGGTACTTTGTGCCTTTTTTACTAACTAACACGAGGACTTGTTTCCCACACTATTGACTCATAGTCACCAATTTATCCCCCTGACAAAATTTTGAATCAGCAATCTTTGAATTAGAATTAATTTTACTTTAAAAATAAGGTTAATATAATGTGAAATTGTATTTGAAATTATAAATAGGTTTGGAATAGAGAAAATGGCACAATGACATAATTTGGACAAGAATTTAAAACTTTGGTCTTGAATTGGAATTGAAATTAGATTTGGAATTTGGGTTAGGTTTGAAACAAAATGGATGTCATGGCGATAATGTCTTAAACAACAGTTTGTAACTTTTGGTCTTGAATTTGTTTGAATTTGGAAATTTAGATTATAACAAGGATTTGATTCAAGCTAAGTAGGCTAATAACATGGTTTGGACAAGAAATGTAGGTATTGAGAAAAGGTTTTAAATGTCACTTTTATTAACCCAAAAATTTGTCAAAGTAACACCTTATTGTGTATGTAAAAAAATGGTTTGGATTTGGACTTGGTTTATTTGATTTGGTTTCAAATATGAATGATGTTTTAATAAAACAATTAAGCAATAACTCCTAAGGATTATAATATGATTCTAATAACCAACATAGGTATGCATCACACTCATTCAAACCTTTGACATAATTTCCTTCAGAGGGGACTTATGAAATTTACTATTTAAAGAAATTATTTTAATTTGATGTTTTAATCCTACCCTTATCTCAAAAGGTTTGAATGAGTAAGGCAATCTTCAGGAGTTGATACTTTTGCACCCTTACATTAATGAATGTTTCATAATAAAATAAGGTCTTAATTTTTTTAGCTTGTTTTATAGATAGTTTTGATATACCTTGTGGTACATGGCCAACAAAATAGTTTATAATTGGATGTCAATATTTAATGGGCTATTTGTCAAAGGGTCTAGTCCCTTTGTAACCACTTAAAATGTAATATTTCATTGAAGTGATACCATAAAAACCAAGCTCAAAAGGACATTTCAACTAAGATACCACTAAAATAACCTAAATTTTTATACCCTATTAGATAATTGAGTTGTTATGATGTTAGGACGTGACTTCCTAATCGATTCACCTCTAACACATACGAGAAGGATATGAACTCCACTTGATGTAGTCAAATGACAAGAAAGGTACAAGAAAATATTAAATTTGAATTTTTGGGTCACCCAAAAGAAGAAATCATAGTGAAAAATAACCCCACATGACACTTCAAGAATAAAAAAAGAACTTTTATGAAATGATATAACTCAAAAAAATAAACAAGTTTTTATTATAACCCAAATGAAAATGTGGATTCATTTTAAGCCAAAATCAAGATGTGTAGAAAATAGATGTGATTTGATTAAAATAAAAAACCCCACTTTTTGATCAAGGTCCTATAACATAAATAATTATAAGTTTAATAAAGGCAATAAATTTGGTTTTTTAAGGTCTCAAGTTTGTATTAAAAGAGCAATTTTATCTATATGCAAGTAGGGTAAATTGTGATAATTATTTTTTTATGATTACAAAAAAAATATCACACAAAAAATGTGAAAGGAAAAATTCACTAATTAAAAAATTCTCCATTTATAAATCCCTTTCACTAATTCCAAAGTGATTGCTATGATTGTAGAAACTACACACAAAACATAATAGAAAGTATGGAATGATGAATTCATTGATTAATAGGTTGAATTCATTGATTGGTAGGTAAATTAACCATTTATATATCAATTTCATTGATTCCAAATTATTATTTTTGATTCCACAACCTTCACATAGAATAGAACACAAATTATGAAATGACGAATTCACTAATTATCAGGTTGAATTTCTTTGATTGGTAGGTCAAATATGTCATTTATAAAACCATTTTGTTGATTTGAAACCTACACACAAAATAGAAAATAAAGTCTGAAAGACTAAATTATCTGATTAATAGGTTGAATTTACTAATAGGTAGAAAAAAATCACTATTTTAGGGGGTAAAGTCACTATTTAGCAGTTGGATTCATTGGTTTCACCAAAAATAAAGATAAGAGATTTTTTGAAGAAATAAAAGGTTAATTAAACTATTTACTAGGTTAATTATGGTAATTAGAAGAATGATAATGGTCTAAAATGAATTGTGGGTTGTGTCATATCCCATTGGGTTTGTCATTATGCAGATTATAAATGTATAATAGGTTAGTCAATCTATCAATGAATGAAATCAAAATAAACTTGAATAACTAACATCTCATATCTAATCCATAGGTTGAGATATATGGAAAGTAAGCAATAAATGAAATTTAGAATACAAAAATAATGATTATACCTCCTTATATATTTTCTTGAGAACTTTTTTGAATAGGTTGAGTTATGTTTATAGCATATGGAATCTTTGGCATTGATTGATTTTGCATGTGCGAAGTACCTCTTTTTGTATACACTTGATTCTTGGCTTTCCTTGGCATGATAATTGGTGGAATCTCCTTATATAATTTGGTAAAGTAATTTTGCATGAATAATCTTTTCTATAATGACCAAAGGCCCTTGTATTTATATAAGATTTAGATGTTTGTGAACCATTGATATGAGATAAAAATCAGTGGTGGAGGATGAGTCCTCAAAGTCATGATCACACAAATAGATTGTGTAATATATATAATTTAAGACCTTTTTGGAGTGTGTAAGGCATGTTAGAATAAAATTTCATTCATTATTCCTCTTGGAGTGTGTAAGAGGGGTGTATGAGCTTTCTTTCACTCCTCTTTCCCATTGAATTCATTGAGTGACATCACCTATGTGAGGCAATAATTTAATTTTGATTTTATGAAAATAGATAATTCCAAACTCATAAAATTTTCCATTAAGGGAATGATTAGGGTGATTAATTAAGGTGATTAATTGGTAATTAGAATAATTTTAAAATTTTTATTGTTTATATATCGATCAAGTATTCACTTAATTATCCTATGAAGACATTTTTAATGGATTTAATTAATTTAGGATGTGATAGATTATATTAATGTTGAAATAAAATTCATTACCTGAATCAGGGATGTGTCATTGATATTTGGATAAAAATGATAATTATGAAGGTAAATAGGCCTATTGGTGATTTTTGGTTAAATTTGCATGTGATTATGGAAATTCAATCTTGATTACAGCTTAGACATAGAAGTGATTAAAATGATGTTTCTATAGACACATGGGTGAATATAATTTATCTAGGGACTCTAAGATCCTAAAAATTTGACCAAGTCTAGCAATTTATAGGAAATGAATAATCACCTCATGGAAATTACATGGTATAACATGGCCTACAAAATACATGAGATAGTTTTTCGAATTAAAAAATAGAATGTATCTTTTAGAATATGAATTTATGAATTTTAAATTATAATGACTAAGTCAATTAGACTAAATAAAATCCAAAAGGTATACAAATTGGGTAACTATAAAGACCCATCTACCAAATGCTTGACCAATTTAGTCTATTTTAAAGATAAATATAATAAGATTAGATATGTAACATATAAATACTTAGTCATTATAATTTAATGATGAAATAAACATAAACCAAATTTCTAAAGAAAAGGTAAAAACAATAAAAATATTTAATCAAACCATAAAATCGTAAGTCAATTTTACCCAAATGGAATATCTAAAGTAGTACTAGAACAAACCTTAAGATGATTTAAGACTGTTAATAATTAATTAAATTGAATTTTTTTTCAAATAAATTTTCTTTAGGTTAGAATATCTTTAATGATCTATACGACCATCAAATCCAAGTTCTTGAATTATTGACATGGATCCTAATAGTTCATCTAGTTGTTAGGTCATCCTATGTGGTACCTCTACATTCACCCTAGGCTTAATTAGTGCTTCACAATATGTTGACTATATTTTAGCTAATATGTAATGAGATGATGTCATGTTTAATGAACTCACTCATTCATTAGGTCATGAGCCCTAGCTCAAAATCCAAGAGGTCTTGACTATAGCAAGACCATGAAAATCTGATAAGTGGCATCATCACTTATATCTAAAAGGTTGGAAAATTGTTCAATGTGTATGGACCACTTAGGGATGTAGGGAAATTATATCACACCATGTGGCCACATATTACTTACTTAGGTTCTATTATAAGTTTCAAGTGTAACTACCTCAGGGCTCTGAAGAAATAATTTTTGAACATGTGGCATGATCTCATTTACCCAAGAGATCAGGGGCAAGGCATGATGATCAAAGAATCCTAAGTAAGTGAGAAAGGTGGATGATGATATGTGTCTTCGTCTTAGGCATCCAAAAGGTCCTTAAAATTGACTAAGCCATGGAGAGGCCTAGGGAAATGAGTGGGTGACAAGTTGTAGTCCCTCACTTTCTGAGGGATCCTAGGAAAGAATGTGCCCATTGCCATTTATGAGAAAAAAGACATTATAATTCAAAATATTAAATTCCAAATAAATGACTAAGGCAAAACTAAAAATAAGGAAACACATAGTATTATAAAAAATGAACATTTTACCAAATATGAAGGTAACTAGTCCAACATGAATAAAATGACTAAGTCTGAAAATTAAAAATCATATGAAAATTAATCCATTTTACCTTGAAAAGGAGTATATATGGACCAATTACTAAAGAGAATAATGCATAAATTGAGACATAATTAAATCGTTTGTGTAGACCCAAGTCAATATGGTCTATGAACATGAAAATTATAGTACACTTTAAAGCACATTCTAGAACAAACCAAGGCATACTAGGTTCATGAAAATTCAAACATTCATTTTAATATAACCCCAATTAAAAAATATTCTATATTAAGTGCATACAATGAACAACTTAGGTTTATATTTAGATCAAAGTGCAAAACCCATATAACATTATGTCATCTAAGGAACCTTTCCACTCGACTCAATAATAAAGCAAGCCCATACTTGATCAATGTTGGATGAATAAGAAAGCTTGGTAAAACCATGAAGTATATTATATGGACACATATGTGAAGTGTATGATTTTGTATTTGTATAAATTTTGTATGTATTCATCCTTGTAATCCAAATCAAGCAATATAGGAATGTGAAGAATATTTCCTTTTTATCTCAAAAGGATAGGTGTGAAGAGACAATAAGATTGTAAAATACTATATATAGCACTTTGATGTAATAGAATCTGGTTCAATGTGTTGATAGAGATTAATAGAATCATTCTATTATATTTTTCCTTATCTTATTTTATGTATGTTTTATGTGTACTGAGTACTCTATTTTACTTTAATCTATTATATAATGTGATACTAGTAATGGTATGGATTATATTTTTATCTATTTCATATTTCTCCTTAGTGCATTCTTATACATCATAAATGGTAAATAATATCATCATCTCTTTTGAACCTATTGGTACTCTCCACTACACAAGTTATCCATGTAATTAACATGTTTTGGGGTTATTCTAAGAACCTATGCTAATAATAACATAGTGAGCATGGAACCTATTTGGATGAAATATATTGAGATGGTTGTCAGGGTAGATAGATGTATAAATATGGCTAGGTGAGAGAATCAAGAACTTTACAAATGATGAAGCATGGAGAGTTGGCAAAACTGCATAGGAGATTATCCAATAGCACATTTATAGAAAAATATATGCAATGTTTTGGCACAAATTGCTTGGATTGTTAATTTCATGGCTATCTAGATTAGAATACTATTACTTTAGTCTAAGGAGAACACAATTTATATTATAGAGTAAGGAAAAACTAGAAATAATGCACAACCTATATATTTATTGGTCTCAAATAGTAGATTATTAGATGAAGACTATAATCAATTGATATATTATTGAGTTTGTAATATAAATATACTTAAATTTTAAGACTGTATAAGATCAATTTGTCTAAGGAATCAGAAGGAGATTTTTGAAGTGACTACCTTTGCTGATGAAGATGTTGGTTGTGTAAAAGGCCATGGTACCTTCTCCAACCAACATGGAGTATTCAATTTAGGCACCATGGAGGTGTGTGTAGGATAAATTAAATTATGAAAAGATAAGTAAAAGGAACTTGAGCCTGATCCCAAAAAATGGAACATGAAAATACTCAGAGTGAGAATAAAATTATGGGACTTGAAAAGAAAATATGACAATAAACAAGGTGTAATAAGACAAATGACCTTGAATTTACATTGAGTAGGAATGGGATTAGATAATAAATTTATAGAGCTAGAAATAGATAAGAAAAATATGAAAGAAAAGATAGGTTTCTAAGAGAAGATGTCTAAACTTCTGAAATAAGATGGTATGCAAAATATGAGAAAGGGCCCAATGAGAAAGAGGATGTTGGAAGTAGTGATTCTAATGTAGTTCAGTTAGGAAGTAGAGGTAGATCATAGTTAAGATAGGGGTTTTTAGTTAGAATTAGGAAGGAATGTTCTAGGGAAAATGTTAAAATTGAAGTTAGTAATATTGAAGATTCAAGTTCAAATCTAGAATAGGTTAGAAATAGAAGTCATTAATTTTAAGGGTATGCATCCCCCAAGCCCATTTTGTTTATATAATGTAAAAAATTATAGAGAGAGGTTGATTCAAGTTGGTTTGATTCCTTTATTGATAAGTTTGGAAGGCTCAGTGTAGAAACCAAACATGCATTAGAAATAACAAAGCTATAAGAAGTAGTATTTTTTGTTACTCTAGAAAATATTAGTGTGTAATAGCATATAGTTATATTAAACACTATGCAATCAACTAATAGTGTAATAATCAATGTGTAATCATCACCAATTATAGTTTTTGGTATTTAGACATCTATAGTAACAACTACTATCTTACTAGTTATGGTGCTTCATGTAAGTATGTTTGTACCTTTAATGTAATATAATGGGTCTTCAAAACTAAACAATACATGGTAACCTATGAAATGAAATGGATGATAAAATGGGTAACATTGGATGATGTGAAGAAGTGCAAACTCATAGGGGCTTTGGAAGGATGTGCATTGGAGTTCATTTTCAAAATAAATATAAATTCCATTGATTTTTCACAAGTTAAAGATTTTCTAGTAGTATAAATTGAGGTGAAATAATGTTTTAGTCAAGTGATTCAAGATATAAAGGAAAATCATCAAAAATATGGAAAAATGGTTGGAAATTATGATCATAAGTTATCTAATGTAATGAAAAAAACTAATTTTATTTTAGAAGATAAAGATAAGGCTTCTTGATTCATATAGGTATTATAAGAAATAATAAGGTTCACTATTGTGAAAATTAGTTTTCCATAAAGGTTGATGCTTGATCTGCTACCATCAAAGTTGAATAGATAGAAGATTATGCAGATCTTCCATTATGAGGATCAAAAGTAGAATCTAAGTTATATTCTTTTTTGAGAAAGATGAATGAGATGCCTAAAATTATAATACTAAATGAGGATTATGGTGAATAGAATATGGTCACGAGGGACATCATAGGAATGACTAGCCAAAAATTAAAGTAGAATTTTGTGAAATTTGTAGGGTAGTTGGACATCCCACATCCAAATACCATCTTCTCTTGTAATACATCCAAAAGTCACACATGTATTGTAATTTTTACAAATATATAAATCATGATGAGACAAGATTCTATGACTTACAAGAGTTAAAACAAGATATAAAAAATAACATATTCACAATTTTAGCTCAAGAAATACCCACTATGAAGTCAACAATTTTATGACCAAATGTGGAGATAACAAATGCAACATAAGGTAGTCTAGGATGGTGCCTTTATCACCTCAATATCATATGCCTTCATCACCTTAGTATCAACCACATGTCATATCAAGATGGAATACTATGTCATCTCCCTCATACTAATATTTTGGTTAGTATGTGTAACCTTGAAATAACATAACTCTTCAAAAATAATAGGTAAAATGAACTCCAAATTCCCCACAGCAACATTATGGGGGATATAATGTGTAGATGAATTATCAAGGAGGATATACTAGATAATAATCCAAGGGTTAGGGATATCAATAGAATATGGGAGGCTATAAACATGTATATAGGTGAGGATATTGTCATCGATACCAAAGAGGTTACAATAATGATAATCAATAGAATAGACCCCATATCTAATGTTACCTCTATGGAACATACAATAATTATAGGAGGGATTATCCCACCAATCCTTAAATAAAAGTTTATTATGTATACTTTAGGGTCAAAGGTCAACATAAAATAGAGGATTTCCATATTCTAGAGAAACATAGAATGGAGAATCCAATGCAAAATGTAAATATGATCATTGTACAACCAAAGAAAAATGCATTTATGCAAGTCATCACAAGGTAATAGAGAGATCAACACAACTTACCTACTTTATAAATGCCTCAGGGTCATGGTATTATAAAATTTTAGTGGGATAATTATCTTGGTCCTATAACAAAAAAAATCTTATCTATCAATTTGTATAGGTATTATAGGGAGTACAATAAAAACCCATCTCTAATGAGGATAACATAACTACTAATGATCAAATGTACAGGAAAATTATTAGGATAATACATAAAGTGAGAATTATGACCACTTTAATGGATCTTATGAAATGACTTAGTATACTATGAAATGAGGATATATCCCATAATATTACTAACCTTCTACAACATCTCTTGGAGTGTTCATAGTGAGGAAACATAAGGGATGATAAAGTAGTTTGGTATGTCAAGACTAGGAGACCTTGAGATTTGAATTTATGAATGGATATTAAGTTATCTAGTTATGAAATCCCAAATTCCATATTTTAATTAAGAAGTACATTAAATATGATTCCCTAACCAATATGAGAAGCCATTGGTCAACCAACTTTGAGCTATAGTCTAGTAACACTAGCTTAGTAGATTATGTCAAAGTCAAACCCATTGGCTAGTTAGAATATGTTGAAACTAAAGTGGTTGAGATTAAAGTGGTTGAGATTATCTTATGAGGGGATTTTTATGTCATCAAAATGAAGATACCCATTACCCTACCTTATTTGGTAATAAATGGCCCTATTTGGCCGAATTACTATTAACACTATGCATAATCAATTAGAAACACATTATAAGGATAAAATTATGGTCATACCTTTAAATAAGACTAAATAAAATCCATATATCATTCCTAAAGAGAGAGTATCATTATTATTATGGTTACAATAGTTGGTTTAAAGTGGGTACAAATGAAATTCAAAATGGGGTGTAATCTATACAATTTCAAAAGTGGAAGCTAGATACTACATAGCAATAATAAAAACCTATATTTAAACATATTAAACAAAGTCTTTGGTTAGGCATGTTCACATCAAATATTATTTTTTTCCTTTAGTGTGTTCACTAATAAGATCCAAGGTATACTTTTTATACAATAATAGTGTAACTATACTCAACTATACCAAATTAATCCTAAAAGATATTCTACCCTGGGATTATGCATCTTACATAAGTGGTGACTTAGATGCACACAAATTGAATTGGTCTTATAGAGGTCATGAGTTATGACATCTACAAATGGTGTTTAGTAAAAAATAATAGATACCTCAATATTTTATGATAGAGGATCTCAATCCATTGATATTGATTCTTAAACACCATGTACTAGAGGTGGAATAGTGATTAATCCCACTTAGCTTTATGATGAAAGGAACTACTATGACATGGTGGGACATACTTAGAGACTCAAAAAATGCATTAGGAGTAAGCATGTCAAATATTTTGTGCAAGGTTTTAGCTACTAGTTAGAGTTAAATTATAATGGACTTTCTTTCAGAGGGTTAATGCCTCAAATTGCTCATCCATTAATATATAGATATATGGACCACACAAGGAGTAGAACCATGATACTGGGTAAACATATTTAATCCTACCCTTACACCTCTTCTAACAACTTGGTATGTGAATCAAGAGCATATAATGGAAATTAAACATTGGGAGAAAATCTAGTGGGATTTCTCTCAAACTTTTGTGTTTGAAGATGATAACCCTCTATTATATAATGCCTTGTATAGTATCAAAATTTTACTATGTCATGGATGTGAAAAATATTTAAAAAATATATCTAAATTATCATCACACTAGGAGGCTATACAAGACTTGGATCTCACAGTTCATAATTACAAATCTAACTAAAAATAACAACTCCTAGTTCAATGATGTAGTAGAATAATCAATGATCTGACACAATCAAGTGACAATGACAATGATGGAGCTATAAATCTAGAAGTTTCATTGAGACACAATGTGAAGATGAGCCCAAACTAGTGCAAAGTGGAGCAAATAGAATATGAGAAACTACACAATATTAACATTTCATAATGTGAAGGAAAACATATTCTACAAGATACTTTTCGTAGTGGATCAAACAAGATATATCAAGAACAATTGTAAAATATTTAAGGAAGTATTGGGAAAAAATTAGCCTTTAAACTCAAAATACTAGGATATTATTAGGTAAAAGAGAAAATATATAATGATATATAGTTGTTAAGATATTATCAAGACATGTTTCCAAGTAAATTATTGGAGGTGAAAGTTATAGATCCATCTCTGGGGAAAATTCATATAAAATTAAAATAATGTGTGTTCCCTAACAAAAAATGACCATAAATGCTCAATCCTAATATACATACCAATGTAAAGGTCAAACTTGATCGAATACAAGAAGATAGAATTATTTATCTAGTTGAAAAGGTAGAATGGGTGAAGCCCATGGTGGTTCAACCTAAGAAAATAAGATAAATTTGGGTGTGTGGGGATTACAGTTCACTCAATGATGGTTTTGTTAATGATCCATTTCCTATTCATTTCATTGTTGAAGTACTTAAATCCATGGTTGGGCATGAGGTATATTAATTTATGGATGGTTTTAGTGGATATCACTAGATTGTGATTTCCAATAAGGATCAAGCTAAGACCACCTTTGCTATTGAATGGAAATCATTTGCATACAAGGTAATGCCATTTGGTTTAAATAATGCACCTATTGTATTTTTTAGAGATATGGTAGATTCACTCAAAGAATTCATTATTTATTTATTGAAAGTCTATTTAGATGATTGGTCTATCTTGTCTCTATTTAAATAACACTTTTCAAAACTATTATTGATGTTAGAGTGATGTTAGGCTTTGTGAATCACTTTAAATTTAAATAATTGTCTATTATTTAAACATATTGGTGTCTTTTTGGGCCATGTTGTGTGTAATGATATATTTTTGGTTAAACCAACTAAAATTGCCATTATAGTAGGAATGCCATATCCTACTAACTCAAACAAAGTGTGCACCTTCCTTGGTCATATTAGATTTTATTAAAATTTCATAAAAGGGTATGTAACTATATTTGCATCCATAGAGAAACTATTGCACAAGGATATCAAATTCAAATGGATGCTATAATGCAAAAAAATAATTATTGAGTTAAATAAAAGGTTGGTAAAAACACTAATCTTAGTATTTCTTGACTATAATAAACCATTCCTCATACATGTGGATGCGTCTATCACCGTAATAGGAGTTGAATTAGCATAGCCATGCAAAGGTGGGTTGGACCTCCCAATACATTTTTCTAGTATGAAAATATCAATTGAAGAAATAATTACATGAACATAGAGATAATCACTAGCCATGGTGTTTTAATTGTAAAATTTTAGGCATGACGTATTGGCTACTCCTTTTGAGTTCTTCATGGATCACTAGGCATTGTGATAACTAGTTAATAAACCAATGATAGGAGGACGTATATCAAGTTCATTGATGCTCTAATAGGAATTTCAATTTTAGATTAATGTAAATCTAGGATAGGAGAATATGGGACCAAATCACCCTAGATGAATTTGAAATAGGGAGGACCTAGAGGAACTCAAAAATTAATCCCCTTATGTGTATTTATTTATAACTTCTATAGTTCTTGATAACATGGAGAACATTACACATGTCTTGGAATAGGGAAATTTTCCTACGTAATACACTTAGTAGGATAAGATGTAAATGGTTACTCGATCTATATCGTATATCCTCTTTAATGGATTCTTGTATAAGCTTAGAAAAGATGTTGTATTGCATAGAGTATCTCTATAGCATGAGAAACCATAAATCCTTTAAGAGGATAATAAATGATTTATAGGGGCTCATTTCATAGGAAAATCTACAATAAATAAAATATTTCAAAATTTTTTGTGGTTGTTTACATTATTTCAGGATGTGCATAGAGTTGTTAAACACTGTACCATCTATCAAAGAATGGGTAATCCCAACCAAGAATAAGAAATGCCTTTGTTACTTATGCTTTCATAAAAATATTTTGAGAAATAGGGAATTGATTTTGTTTGACATATAGCTCCCCCAAGTAAGCATAGTCATGCTAGATATAGTATTATTATGACTAACTATTTCACAAAATGTGTGGAAGTTGTTGACACTCCAAACTATGGTGTGAAAGATGCTTCCAATTTTTTATAAGAAAACATAATCACAAGTTTTGGATGTAACTTCATAAGTGATATAGGCACACATTTTATAAATAACACTCTCAATAATTTCATAAAAGAGTTCATGATATCATACCATAAAAGCACAACTTACCACTGATTGACTAATAGATAAACATAAGCATCAAATAATGTCTTGAGGAAGATGTTAAAAAAATTGAAAGGTTCAGAGATATTATTGGGAGGATAAATTCATGTGATTCTATGGGCTTATCACATACATTATAAGAGAGCTATCAGATTCACTCCATTCTAAATAGTTTATGGCCTTCTGGTAGTATCTCCCATGAAATATATTATGTCTAGTTTGCACATTGTGATGATCATGAGAATATGAGTTAAGGATTAATTAAATACAAAATATATGTATTTCAATAAGATTTAATAAAATATATTAAGATAATAATTGATAGAATGAATTAATAAATAAAGTCAAATCATGGGATGATCATAACTTGTGATCAAAGTAATTTTACCCTGACCAAATAATATTGCTTTATGAGAGTAGATTTAAAGCATTCCCTAGAAAACTATGCATTAGATGGAAAATACCCTACATCATTCATGAAGTATCAACATATTGTACCATCATGTTTAAATATTTTTAGGGAACCATATGAATATGATGAATAAATGGTTGTAGGCTTAAGCCATATCATTTTTAATCTCTATCATTCTACTAAAAATTTAAGTGTGTGTTGACTATCACCATGTAGTTAGGATTTCATTCAATGTTGTGTGTTTCTATTTTGTTTTATTATATTATAAGTTTTTTATAATGTGTTCATTTTTATGCAACACATCACAACCACCAAGAACCTATTATCATCATAAGATGTGATCACATTCTAGAGAAAGTTTATTGAAGATAGCTAGTTGTAACTACATCAAGAATTATAATTAAGTTTGGGAAGGTGGTGATAACATAAGTATATTTAATGGAAGGCCAATGGTCACATTAGACCATTAATGATGTAGTGTTTCAAAAATATTGCATCATTTTCAAAGTAGATTTGGTAATAAAGGACAAGTGGATACATAAAGAAAATTGATTTATGTAAAGGATAACTACTCACCTATAATAACTTAAAAATAAGTAAATAAAATATCCTAATAACTAAATGTCCCTATCAAGGTTATTTCTAACAACTAATATTATTTTTAAAGGGAACATTCATGTGCACATAGTCAATACATTCAAAGGAGGTGATTACATGAAATTGGGAACCAATAATTATAAAAGAGTAGGGTATGGACAATGATAAAACATTACAAAATTTAGATAAAAAGATAATTATATAATATACATTTTGAATACCTAATCACAAGCATATTTCAAACTAGAGCACAATTATTCAGAGTAATCATCCAATCTAGACTATTGATCGACCCATGGACATAGGTCAATTCTTGATTCCACTATTAGATGTAAAAAAGAGGAAATGAGAATTAGTATAGGACTATGATAGAATAAATATAATTATATAGATCTGTTCAAACTCATAGACATATCAAGAACTAGTCTATTTACCCAAGATACTCAAGGAGTAGCACAAGAAGGAACCCTGACACTTCAACATCCACTACAAAGCTCTGACATTGAATGGTTACTTAAGTTACCTATATTTGGGTAGTTAGATGAGATTATGGTGAATTTTTTAAGATGATATAATCAGTGAGCTATCCATTTAGCTCATTATGTTATAATCTAGATTTCTTTGCACATCATGGCATAAATAATTAGTCTACCCAATCATGGAAAATATCATGTTCTTTATAAGTCTATAACATATCTAATTTATTCAAATATCAGGTATAAATATACCACTATGGTAGGGTAAGGAACCCCTATTTATTTTATTGAGGATGATTCATTATGCATCATGGTTTAATGTATCACCAAAATATTCTAACAAACCACTAAGAAAGAAAAAAATAAGAAGGTGCATTATTGACAATACCTATGACATGATGAAGTTGTAGGAAGATTTTAACTAGCCTAAGTTTTTGGTAGCTGAGCTTACCAATAATATATGGAAGTTACTTATGTGAAGTACGTAGACCTTTTAGTACCAATTTATAGTCTTTTTATTATGTTTCATGTTGTAAAATAACCCACTAGGGCTAGTTAATGCCTCTAAAAGCATTACATGGATTAAAACAAGCCAAAATTATGAGCATTTGGGTTAATTTAACACATGGTCGTTGGAAGACCTAGTCTTGATTTTATCAAATTCTAATATTCTAATGGATGTAATGTATTATCTACGATAACATGATTTATTTAACAAATTGTGTAATGCCATATAGATTAGAGTTTATGAGTTGGCTACCCAACTGTCACTCTGATGCCATTTTTCATTTCAATGGTCGATGTGAAGGTTGATGTCTACTAGTAAAATAACCTAGTTATGAGGTAAATTCCTCTATTGTAAGTCATCCCTCCATAGGGGCAATAAGCACAAGAAAAATAAGTACCATCGTAACAAGCCACATAGCTACAAGCTCAACCCCAAAACTAGTACAATTACAAGATATAATGCAACAAGAAAAAGGAAAAAGGAAAACACTTGTGTGTAGATTTTCACCACCTCTACCAAAGAAAAGAACACATCAAATAAAGTCATGGATCAATCATCCCATGGATCCATAGATAGACATTGAGTATGACATACCTAAGTTTAGGGTAGAAGAATGGTAAGTGTTTTAATCAATGTTGGAATACATCAAAAAATAGGTGTATGATGTATAAGAGGAGGATTTATTATTCTAGAAAGAAATGCACACTTACTAAGTGTGTAACTAGGTAAGGAAAGACCATTAGGTTGATATTACTCAACCACCTTATTCTATCTTTATTGATATTGTATGCCAAGAAGCAACTCAGGGTAATTTTGAGGCCTAAATATTGTCAACAAAATTAGTGGTAGGGTCATTGACTGTATAGGTGGTGGATTTACCTATAGAAGGTAGTCTTTAAAAACTCTTTTTCTAATGACAACACACACATCCATCTACTAAGCCATCAAAAATGGTGCAAGAAATGATGGTGTCTTTTACTAAACCTAAAAAATAATGTAGTGTACATTAGTCTCAAGTAGCACAACAATAACCTCATACCCAAGGTACAAAGAAGTAAAATAAAACTCTCAAGCCTCCAATATAATTTGTGTTAAATAAGTCGATACAAAGAGGTCAATTGATCAAAGTGAAATCACCTGAGCATACCAAATTTGACACTAAGATTTAAGGGGATGAGGAACCCATGGATAAAATTATGAATGAGGAAGTAGTTTAACAACAAACTAAATAGGGTACACTTGAACTTGAGGAGGTGAAGGAGGAATAAAGGATCAAGAAAACACAAGAACAAGCATAACCAATAGTACCACAAGAAATAAAACAAGAATTTACATAATGTCACTAATAAAAGTAGTAAGATATAAATACTAACAAATAAAAGAAAGTTAAAGAATCAGAGGCTACATGGAATCAAGCCAAAGAAGTGGAAGCTATTAAAAATAAAGCTAAAGAATTAGAGGATATGTGAAAGTAAGTTGAATAAGTTGAATTTATAAATAAGAAAGATGACGAATCATAAGTTGTGCATAAGTAGGTTAAAGAAGCAAAGGCAAATAAGAAACAACATCAAATAACCTAATGGTGATAATAATAATAGGTGTAAACTACATAACAAAAATAGAGGGAGAAAGAAGCTCAAGCTAAGGCTAAAGTTAACGCCAAAGCTAAGGCTAAGGTAGATGCTAAATCTAAATGTCAATCCAATTTTAAGACTAATTCTAAAGAGGAAGCTAAAGCACATTATAAATCTAAAACTAAGCCTAAGGTAGAAGCAACAACCAAGGATAAGAGTATCTAGGATACATAAGCATAGGCAAAAGTAGAAACCATAAATCACACTAAGGGAACCAAAGAAGCATCATAGATTTCTAGAAAATGGGTATGGTATGTACCTGATACATTAAAATGAAAAAATACTTTCTTGATTCTATTGGATCAATTCACAACTAATCTTATGACATCTATGACCACATCCATGAAACATGCCACCACTTCTATGGAAACATAATTGGATGTGATATAACTTTCAATCTCAAAATATATTGAATTAGTAGTCACCTTCTAGGAATAAATTGCACAAAAGGCCTCATATTTAAATTAGGAAGTCTTGAGGATATGGGAATGAAAGTCTAAATTAGAAGAGTAGCTCAAAAATTTGAGGCAATTGATCAATAATGCTTACCCACCTTAGTTACATAAGTATTAGGTGATCAAGTCATGTCATAAGACAAACAATTCCTTACTCTATTGATGAATCTCACAAATATTTTTTTAGATACATAGAAATTTTTAGCATTGTACACACAAGGATAAGCTCTCAATGTAAAAACAAATGTCATATGTCAACTCCTTGATGAATATGAACAAGTCCTAGAAACCACTATGAATTAGGCCAACCAGAGAGCTCAAGATATGTTTAAATGGAGATAACATTTGAATCAACTTGTTACTACTAAGACACTATAGAAAAATATAAATCCATGCTAGAGGATTAAATGACAAATATGGAGAAAATTATTAGTACACTAAAATAATTACTAGATTATAGGGATGTTACCATATAGAAGTTATAAGTATGGCATAATGAAACAATGCACAACACTTTTATAGTTATCTAATCTCAGAGGAAAAAAGATAGATTGGATTATATCATCTTAGAAATTTATATAAAAATTATACAATGCAAATGCATTTCATATAATCATAGATGATGAGGATTTTCAAAACATGATGATGTTTTAGTTACCATTATGCATTCTAATTACTATGCTATGAAAAGTTCTCACTAACTAAAAAATTCCCAAGCATGATCTCACTCAAATTGATCAATATATTTTATATATAATATATGAGACCCAATTCATTCCTCTATAATAGATTTTACAAATAATATAGGAGAGGAAGATAGACACAAAGGCACAGTCTCTACAACTACCTTTTGTAGTGGATACATCAAAAGCTAGTGGGTCCACAACTACCCAACCACAACAACCTGTGTAGCCACATATCCAAATACCTCATCAACTTTACTAGTAAGATTTCTACACTTCATTTTTGTGACTTAAATCATATTACAAATTTTTGGTAACATAGTCTAAATATTAGGAGCTAGGCTAGAATGGTTGAAAACCTGTAAAGAGTGACCACTTAGTTGTGCTAGTCTATTAAAAACTTGAAAGGGTAGTAGGATAGTATGTTAATTATATGAAAACTTGAAAGGGTAGATAAGTAGTGTACAATGGGCTAAAACTAGTAAACAACACCTAGAGTGATAACTACAACTTTTGTTTATGACTTATCTTTTCATATCAACTTGAGACTTTGTCCCAGGATAAGATAAATATTTAAGTCTAGGAAATTATTGGATAAATAAGGGAACTTAGTAAAACCATGAAGTATATTATATGGATACATGCGTAAAGTGTTTGATTTTTTATTTTGTATAACTTTTTTATATATTCAAACTTTTAATCCTAATCAGGAAATAGAAGAATGTGAAGAGTATTTCATTTTGTATCTCAATAGTTTGGAATGTGAAAAGACAACATGATTGTAAAAGACTATACTTTGATGTAATATAATCTCATTTTATGTGTTGATAGAGATTAATATAATAATTCTATTATTATTTTCCTTATATTATTTTATGTATGGTTTATGCATAGTGATTACTCTATTTTACTTTAATTTGTTATCAAATATGATACTAGTTATGCTCTAACTACTATCTATATTTATATCTATTTCATCTTGATCTTTAGTGAATTATTATACATCATAGATGGTAGATAATATTGTCATTTATTCTATGATTATTGGTATTCTTCACTACATAATCTATCCTTATAATTATAATGTCTTAGATTTATTCTGGGAACCTCTACTAACAATCAAACTAGAAGACCAAAAACTAGAGAAAAATTATGTTGCATGATTTTAGTGATGAAATTACAATATTTTTACAAGCAATAGTAGGTATCTGACCTCAAAATTATAAGTTAATACTATAATCTATGTATGAATCAAGTAGCATATGGGTATAAATGTTGAAGTAGATATATCAATGAATCTTAAACTATGTGATCACATCAAGTCCTAAGATTCATGATATGGATCATAAAAACATCTAAAGAGTAATAGTAAAAGCTCAAAAAAAATAGTAACACTCAATTTAATGCAAAATAATGGTCCAAAGACATAGCATACAAGGGGCATGTTCAAATGTCATATAATTGAAAGGAATTGCATATTAAAATATCCAATAAACATACAATGACACATGGGCAAAAAGTAAGGTAAATATTCAAATATTACACAATAAATAAAATAGTAGACAATGAAATATACATAAGAAATTTACAATATATGAATCATAAACAAAAAACATAATTATGTCATACTAGTCCCTGCATATGTTTTAGAAAAAAGTTATTTAACGTAACATATCAAGTACACTGGGAAAAATATGATCATGGATAAATACATGTGTAAGCATTAGTATATAATCTCAAACATGATAATGTATAAATTATCATAAATGATATGTAACCTATATGAATCATGATCAAATAATCATATACCCCTAATGTACTGTATGACATGGGTAGAGGAGAGTTATAACATATGTAAGTGCATACATCATGTGTTTGTGTATTCTTGTATCACACTCAAAGATACATGAAACACATGTGTATATATAAATATAAATGAAAGTATATGATATATTATATCATAAATCAAACAACATAGATGCCAAGGAGATTAATTAAACATAGGAATGTTTAATATTTTTATTTTTTTGGGTTATTTAAATGTTTTTGTATTTTTTTGAATATATATGTTTGGGTTTCTTTAGTTTTGAATTGATAATAATATAAGATCTAAACAAATAAAAGTGTTATTATGATTTGAGGATCACATCAAGGTAATGCATTTATAGAGGCTTTTTATCATGTGTGTCACATTTATATGCTACATAATTAGTATCATTAGGATCTAAACAATATTTTACATCATTAGGATCATAATCATAAAATTAATCATTATCATATGAGACATTTATCTTCTTAGGTTTTTTTTGATATTTTGATATATCATTTTGATCATTTTTGTAAGGAAAAAAAATCCACCATACATTGGAGTTTCCTTATTGAAAGTTTGTTTTTCTTGAATATGTTCATTATTGTTAAAATATTGCATCTCATGATGGGCTAGAGAAGTGTCATGTATCTTTGTTGGAACAATAGAAAAAAATGTAACTTGTGTCTTAAATACTTTATTTGAGGATGAGACTATATAATTTTTAGTATTGATATTAACTTTGGGTTCCTTTATAAATGAAATAGATATGATGTTCGGGTCCTTAGCATCATATTTGAATCATTTGATTTTTTTAGCTATGTCTTGCTTTGAAAAATCATTTGTTAGAAACCCTCTTTTTTGAATGATTGTTTTTTTATCTTGAATTTAATTTTTCAAATTGGTTCTTAATATTTTTGTAACATTCCTTTACAATAGATTGATTTTGTAATTTTACCTTTTCATTGTATTATTCTATATAATTTCTTGCTCTATATTTACCTCTTAAATCTATACTTTCTCTAATTTTTTAATTTTAAATTGATTTTGTTTTGAAATATATTTTTTATACCCATAATTTTTGTTTTTGCACTTGTGTTATAAAAGAGGTACTCATAATGTGAGTAGGTTTCTTGATTGATGTATCGATGATAGGTTCACTGCTATCTTTGAGACTTTTTATTTTATTATTTAATGCAAAAAAAAATTATGATTCCCATGCATTATATGATATGCACAATATTATTTTTATCTCCTTATAAGATTTATATGATGTAGTTTAATCACTTTATTTCAAATCATTTCTCTTAGGATTTCACTTGAACTATTATTACCATTTTGCTCACATTTTGAATCACTTGATTTATATGTATATTTTTGTAGCTTTTCATTTAGATATGAAACATTTTTGGGTATAATTTTTATATATGAATATGAAAACATATTATTAACACTACCCCATTTTTAATTATTTAGGTATGTAATCTAATTTTCTAATGATGTGATCTTTGATCTAAACAACTATTTTTTTTTACTTCATCATTTAACTTTCTCATAGTAATGTTTTGATAATTAGGGATTCATAAGCATAAAACCTATGTAATTAAGATTTAATATGCATACATTCATAATATAAAGGAGATGTGGGATGTGAAAGATATTTTAATAAGGGTAGGTACAATATAATGGGCCACTTTATCCCCTAGAGTAAAGATAACATGGACCCAATCAGAGGGAAATCATGTATCACCCTCCTCAGGGTTAGAATAAGGAAGAATATAATTTTTATCAATTTTAAATTTTATAAATACTTAGATGAGAAAATGATAACAAAGGCATAAAAATTCTAGGGGTAATCCAACATGATAAGAAAAATAAAAAATAAAAAACTATTGCTATCTGAAACCCTAAAATGTTGAAAACCTCAAGGAAAACTTAGTAATATTTTGAAAAAAAATTGTATAAATTTTAGGAGATTGGATGGGTTTTCAAATATATTATAAATATTTTCATAAAAAGTATATAATAAGAAAAACCCAAAAAAAAAAAGGAAAAAACATATAGTCTTTGTGCATTGTATATCAACATGTACTAAAAATAGTAAATTGAATTTTTTGAAAACTCTACACATAATTTTTTAAAAAGAGAGGTGTATTATTATATTGACATATAAATTTAAAAACTTTGAGGAATTTTAATATTGATATATTATGAACTATAAATATGCAAAACAATATGAGATGTTTTGCAAGTAAAACTATAGAATATTCCCAATAAAGAATCAACAATTTAGATAAATAAATAATGTATTTTAGAGATATTATAAATGTTTTTATATACATTATTAACTTTTAATTAACCAATAAATTAATTATAAAATAGGTACACTATTCTCCTTGTATGGCAAAATTTACGAAAACTAGTAAATTGTAAAAATAAAAAATTCTTTACATAATTTTGGTGAACAAAAATAGGTTTTTGAGTTTACAAACTAGAGTAGAATAAATCTCTAAGTAAATATGAAATTTAATTTTTTTTAATACAAAATGTGCCAATAAAGTAAAAATAAATTACAAGTGTATGGAAACAAAACCTTAGAAACCATATGAGGGTAATACCCTAAAGTAAAAATTCATGTTTGAAACTCAATCATAGTAAACTGAAACCCTAAAAGAATGAAAATCATATAACAAGATAGGATTTTCATGGAATACTCTGAGGTCAGGTTTAAAAAATGTTTAATCCTAAATTTATCTATGTGGGGATAGGGTTAATAATATATAAATATTTCAATCACAAGGGTGATAAACTAAATTATAGAAGGCCAATTAATTACAATCTTAGATAAATGAATATTTTGAATTTATAAGACTTAGATATGATAAATATATAAAGTACCAAATTTTAGAGATGTTCAATTTATTGCAATACCAAATAGAAAATATAGTTAAATGGGTTTATTATGTTTAAGTAAATATAATTAAAAACTATGCAAGATCAAAATTATGGATTAGTCATCAGATTCTATAAGTTGTACTTTTTTAGCTACATACACTACCATAAAATCTAGACATTACCATTGATGATAGTGTTTGGCTCTGATGAAAGTCTCTAATATAGAATGATAACTGGATCATGATGCCATCAACTTCACTATTATATGTTTTTTTTGCCTTTATGCTGATATATTTAAATCTAAAGTATATATTATCACTCTTTGTTAATTGATCAAACCTTATATATTCACTCTTATTCAACCTTAGAATTAATTTTATAAAAATAAGGTAGTGGGATCATGGTGTTAATCTGACCTTAATAACCCCTCTATCATTGATAACTACTTACATTTACAATACTCTAATGAGGGCATTAAAATTATTTATCTCTCCCCAATGTGTTATAGTGTGTGTACATAGGTAAAATATGTACTGTATAAAGATGCATGCAACAATCTAGCTTGTAACATGATAAATATTGATCACGGGTTATTTTTTCAATGGTTCAAAAAATTTGTATGGCTGATCCTATTATTGATACAAAAATAGGTATGAATAAATAATAATAACTTATTTATGCGATTGATTAAATGAGATTTGGTAGGTGTTTTATTGTTATTATCTATGTGATCAATGAGAAGGCTTAGACTTTTATTCATATCACACCTTTTGAAAATATCTCATGGTAGGATTCAATAATGTAAATGGTTGATCCATATGTTTTTAAATGTTTTCAATATGGATGACTTTTACAACTAGACACTAGATAAGGTTCTAGACACTACTATTAGTGGTAGTGGCCATCTATGGCCAATAGTGTCCAATGGATGGAAAATAGGTACAAATTTGAAACTAAGAGTGAAGGATTTTGAATAGGCTTTAATATTTATGTGTAATTCAGGAGACCTGGGTCAAAAAAATGACATGGACCTAACTAAGAGATAAGAATTTTTGGAAAATTGAGATGGATAATACAATCCTTTTGGTGTAGGGAGGTCTAAAACTTAAGGGTATAACCCTGATTGATTATTATAAAATGTATAGATTGAGACACTATAAATATTTTGTTTTAGTATATACACATTTTACATATGAACCTAATTTAGGGTTTGAATTTTACATGCAACCCTAATTTAGGGTTATGCTTTTATATATAAACCTAATTTGTCATTATAAAAATAGGTTATTTTGGTACTTGGTGTAGTGTGGTTAAGGTTAGTGCATCACTCGCCTTATAATACCACCTTATATATTTTTAGTTGGGGAATTTATACCCTCAACTCATAGCTTTAGTATTTCCATCTCCTTCAAGTACGTTCACCCCATACTATTGTCTAATTAAGTTAAAAAAGTGACATCTTGGTTTGAATACAATCATGGGTATTAATTCTTTAGCTTTTCAATTTCAAGTTTTTATATATTTATTATTATTATTATTATTATTATTATTATTATTATTATTATTATTATTATTATTATTATTATTATTATTATTATTATTATTATTATTATTGTTGTTGTTGTTGTTGTTGTTGTTGTTGTTGTTTTTATTGTGAGTATACTTATAATTATACATGTTTATATCATATTTCACATTAGAAAAATAAAACATTATGTATGTACTTGTCAACACCAGGTATAGTTATCGTAGGTAAAAACATTATTTATTTTATAATTCTAATTCAAAATTTACAATACTAAATCAAAAATGGAAATATATAGACATCTAAACTTGGTAATTAGAATTTTGGAAACACAAAATTGACATAAATTGACACACTTGAAAATACACACATATTCAACTCTTTAACTCAATTCCCTCTATCTACCAAACATATTTACTTATGATAATATTACTATATACAATAATATTTTATAAATCCTAGATAAACATTATCCATAATTAAAATCATTTTTTCCACTTCAAAGATAGTACTAAAAAACCTAGATAGTGTTAGTTATAATAGGAGTCTTAGTCTAGTGGTAGTGTCTAATAGTTTTCAATAACCTTTTTCAAATTGGTAATTGTTCATTAGGTCGGTCTAGGATCATTTCATGGGTCAGTCATAGTGGTAAAATAATGAAGATCCATATATAAATATAAATCACCAATAAGGGTTTTATACACTTGGAAAATTTTAACAACATTGAGAAATAATCTAACACTCTCTTAGAAAATTATCAAAAAAAAATAGACATATCTCAAAATATAAAGGAACAGCCCTAAAGTTGTCTATATATACAATTTAAAAATGAAAGGTCAAAATTGTATGGTGACAAGTATCAAATAACAATGATAAAATTATATTTAATAATTTATGCGATGTTTATCATAGACTCATAAGTGGCAAAGCTATATGTGGATTAATCCCTCTTTAATGTATAATAATGTCAAAAATTCATATTCCATTAACAAGGAGTGATTTGGTATTTGAAACCCATTGTAATGACCCATTTTTAAATTCAAATTATGGTCAATCAAGCATAGTCATCATTTGGAAAAAAGAGAAAAATAAGTATTTTAGTGGAGGATGGGAGAAGTTAACACACACTTAACCAAATTATAGGTGTATGTGTATACAAAAAAAATATTAGGCCTCTACTATGTGCATAGACCATACTATTAAACCCTAATAGTGTTACCTAATTCAATTATCTAACTTTGTTGGTATTGTCTAGAAATCTTTTTAATCCTTATTTCTTATCTAAGAATTTACTAAAGCACATACATAGTATTTATATATGCAGTGACATATTTTTTGAGAGACAAGACAACATAATTAGTTAAGTACATCATCCCTCTATTATGTTCTAATTTATAATATAAGTAATTGAAATATTAATTAGTCCTTTTAAATTTTAATTATTTTATTTATTTCCATATTTTCTAATGTTTGAATTATTACATATTTTTAATCATTTTATATCTCATAGGTGTAAAATAATTAAAAATATTCCTTATAATGTGTTCCCTTATATACACATATATTATTCATCTTTTATATTTTTTCCCTTAAAGATGGTATTTAACTGATCTAGCACCAAATACAATCTCCTTTTTTCTTAATTTTAATCATGTTTCTTATCCCCATTTCCACTTTTTATAAGGTTATTTGGAATGATTATTTCGAAAATATTTACTTCTTATTCACTTGTCTCTTTTTCAAATTTATGTGCGACATATTTTTTTAATCTTCTCCTTGCCATTTTTCATTTTTTCCTCATCATCCTATCCCTTTCCAACATCATTTTATAGTTTCCATGATGGTAACTTATGATTCCATATTGGTATAATATATAATTTAATGTTTTATGTTATACATTTACTTCATTTAAAACATTCCTACATGGAATCAATATTAGAGCTATCAATTTTTGAAACTTTATCTATATATGTAACATTATTTCCATTTAAAACATTATTTCTCTCTTTGTAATAGGGTTTCAGGGCCCCTTCAAAACCTGCTTTTACCCTCAATCTAAAACATTATTTCCATTTATGTTGAAATGATTTCTAAGGTTGAGTATATATTTATCAAAATTTTCCTTAATAATATATTCCACATGATCCATAGTGTGATCATCAACTCTATTTCCATGTAGTGTGTGGAAACTACATATAGGAGCTCCATTTGTCATCTTAATCCTTTATATTTACAGTTGTGAAATGTTTCATCATGCAAAAAAAGTTCATAAACTTTGTATACATCTACCTCTCTTTTGTGCAATATGTATTTTTTAGTCATTTTTAACTTATAGGTATAATTAATTATGTTTTCATAATAATGTATGACACACTTATAAACATGTAACTCCACATACTCTAACACATTTAATGTTTTAGTTTAAATAACCCATATTTATTCCACCACCATAAAAACTAGGTATATTCCCATTCTAAGACCTTTGAGTGTACATCATTCATGACTAAGTTTACCTTTTGGGATATAAAATTTGAAAAACCACATTTCACACTAGTATTTATAATCTGATAAGCCACATACAAAATGGGATTTGATTCACAATCCCACCACATGGCCACTCATATTGTTTTTGTGATCATACATGAAACTAGTTGAGCCATAGGTGTTGAGCTATGTCTTAGCTTCATTATGTAAACTTGTTATTATGATTGTAACCAAGTTAAAAAATTATGTAATATTATCTATCTATAATATTTTAGTGTGAATATTCTCTCCTTCATTTTGTATCCTTATGATTTTGTTGATGTGTTCAAGTGAGATATTCATACTTCTACCTATGAAGTATAGTCTTCCCTCATGCATTTGAGATAATATCTATTGAGTCAACTTGTTTGGATTTCATACATATAATAAATTAAAAAAATATAGGATAATGATCGCATTTATGTGTTGCCTTATGGTCACAAGATAATTATCAACAAAAAATGTTTCAAATTATACATCTACATATTTCAAGAGGTTTTCTTCGTATAATTGAAGTCTTAAATCACACAATCTACAATATTTATAATTAAATCCTCCCCCTTGGCCACTTTGTCTATAAATTTCATTAGATGTGGGTTAAAACCTTAATCCTTTATGATTCCTTACCAATAGTTTATTTTCTTTATTCCCTTTTTGGGGTGTATTATTCTTCTTATTTGAATTGTGTTTCACTAATGGACTCCAAATCCAACACCATTCTTATTTTTGTTCCTCCTTATATGCCGCTAGAGGTGTGATAACTAGTGTATATTTTTTATTTTCCATTTACATAAAATAACCCCACAAATTACTCTAAAAATATTTTTTTTCTCACATATTTTGTTTTATATAATATAACATAAATTTATTACATCTATACTTAATCTTATACACGTGTTCCTTAAATGGTGTTAAAATATATCATAATCACAAGAACTCTAAATTGAGATTACCTAGATATAATAGGTTTATTATAATCAGAATAATAATATATCTATTCTCAATTATATTAATTAAAAAAGTATACTTCAAATTGTATCATTCCATATTTATATCATTAGGTTATTTTATTTCACCACCCACTCATGAACCAATTTATTTAAAAATCCTTCTAATTGTCAAAATATAACCATTTTAAAATATGACTATTTCTCACCTTTTTCATTTTGTGGCCTCCCTTGTCTTATTAAATTTTTATATTTAATTATGTGCATAATTATTGAACATCTTCCATTTTATTACTTTTTCTTTATATGAACAATATTATGCAATATATTTTTTCTTTAAATTATGCATTTTTAAATCATGTTTCAATAATCTCTTAAGCACCATACATATGCATTTCATTATGTTAATTTTGTGCCTTTCTACACAAATTTTCAACATATTCCTTTTTGAAATAATTTGACATAAACACATATCTCTTACCCCAATCACTACATTCCAATTCTTCTTGTGCATCATCTAACTTATCATTTTATTATCTCAATCATTTATTTATCATTATTATTATTATTATTATTATTATTATTATTATTATTATTATTATTATTATTATTATTATTATTATTATTATTATTATTATTTTTGTTGTTTTTGTTGTTGTTGTTGTTGTTGTTATTAAAAAAAACATCTTCACCATTATATACAAGGATATATTTTACATGATTATACTTTTATTATATAACTAAATGTGTAGAATAAGGATCTTTAGATACCACTTTCACATCTCACCTAACTATATTTAAAGGATAAATTTAACTTATTACACACACAGACACACTATACAAACTAGTTAATGAAAATAAACTAAAATAATTATTTTTGTGTGGAAATTTTTCATAAGATCAGTGGATTTTATGTTTTATTTTAGTATGTTAAATTAAAATATGGATTCAACATACTTCCATTGATGTTATCTTTTATAAATTAACCATTCAACCATTGTAACTTTCACACACCAATTTATAGAATTTGTGAAATATGTATGACACCTTCCATCTAATATTGAGTTTCTTTGGGTGATTTTAATATCCAAAATAATACAAAATCACATTAGTCCTGACACATAATTTCTTACTCTTAATGTTCTTATCACGCTAAACCTTATACAAATGTTTCTCAATCCCCTTACAAGTAGCCTCATTTAATCTAGATTCATCAATTACAAAAGTCTCTTATACAATGATGAAAAATATTCTAAATCCTTGTCATGACAATACTTAATTAAGGCACCAAAAACTCTATTTTTAGTACCACCTCTCTTCCATAGACCAGATAGAATGGTGTATAAATTTTCAACTATTTTTTATATTTTTTTATGTGACCAAAAAATGGATAAAACTAAGTTGTAATAATCCTAACACTCAAGTTCATAAATATTGGTGAACATAAGTCCCAAAATATTCTTAAATTACTATATCATAAAATTTTGTTTTGGATGATATATTATATTATTTTGATTATAAATCATGAATTCCTCTAGTAATATGCACACCATTTTTGCAAGTAAATTATTCCTTATATCACTAGTCAAACTCAAAATATACCCATACCTTATAATGGTGTTTTCAATTAATAACTTAACTATTTTTTCTATTTTGAAATATCATGTTGGTGTGTCCTTGTCCAATATTTTCATGTAGTTAATTGACATTATTAGACAATGTGCATCACAACATCATGGAACATGGTTAACTAGACTAAAAAATATACAAGCCATTTCTAAAATGGTTCTTTCATAATAAATAGGATAAAATATATTTCATATTGTATATTATGATTTATTGCCCTCTACTAGATATCAAAATTATGTGTATTATTTCATATCCCTATAAATATTTTGGCACCAATATCTAGACAACAAGATCATGTCTATAGTTTCCTCTCTTGCATAGTGTCCATAAGAAATTCCATGGTGTAATTAAAACATTGTGTCTTCATGTTAAGGATACATTATACATATATATAATAGTTAATCACTCCCAAATTTGTATAATTCTCCCACTAATAAAAGATATAGTATGGACCTCACTACATATTACTATTTTTTATGTCCTTTAATTTAGATCCAATCTTGAAGTTATGTTTATAATGGTATCTATCAGTTATTTATTAACCCATTTTACTTTAAATAGTTGTGCATCCTACATATCATATTCAGTAGGTTATGTATCATTAATTTTATTAATATGTGATAAAGAGTCTAGTTTTATATTCAACATTATTAATTTTTCCACCACTAATAATTTTAATTGATATACTAACACTATCTAACAAAAAATACATCCATGAAATACTATTTTGGTTACTAAGTGTTTTAGTTATTAATGAGTAGTAAAAATCACAAACATTGTATACATAAGTTACTATCTTAAATTTTACATTACATACATGATTTCAAATGCTTGGCCAAATTCCTACTTACAAGAGTAATAACATGTTAAAATTTCCCTTCTCCTAAATGTGAAAGAATTTATCCTAGTGTATTTCTTGGTGTATCCACATCCACATGAAATGGGATCTTCTAATCCAAAAATTGGAAAAATGGTTCACTGGCCCATTTCTATTTTAGTATCTCAAATGCCTCAAGTTACATATTTAATCACTTTAATTGATCATATTTTATAATAATATTATTATTAGGCTCTAAAATATGCACATAATTGTAGATATAATTTTGATAATATCCAAAATGTCCCAAAAAATATCACACCTCCCTTTTCAGTCTTAATAAATATAGTTTTCATATGACTTTTACCTTCATAAGATCAATCAACATGACTTATTTGTAGATGACATGCCCTAACATTGAAATAAATTACATTGTAAATTCAAAATTATTTATATTGAATAATAATAAACTTGTCTATAGGTTTCAAACATCAATCAAAATCTAACATAGGTATCCTTCACCATAGCATACACATTGCATTCATATAAATACACTAGAAGGAACTGATGTACAAAGTCATTGAATGCTTATACCACAATATGTGAAAACATATTAGTAAAATTTTTAAATATGAATGGAAAAAAAATATATGTGTGATGGACCCCCAAACCATATAAAAATTATATTTTTAGTTTTATTTTTCCTTGATCTAAAATTGATGATAATCTCAAAATCCATCTATTAAATTATATATTTCATCACTATCTAAACCTTCCAAAACTTAATCCATGAATGTTATTTGGAATAGATCTTGTACAAACACATCATTGATTGCATGGTATTCCATGTATTATATTATTCATCAATGTTTATTCATACTAATGAACATAGGACTTACCTAGTTAAATTACTTAACTAGATATATCATACCAACTTTGTTCATCTTGTTTATTTTATCCTTAAAATTTGTTTTAAAGGTTTGGGTTCATATTATATGGTTTTTAATTTGAAAAAAATACACCTTAATTTAACTTAGTGACTCCTTTACCCAATTATACATGAAATACTCTAATACCATGTTAATTATTTGATAATAAATATTAAGACTTTTAAATGTTTTTTTCTAATATTTTATTTTTTTTTCCATAATGTCTAAAAATAATCATCATATTTTGGAATAATTTAAACTACTTAATATCCATCAGCAGAATCCACATTCAAATAATTATTCTTCCCCACCAACCTTGTTGAGAACCTTCTCATGAATTTGATTATATTTGTATGCATCTTAAAAGTATTTGACATAAATCAAACTTGTTTATTTAAATTTTTTTAGCATTATCCTTATTCAAACAAAACTACACTTTTATATCCTTCTTATTCCATCTCCAAAAATTGATACTCCATTTATTCATCATCATGAGATATGGATACATACATGATTTTTATTGCCACATTCAAACCCTCATCCATGGATGTGAAACTAAAATTGCTAGTGAAATCTTATTTAAACTTTTCCTAATTCATATTTTCTCTCTTAAACTTAATCATAATATACCACATGCATGACCATGATTTTATTATGGAAAATAGATATGCATACCCAATACCATATAGAGAGAATAAAAACAAATTTGGTTCATGTCTTCTTAAATTAGTAGAAGGATTTTGTTGTGATATACTCTCTTGAGAACACTTGTATCAAGATTTGTTTTATCTGTACCCAAACATAATGCATGAATCTTTCTTAAATGTTGTCCAACTTGGAAATTAATATTAGTGAGTAGCTCATCATTACTCCTGGGTGTTTAAAAATGTCTATACTAATAATTTGGTTCTGTTTAATTCCATGGGAAAACATGTTTTCAAAAATAATGCATATGCATCCACATAAGTTGTTTTATCTTATTGAGGTAGTTTCTCCATTCTCCTTTTGACTATTCTCAACACCTTTAGTATAAACATAATATGTTTTCACTTTTACCATTTATTGATGATTTATAGTACATAAAACTATTAAAATTAAACATCCATAAGTTCATAGATGAAAGGGTGCACTAAGAAAGTGGTGGTCAGGACTTTGGTCTTCATGAGAGATGTTGTTATTTATCTACCATTCTTACATCCATTATATTTTCCTTAAAATTTACTTCCTACTTATCTCCTTACATCATACCTCTTATTTTTATATCAATACCAATATTTGTTACTTCATTGGCTCAATCAAATGTACTTATTTTTTGACACTATTCCCTTCCAAATCACATTAACTTGATGGATGTAGATTTTAATGTGTTTGATTGATATTAAAATATATTTTAGCCATTTTGATGTAGTTTGATGTTGGTCAGTCAATTTTAAACTACATTATAGTGAGCCAATGGCATTGTATTTAGTTAAAGGATAGGTTAGGTCCATTGATCACTCTAAATACAAGTTACCATTTCATTCTAGTAGAGGATATGCACTCATTTTACTCAAGTATTTCTCTCACTTCTATCCAAATCTACATTTTTAGGAGTTATTACTTAGAGTTTTGTCTTGAAGGAAGTTTATCTTTTGGATTATTGGAGATTCATTAAGATTTATAATTTTATCCTAGAGATTGATTCAGCCTTTGAGTTATTCACATCCATAACAATTTCTTTCAAAACACCATTGGTAAAGGGGGACATTAAGGCATGATAAATCCTCGTCAAGGTAAGTATATTATAACACTATCTCTTTCATTTATTTGATTTAGTAGATAAAAATTTATTAATTGTTTAGTGAATGAATGTGTATCATTTTTTAAATTTATCTACATTTATATTTAGTGTGGTTATAGGATTTCTTGAATTTTTCATGTATTCACTTTAGGTATCTTAGCCCCCCATTTACCTGCCATGGTTCCTTACCCATTTTGATATTTATAACCCTTCACATTGTTTAAACCTTTTTGAAAATAATGAAATTAGAAAATCCTAATAATCTAAGGAAAATATTATTATATAATAAATACAATTAATTTTTTAAAATTAATAATATATTATGATATAGTGTTAAATTATTAAAATATGATAAATAAAGAAAATATGGTATATAGTAATTTGATTTTTTAATCATGAAGAAAGAATAATACTTATATTATTTAATGATGCACAAACATACCTAATAATTATAGGTATATAAATCAACATGATGATGAATATATAGGATTTATTAGTTTATATAAATCAACTCTATATCACCCTAGACACTACTTTCAAAACATGGACACTAGCATCAATGATTCTATGTTGAAATTAAATATTTTGTCTATAATTAATTACATGTCATTTTTTATAAATTCCATATATGCATGTTATGGTTATATATTACCTTACATATTTTATGTTTAGATTGTACTCACAAGTTCTAGATATCAGTATGTAACTTAAAACCCTAAGTACTCTAATTAGGGCATTCCACCTTGAAAAATAAGTGTTAGTGGGCTGAAGTGAATTCAATATGATCTCAAAGACTCTATTAATTAGTTTTTCCTACATATCTAATACTATGAAGAGGGCCTTAGATTAGTGTAGTCCCCCTGATTATGTAGGTTTGTAAGTGAATGAAGGTGAAATATACTATATGTGAATGCATATAGTGATCTATCTTGTAAAATGGAAAATACTACTCATGGTATGAAGCTTTGGATTCTTCATAAATATAAGAATATTACTCTTATGATTGATATGTAAATAGGGGATAATAATATTTTTTTATCAATCTTGAGAGGTATTTTTATATAGATGTTTATTTTAAAAGTACTTAATATTGCTTGACAATAATGAATGGTATTTATCTTGTATTTTTACAAAACCTTATAAAATGATCTCATAATATGGTTAATATAAAAATATATGTCAACCCTTACATGACAAAATATTTGAAAATCTATGTGTTTATGAGGTATGGACACTAGAGTTTGAACTAGGACACTAGCATTGATGCTATTGTTCTAATCTAGATCGTAATGTCTAGGAGAATAGGTGATTAGGTTCATCAATCATCTTCATTTAATAATGTCAATTAAAGGTTGGTGTTCAAAGGTAATATGAAATAGGAGAAATATATCTATGGTAAATGGTTCCTTCTACCACACTCCACACTTGTAAAAAATGAAAATCACTCTTTCAAAAATTAAATCACACATGTATTAAATTAAATCACACTTTTAGAAATTAAATTTTTGAATTTGAAATAAATTATAAACAAATAAAAAACTTATAGGTTCACAAAAAAACTATAAAAAAGAATAGTTACAGACATAAAGAAACATAATAACAATTTACAAAGAAATAAATAACAATACATTGATCCATATTCATTGGAATGAGTGGCCATCTCATTTCTTGAAAGAGGATTTATTAATAACACAAGATTCATAATATATTACTCATAATGATGGAGAGAAAATTATATTTATTGATTAGATTTAGATGTGGGAAGTTGCATTTATAATCTCATGCTTCTAACCAACACCTAATTTAGGAGTAATAACATATATATTATAGCATAGCTAAATATCCATAAAATATGGAGAGAGATATTTATTAGAATTAAAGTATAAAAATCTATATTTAGATACAATTTATGAATGAAAAGTCTATATATAGGAATACTCTAAATGGAAAGCATTCTTATGATTTCTATAAATGATCTTGGTCATCTTAGAATAGACCAACAATAATTAGAATGATTTAGAATACTTTTCAAATGATTTTTTGGTGGTTATGTCATATTCTTTATCAAGTATGTGGAAGTTTGTAGCTATAGACTGGGTGATTCTGAAGCTAGTCCATAGTTGTAGACTAGGTGAGTTAAAAGTGAGTCTGTAGATGAATTCGAAGCTACTAGGTGAGTCCAAAGCTACTGGGTGAGTCTAAAACTTGGCCAAAATTCTATATCTTCTTTATGATCTACTTTAGAAGACTCTAAAATTACTCTAATATTGTTCTTGAAATGGTTACTCTTCATACTCCATCTTTTCTAGCTTAGTATGGACTGTATATGCACATATTGATGTCTTTTTCCCATAATTATTTAAAATAGATAAAAAAATTATATTAATTAATAATAAATAAATAAACATGATATATAATTTCTATTTTATTATTAATAAACTATAATTTTAGAAACTACATTTAGATCCACTTCTTATGCAAGGAAAAAGGATGTTAATTCATGGATATAATGAGCCATTTTTGAGGCTTATCATCCTCCACACCAAATCTCATGCATGTCCTCATGCATGATAATATATTTATCTGAAAAATCTTCTTAATATACATATGCATTAAATGGATTCATTTTATCATATTTTAAATGGGCTTCATTCTTCAAGGATAGGTTCTTGTGTAGAGATTTTTCTACTATCCTTAGTTTATCTTTGACACAAGTTCTTGTGTTGAATTCTCATGCTTCTCTTTCTCCCTTTTTTTAAAAAGTGAGAGTATGTTCTTGTGTTTATAATCTCCTAATATGCCTACATATATTTATTTTGGCCATAAAACAACTTTTGACATAAAATATGAAGTAAATCTTGTTAATTGAACATTTTACAACATAGGTTTAAAAACAATATACCTTTATTAAGGTCAAAATATATTTTCATAAGCCCAATTATTTATTTCTTAAGGATATTATCCCCCACACATGATTTCATGTATGTTTTCATGCATGCTAAATAAATGAAGTGTGAGTAGATTTCATAGATTATACGGAAGTTTATTTTCCTTCTCCTTCACATCAAAACATTTGTAAGGAATGTATAAGTGGATCTTCATGTAATAACAAACATTACAAGTAAATATAAATATAAAATAGTAAATTAATATACCTTGGAATAACTTCATTATTCATAACCTTTTCCATGGTAGCCAAAGTGAAAAATAGTGAGAAAAGTGTTATATAATTATAGCCCTGTTATACTGAGAAAAGAGAGCACAAAAGTAAGCAACCATATACTATATTTATATAGTGTAAAAACTGCATGAACTACTACATTTGTTTTTGTTTTTTTTTGTTTTTACTCCCTTCACTAGCTAGTAAACTAGTTTTCTAATCAAGGCTATTTTTATAGCATTTGATTTGTCATCAAGCCTAGTTTAAAAAAAAAAAACACCAAGAATGCCCGAGGGTTTTCATTATTGTATTTTATTTTATCTTATTTTTTATATAACTTTTTAAAAATTGATGACATATAAAATGATAGTCATGGATTATATACATCCTTATACTTCTTTCAAATGTATCATTGAATTTTATTCATTTTAGAATTTCTTCGTCATTAGTCTATAAAGTGATGACCAATAACTGGTGATAGATATTTTTTGATTATGTTGCTTTCTTTTGTCAAGAGTGACTTATAATAATTTTCCAACTTCTTGAAAAATTCATGGACATAAATTTATCCATTACAATTTATATAATGACTCCTTGTTATGAGATTATCCTACAAAACCCAAAACAAACAAAACATTTCCTTACAAGTATAATATCAATAATATCAAAAAAATATAAATGTCAATAATAGGAATTTTAAGAGGGAAATTTAAATATATATGGAATAATTTATGTTATCCTATATAGGAATGACTGATGGTTTATGAATTAATATTATTTAAAATAAATTTTTATGGCAAAAAAAAATTCTTAAAAAAGTTCTCTTATTATGCAAATGAATGTGTTTTCAACTAATTCTTGAATGTGGATGGAATAGAATGTCATCATTTTTTTTAAGTTACGAACTATGTAGAAAAATATTAACTATTATTTGTACAAGGAAGTTAAATCTAGATTTTTAATTAATTCATGCACACTTATTAAAAAGTTAGCAGCTAAAAAACATACCTAGATAATTAAATATTGGAGGGCATTATTTTCCTTGAACTACAAATAGATCCTAAATAAATCCTCTTGTAGCTGATTAATATTTTATTTTGAATCAATAATTTGAGTTGGATATTCATCATGCTCAGAAAAATCTTCACTATGTTCTTTTTTTTTTTTTTTTTTGGGGGGGGGGGGAGGAAATAAAAAGCAGGGGTCTAGAGGTGATAGCTCCTAGCAAGTTTAACCACTTTGTTAACCACAATACACTTATCATTGAGGATATTTGTATGATTTCATGTTATTTTATAAACCTAATGGAAACATGCAATTATTAATATTTTTAGTATCTATATCACTTAGAATTAGTTAAATACTTGGCCCCATATTACTATATGAAAATTTAGTGTTCTGACTTGCATGTTAATCTTGCCCATAATGTAATTCTAATTTGTTTATTTTTTTAGAAATCATGGAATATTTTTATTTATTTATTTATCTATTTTGATCAGTGTTAAGATTTTGACTAGAGCTAATACTGGTTTTGAAGCACAAAATAGGGGCCTAATCCCTGAAAAAAGTGAACTAAAAAAGCCTAAAACTTTAAGAATATTATTTAAAAAAAAAACAAAACAAAAAATCCTAAAATGTACCCAGGGATAAACCAAAGAATATCAAAGAAAACTAGAAATAAAGGCTAAGGCAAAAAATTAGAAACATAAAAATAAGAAAACACATAATATCCTACTAAAGATCATCAATTAACTGTTTACAAGTGTTTGCCTCTACTGGACAATAATGACTCCATTGTCCATTGGGTACCACCATTAATATCATTCTAAGCATTTAGCTGGAGCCTCTTTGCTTCTATTTTCCTTCCTTTTTTCCCCTTTTGACCATAGTTGGGAGCCTTCTTCAAACTTTTTGATTGGAAGATAGACAAAACAACCTCGATAACTAACTCTTCCTCCTCTTCATCTCAATATTCTTCCTCCTCATTTGAGATTTCCTTCTATAAGGAAAACACCTTAATTGATGAAGTATTATCCACACTTTTTGGTTCAATAAAAGCTTATTTACCTTTTAAAACATTTACTATCTATTCTATCTTATTGGAGAGACACTGCCCTAAATCCAAACCAAACCTTTCCTTTAAATCTACTAAAATTACCTTTTTAAGGAGAGTATTGAGACTTATAAGGGAAACTAAGGATGGATTCTCAACTTATAATAAATTAGCTATCTCATACATGCTAAAAACTAGATCACAATTTGGGCAACCAATTTTTCTAACCCATTTCTAAACTATCAAAGTTTGAGAACCTTTGAAAACCTTCTTTGAAGAATAAAACATATTATGATCAAATTTATTACATTTGAAGCATCTAAATGGGAGAAATTCAAAGTTGATAAATTTAGACCATACTCCATGGGAGGAAGAAATTTTGATAGAATGAAACAAAGGTTTGGATCAATCAATCAACATGCAAACCCTAACAAAATTCTGATGTGCTTTAATATAATAATCAAATTTCATGAAAACTCCCAATTCGCTAACTAGCTGATTTAAAAGACCTAGATCTCATAAAGTTAAGGGTAAATTATAAAATCTAACCCACACTGGGGCTTACAAAATCACTACAACTTCTACATCAAAAAATGGATCCCATAGACAAAAAGATCCCCTAATTCTCTACAAACTAGGGACCATTAGTCCACACAAAGTTTCTATCTTATTTTGATTGAAACTAGAGTAAAAGGAAACCATCAAATAGAAAAAATAAATATGGAGGATTAAAAGAAGGCCATGGTGTTCCCTTTGCCCATTACTAAAGCATTGTCTATAATGGACGTTTCTCAATACATCTATCAATCAATTATTTATTGCTTGAGCTAAAGAAACCTTTGATAGTTCTAAATTTGAAATAACAAGGATAAGAGAAGAATCATAAAATATTATGGGAACATCACCAAGATGCACCATTATTAGAGCCAAAATTTGTGGCCTACCTATTTTTGGAACTACTTGAGTTCCTACCTCTTAAATATGTTCTTTAGCTAGGGAGAAAGGAGGAAATGTTTGATTTTTAGGAACCAAGATAGGCTCTAAACTTGGTTGAGACCAAAGGATTGTTTTTCTACATAAAGAGACATAAAAATGAAAATAATTTGAGATTTTAACACAAGATAAAAAGACTTGTTCTTTTGTAACCCTCACTTTACCTAATAAGGATTCCTTTTCACTTGCCTTTAGGGTGGCCATTCCTTTTGATATATTTGAATCAACACCAAGCTAAAACTTCCATAAAATAGCCCCAGTAATACCAAAATCCACTTATATTTTCTTGAAAAAAAATTAGTTTTATCTAGGTCTTGAGAAGCCCACCAACCCTTGTCCTTCTCACCCCTTATTAAAGTTTCATGCTCCACCAACTTAAACCAAAGACTGATTCTACTTTGTTGCTCACCTATATCCCTATCCTAATCTCCTTCAACTTTATCACCTACTAGGCTATTGACCTACTCTCTACTAATACCTATATCCTACCTATCAGGTTGCTCTAATGGCTAGACCTATGCCCACCACCTCCTTACTTCTCTTCCTTAGTACCTTCTCCCTCATACTCCTAGAACTTCTCACTTATTTCTCCCTCCTTTAGCCTATAAAAATATGGGGAAGAACTTGGCATCTACCAAAACAGTGATCCCTTTCCCTAAAATCACAAATGTCCCTTATTGCCATGATACTACACCAATTTTTTCTTCTTCTTTTCTATCATCATCTTTCAAAATTTAATTTAAAATTGAAGCTTGGTGAGGGTGGGCCTAGATCTATAATGTCCATGAAATGATCTGTATCCAAATTGACCCATTGTGATCTGCATAGAACACATGGACAAGTTCAATCCTTACCTCAAATTATCCCTATGGCCACTTCATATTATAGGCTAGCATCTAACCCTAAGCCATGATATATTGTAGGGTGTTTAATAATAATTAAACTTGAGACCTAGGTAACCAAAGTCATTGATCCTATCCACTTGAGCTAACCCTTGGGGTTGAAAAAATATAATCCACAATTGAAGCTTGGTGAGGGTGGGCCTAGGTTCATAATGTAAATAAAACATTCCATAATTAGATCACCCCACTATGATCGGCATGGAACACATGGAGAAGTTTGACCCCTACCTTAAGGTATCCCCATGGCCACTTCAAATTGTAGGCTAGCATCTACCCCTAAGGCACAATGCATCACAAGGTATCCAATAAGAATTGAACTCAAGACCTAGATGACCAAATTCATTCATCCTATCCACTTGAGTTAACCCTTGGGGATTAAAATAAAAATAATAATCTACAACTGAAGCTTGGTGAGGGTGGGCCTATGTTAATAACATTTATGTAGACACTAGAAAAATGCTCATGATGGTTCTAGATGTTGAAACACCCCTAGTTCAAACCATCACCCAATATCTTACCATAACCCTAAGTCAAGTTAGTTATCTAACCAACTTAGTAAATTACCCCTTTCTACAACACTTAACCTTCAACATTTGAACATCAATGGTTAGTTTTAATGTTAATGGTCACCCTAACCATTGATGGTAAGGTCCCTTCCCCATTCAAACAAACAAAACACTAGTTGTGTACAAGCTAACATGACAAAATTTAATATATTTGCCTTACCCATTGATAACACATCATGATGCATTGAAATAAATAAACTAACTTCCTATGGAACCTTCTACCTTTGTCCATTTTTTCCTATAAAAGGATGGGAGTATGAGATAAATGGGGATCCATAATCAAGCATTTCTAGCACACAAGTGATTAAGCTATCAACCAATAGGCCTTCGTTCTAGAAATTCAATAACTACAATATAGACCCAAACCTATGCCAAAATTGCTCTTGAGGTAAAGTACCACTACTCTTCTAAAATCTCTATAGGATCAACTATCAATCATCAAGCAATAAACTAGGCACATTTTATATTTTAGGTTATATTTTTTTGGTTTCTAACTTCCCTACCTAAACTAGACATTTATGTATCTTATCTCCTAACTCCCAAACCTTAATTAGATCCCAAACCACTTATAACCCATTTTCAACCTTTTCTAAACACATCCACAACCCATAACAATTATCAATGGTCACCTTTAATCACTGATGGTCACCCACCCACCAACAGTTAGCTTAACCATTGATGGTCACCCTAATCACTAATAGCCAATATGGTACGAAATAATAATAAGTTATTTCTACCTATCTACCCTTAGCTAAAATACACTTTCTATGTCCCTACCTATTCATAGAGACCTCATGCATTTTTTGAACCTAACTGGACCCATTTAGCATTAGTGTTGACCCATTATTTTCTATAATTAGTCTATTTTCTTTATCAACCACTTATTTCTTCTTGTATTTCCTTTTAATATTTTCTATCAATAGATGCAAGTAATTTGGATTCATTTATTTCAACTTAACCATTTTAAGAGTGTGGATTAATAGCCTCTTAACAAGCTCACACTTCTTAGATCTAACTCACACAAGGCAATCCACCTTGCTACCCATATAACAAGCCCTTTAATTGAGTGCTTTCTTATCTATAGGTCAGTATTTGAAAGACAAAGAGGAAATATTCATGATCATCTGAATCATGTGTGCATGAATAAATAGTTTATTCTAACATAACCTTATTACTAGTTTCTTACTTCTTTAATTAAGAAATAAATCAAAAATTGACAGAAACATTCTCACATACCCAATGGGACCTAGAAACATCTAGGTGCCTTTTTTCCCTTATTTTGTGCTCATATAAGGACATCTAAATTTATTTTTGGTATAAAATAAACCTTTCATACATTGATTGCTTCCATGTTTAGCTCATTTAGTTAATTTAAAATCAAATTAATCAATCATAGCTTCACTTTTTTATCACACACTATACCAAACTGCTTAAATCAATTAAACATAAAAATAATTGACATAAGGCTTGAATAGGGTTTCATCTCCTAGCTGATCACCTTCACCCTTTGGCTATCTTACCTAAAGGTCATTACCAAGAAAAGAACCAAAACTTAGCTCTTTGGTTGAGTCTAAACTCTAAAAATCAATATATACTAGCTAAGCACCTAACACCCTTATCGTTGTGGTGTGTGAAGTGAGGGGGTAGGCCCTAATACCAAGCCACATATAAATTTCCAATATTGATCCTTTTTATAGCCTTGAACACCTAAAACCAACCATAGACTACTTTTTTATTACCTATTTTACAAACTGACTTCTTCACACTTTCCAACTAAAGCATAAGCCAAAAGTGAGAGAAATGATATCCTATGATTTTAAACACACAATAGTGTATGTTTTGATTTTCTTAAGATATTTGTTTTGTTTGCTTTATGTTTTAGTTTTGAGCTTTCCTTTATTCCTCTTTGTTTCTCATATGGTTTTTACTAGACAATAGTTGAGAAATTAAACCAACCAAGAGCCACCTTCTTCTTCGGCTTCGTCTATGGAGTATACCTCAAATTTTAAGGGTTATCCTCATCCTTATAACCCCTACCATACCTTAGATAGTTTTAAAAGGTGATGTAGATTTTGTCACCTTCCTTGATAACAACTATGTGGTCCTTTGACATTACCTCAACACATTATCTCATTTCACCCCTATTTTGGTTCCTCTTAGTGATCTACCTTATGGGATGCCTCCTCATCTTATGATTTCCACTTCCTCTACTTATGACCACTCAAGCCTCTTCCTTTATCAATAATCCATATACTACCTCCATCCAAACTTAATCAAACCACCCAACCAATAACCAAACACCCACTACACCAACCAACAACTCCTCTAACATAGGGTCAACCTTAACTTTAGTTACTCAAAGAAAATATATGTAGGGGTACCTTCTACCCATATTACCACTATGCCCCTCATCACTACCAATCCACCTATCTTCACCCTACTTCAAAGTGTGGTTCTTTCTATACCTTCTACCCTTCCACTTATCAGTACCAAGTTACCACTCACCCCCAACCAACTAACCCATCCATACCTCCAACTCAATATATAACAATTCCGTAGTCTAATAATTCAATCATACCTAAAAATAAACCCACATTAATCCCTCAATAAATACCCATGACACTCTACCCATGCTATGTTCCTAATCTACAATGATACAAAGCCCCATCCTCTACCCAAAATTTTGTTCCCATCAACCCTTATATACCATCATCCCAACCCTTAATGACCACATACCAACATGTCAAATCCTCTTAACCTTCAACTATGTATCCATATATTGCATTCACCCAACCTCAACAAAACTTACCATACAATTATAAAACTACCAAACCCTAAATAGATTTGGTCAAAATGTTGATGGATAAGATGACCAACCAAAAATCATTTATTTTAGGGTATTATAACCTATTACATTATGACCAAATATGTAATGAACCTATTCACCTATCCATATATATCCAATCTCACCCTCCTTAATAGTAATTACAAAAAAATTATATGTTCCAAAGCAAGGAGGATCCCCAACAACACTTAAGAGTGTTTTAGAATTCTTGATACTTGATTGCTTATGATAATGCTCTTCTCCTTTGTACCTTTCCTATGTCTTTATCTAGACTAGAGTTTGATTGGTATAGTTATCTCACCAATAACTCCATATTTTCCTTTTCCCAACTCTCCCAAACCTTTTTATACCACTTCTTAATCAATATATCTAATAAGGTCTCCATTACCAACCTTTACTCCATCAGAGAATTTGATAACAAATCAATTACTGATTTTATAACATGATAGAGAGGTCTTATCAACCAACTCTCTTTCTCTTTACCCCAACCTGAGTTGATTGAAATTTTCTCTTAGGATTGTGCCAAACATATTTCCCCTACTCTATAGGTTAAAACTTTTACAACCTTTGATGAGGCTTTCACCATGACACACAAACTAAAAATTTAGAGCCATTAATGAGGGGAAATTAAAACTAAGAAACAATAAATCTAGCTTCAAATCCAATGATCCTTCCCCATCTAAAACCACCAATCAATTTAACTACCCTAACACCAAACCAAAGGAAACCATGAACAAAGTTATCCTCAAAATATCCCCACCTCTAGTTGTCAACCAACCTAACCAAGCCAACACATCTAACCCCTCCAACAAATAAACCTAGAATCAAAACTAGGCTAACCCAAAACAATACACTTTATTAAGGGAGTCATATGATTTATTTTTGGACAAGTTTCTCAAATCCAACATCATAAAACTTCCCCCTATCAAGCCTCCTCTACAATTTTATGCTCCTTACCCTGTGCCTAGTTGGTACAATGAGAATGATTTATATGCTTTCCACCAAATCATTAGACATGACATTAATAGGTGTATCACCTTTAAGACCATTATCCAAAACTTGAATTGTAAAAGAGAAATTGCATTATACAATCCTAATGTACCCCCAAATTAGTCACTTGACATCTTTCAATAAACTTTTCCTAGCCATGCCCTTTACACCAACCATGATGACAACAAACTAGAATCATCTCATGCTCATGGGCTCCATATGGTCAATTTTATTATTAGTGAATCTATCATTGAGGAAACCATTACCTCAACTTCCCTCTTCTCCCACTCCACTTATTAAAGTGGTGGAATCACCCTCCATTCCTTTAGAAAACAAAATAAAAGAAGCAACCCCCTCCTTTTCTCTACTTGATGAGATAAATGCCTTACATACCTCTCATTTGATATAACTAAAAAAGGAGGCAACCATTTCAATCATACCTTCCTCTCCCATCATGGAATCACCCACTCTTTATTTGGAAACCATTTCATAATGAGAGATCACTTTACCTACTCCATCAATGGAGGAAACATCTTCCCAAATCTTGGAACCTTCTATTCAGGACAAGGGTGAAGAAACCACTCCCTTACCGTAACCTATGGGCCTAATATTTAAATCTGATGCCCAAGGGATCAAACAAATTTATAGACCCTTCTCTATATTGGTACAAAACCTCAAATTTTCTTCTCAACTGAATATGGATAGAGCCAACTTTTGGCACCATAATAGGCTCCCCTATCAAAACAAACATGAACCTTCAACCTCAATTTTATCCACCACTAAACCTATTATCACCTCAATCCCTTCATCAAACACCTCTCCCTCCAAAACCATGGAAGAACCATCTAAAATCATCAAATCACCTTACACCTCTCTAATCCAACCTATCAATAACCTAGGGGTAATTCCTACTCCTAGCCCCATCTACCCATCTTTGAAGTTGGACTTAAATCCACCTATTCCACAAAAAAAACCATAAAAAACTAACCAAAAAGGTAGAACCACCCAAACTCCTACCTAAAACTAGAACCATACTGCCCCTTCTCTTTTACCATCCATCTTGGGTCCCCACCCTTCTTCTATCCTAAGATCTCATCCTTCTACCAAGAAGGTGAACCCCTAAAAACTACCCAAACAAAACTTCCTCCTTTTATTCTGGCTTTACCTACCCCCTCTAAAGCATCAACCTCCCCATCATTTTAAACCAAACTATCTACCTCCACCTTCCCTCCTATTTCCAAACCTTCATCATCTCAATCACCTACCTCCAAATCTTTTAAATTTAAATCCTCCACCTTGAAACCATCCAACACCAAAAGACCCCAATCAAACCCACCTATCAAAACCATTTTACCACCTACAACTCTTGTGGTGAATCCTACTTCTAAGAAATATCCCATTCCAAAAAACCATGAGCCCATCACCTTCAACACCTTTACTTAAATCTTACTCAACCATTTTATAAAGTTTATTACAAACCTCTTCCTTATTCCTACCTCTTATTAGACCCTTTGACCCTTCAAAACCTAAACCATCTTGTTTCAATGACAATTTAGTCTTTTCATACCATAAGACACTTGGACATGACACATAGAACTACAAATCTCTCCAAGCACTTGTCCATAACTTATGGCATGAGGATGATCTATTATTAGATGAACCTCTCTTGAGTCCACTATCAACCTAACCACCAAATGAACCTATCCAAAACTTACCTACTCCCTCACTCTCATTTGAGAGTGAAGAGGAACTAGAGCAACCTTCTATCCCAATACCTCCCCTCATCCACACTATCCATATGGTCACCCAATCTTAGGCTCAATAAAAGGATAAGGGAAAGGCTAAAGTGTCTATTCTATGGGAATATCCTTCCACCCTTAAAACCTCCAGCTAAACCCAAGCACCTTCACTTTCACCAAAACCCAAAATATCAATTTTAGGTACCTTTCCCTCTAACCCTATTGAATATATCTAGCAAGTGGTTTTGAAATAACTTCATTAGACACTGATGAATATGAGCCTATATGAATTGATCAACACCTCACCCCATCCCCACCAAGCACTTACAGAGGCTATACAATCTATAGAGGTCAATATTAAATAACCTCAACCTATTTTAGACTTTGTTAGAGCTCTTTGACTCTCTACCCTTTTAACATTTAAAGACTAAGAAATATATTGGGTTCATCTTAAAGATCTAGATCCACCTCTCTTCATCACTACATACATCAATCAAACCTACATCAAAAGGGTGATGATTGATTAAGGAGATAGTATTAATATTATCTCCTTTCATGATTATGACCAACTCTAACTACCAAAGAAAATCATGTTGGAAACCTCAGTGGTCCTCTATTCCTTTAATGATACTATGGCCACAACATTGGGCATAGTCATCCTCCACATCTAATTTAGACCTTATACACTTATAGATCTCTTCTACATCATAGAAGGAAAGTTTAAATACAAAATCATACTTATATGCCGTTGGATCCATACCATGAGTTGTGTCCCATCCACCTTACATTGATGTGTCAACTTTGAACACCAAGGTTAAGTCATCACCATACAAGCTAACCCTAGTCCTTTCATATCTTGAAACATGACATACCAACCCAATAACATTATTCTTCCTCATTCATCCACCTCACCACCAACCAATAACAAATCTACCCCTACCATCATTCAAGCTTCAACTATCTCATCTACCCATTCTTCTTAGATCCCCATAGAGGACCCCTTGGAACCTATGTTCTAATGTCTCTCATTAGGAGAGTATCATATTTTGACCTTAGATTCCTCCCCTACTCTTCAAGAGTATGAAAACCTTGAATATGATCCTAATTATGATCCCAATAGCATTACCATCATTCCTTTTAGGAGCCCCAACCACCAAACTAGTTTCATCCATGGGAGTCTTGATCATCTGCTTCTCACTTCCTCCACCACCTCTTTTATCTAACCATTTACCTCTAATTTATCCTATCTAGACAAATTTAAATTTTTCAAGTTATTCTTTCATAGGTGTGCCTCAAAGGGATTTAGCCTTGGCCATTATTAACATGAACCCCATGAGTTACTTTTAATAAAAACCCAAAAACCTCATGAGTTTCTTGGCCTTGGGTTCGTACCACCAAAAGAACCAACTAATTCATCCAAACCCATTGCCACCATTGAGGAAGACATTTCAACCTCACCAAACCAATTTAATTAAAAATTTTAGGATTTCAAAATCATCCCTCCTAAAGTTTTTTAGACAATTCCATTAATTTTGGCCCCCTAACCTATCAAAAGAGTGACCAAACTAAAACCTTTCTTCTAATTCATCTTAAAACGGTAAAAATGATTCAACTAACATCCATACCATACAAAATCAAGATTATTATTCCATTATCACCTATCTTTGTGTGGGGGATTATTTTATCCATAAATAACTTCCTCTTGAGAACCAAACCATGTTGAATGAATCCACTATCAATGTCAACTTGGGTAATCAAGATAACCCCTACATTGTAAATATTAGTCAATCCTTAGATTCCTTAGAGAAACATGATTACCCTTCCTTACTTCATGATCAAAGTATATAATTCACTTAGTCCCATTAGTATATGCCTAGGATTGACCATTCCATATCTCTCCATAACATTATCATCCATCCCAATGCTAAGATGGTTCAGCAAAAGCTTCGTGGGATGCACCCTCATATCACCCTTTTAGTCAAAGAAGAACTTCAATGCCTCTTATATATCAAATTCATCCAAAACATTGACTATCCTCAATGGGTTTCCAACATCATTCCCATTACCAAGCCCATATGGGGGCTTTGCCTCTGTATTGACTTTCATGACCTCAACCTTGTCTGTCCAAATGATGACTTCCCTTTGCCTAGCATCAACCAACTTGTTGATCTTACAGCTAGCCATGAGATGTTATCTCTCATAGATGGTTTCTCAATATATAATCATATATTTATTTCCCTTGAGTATTAGTATAAGACTTATTTCATCATCTCTTTGGAAAACTTCTATTATAGGGTCATGTTATTTGGTTTAAAGAACACTAGAACAACCTACCAGCATGCGATGACCTACATCTTCCATGATCTCATCCATAATATCATAGATGACTATGTAGATGACCTCCTTAGGAATCCAAATATTTTAAGTATCATATAGAATTTATCAAAATTATCTTTGAGTGCCTAATCCATTTCCACATCTAGATCAACCATAAAAAATGTGTTTTTGGGGTCCTCTCTGGAAAGATCCTTGGCTTAATTATCTCTCTTTGAGGAATTAGAGTAGACCCTACAAAATTCAAAGTAATCCTTGACATACCAACTCTATCCCACCTTAATAAAATCCATAGCATATAGGGAAAGCTCTAATGCATCTGTAGTTCCATCTCCTAGTTATCAGATAAATGTTAACCTTTTCACCATCTTCTCAAGAAAGATAACTCTTTTAAGTTGACTAAGGATTGTTAACAAGCCTTTTATTCAATCAAAGAGTACCTCCTTTATCTACTCATTATTAACCCTCATAAATAATAAAAAACCTTTTATATTTATATATCTACCACTGGCCATTCCTTAGTGGAAATGCTCACTCACCATGATGATAAAATAAAGAGCAAGTTGTCTACTATATACGTTGAACACTTATAGAGTATAAGACTCGATACACCCATATCAAGAAAATTTATCTCTCCTTTGTCTTTATGGCTACCAAAATTTTTCAATACCTCCTCAATCACAAAACCATCATCATCACTAACACTAACCCACTCAATTACATGTACTCCAAACCATACCAAAACTAGCATATGGCTAAATGGCTTATGCTCTTAACTAAGTTAGACCTTGAGTTCCTATAGTAAAATTCAATTAAAAGGCAAGTCATCCCCAATAAACTAGATGAATATCCCTTACCAGATGACCAACCACTTTCTCTTGTATTTCTAAATGAGCTTATCATGACTCTTTCTCAATAAGGCATCACTTACCAAATGACCATGTTTTTTGATGGCTTAAAGTGTCAGCAAGGTGGGGATGCTAGAGTTGTTCTCATTCCCATTGGTAGTGAACCTCTTCCCTTCTCTTTTAAAATTGATTTTGAGTGTACCAATAAAATGGTTGAGTATGAATCCATAGTAATAGGTCTCCAAACTATTATAGCCCTGGGATTTAAGAAGATCAATGTCTTTGGTGATTCCTAACTTGTGGTCAACTAGGTCAATGGATCCTATCAATGTAAGAATGATGTATTAACAAAGTACAAATAGCTAGTAGATGTACTCTTAAAATAATTTAGCCATTACCTTATCCAATCTTTTCTACAATCTACCAACAAGTTCACAGACACAATAAATTCCCTTGCATCTTAGATATCATCTTAGCATGTTGATTCCAAGCTCTTGGTTACCATTCATGATTTTATCACACCATATTATATCTAATATGACCTTCTTGTAATTTTTAACATGGAAAAATATCCATTAGGCATTTGGTATGAGCAAACCTTTAACTACCTCAACCTCAAAATCATTCCTCCCAACCTCTCTAGGAATGCCCAAAGAGCCTTTATTCATAGTACCTCTCATTATGACATACTAGGGGTAATCATATATAAATGTGGTTTTGATAACCTCTTTCTCCATTGCCTACACAGTCATGAAGCTTCCTATGTTATCACGAAAATGCATGACCAAATTTGTGGGAGACATGTTAGTGGTTTAGCTGTCACTAAGCATATCTTTCAGCTTGGATACTATTGGCCCACCCTCAACTAAGAATATTTTGATTATGTAAAAAGGTGTGATAAATATTAATAGCACACCAATGTACATCACACACAAGCCCATGGCCTTCAAGTATCCAAGGGCATCTGGGCCCTTCCCATAATGGGGACTAGATTTCATTGGGGAAATCAATTCTAATTCTTCACAGTGGTACCACTCCATCATCACCACCACTGAATATTTCACCAAGTGGGTGGAGAATATTCCTATTAGATCAACCAAAGCTAAAAATATATTTGACTTCATCAATCATTATATCATCTATCATTGTGGTGTGCCCCATAAGATTATCACTGATAATGGTAAATATTTTAGAAATAAGAAAGTCCAAGGACTTTTTGACACATTTGGCATCAAGTTAAGATTCTCGTCACCTTACCATCCAAAAATAAATGGATAGTAAAAGTCCTCTAAAAAAACCATCAACAATATGTTAACCAAAGTGGTTAATGATTTTGGTCAATATTGGCATTTGCACATCCCTTTCACTTTATGGGCCTATCACACTAGCATTCAAACCTCTACATGTGCTCCCCATTTATTTTTTATCTTTGGAGTAGAGATATTCTTGCCTATTAAAGTCCAAATTCCCTCTCTTTATATGTCATTAAAATACATCATTTCTAATATTGACTATTGTTAAGAGCATCTATCATGACTTGAGCTACTTGATGAATATCACCTAGTTGTGCTTAACTAGACTTGTGTCTACTAAGAATGAATCAAGAGTGCCAATAACAAACACCTGAAGGAACAAGAATTCAACATCAAATACCTCATCCTAAAGTAAAATCAGATGTAACCAAAATGGAGAAAATTAATTAAGGCAAGTTTGATTTTAATTGGCTTGGACCCTACAACATAACCCACAAGTATGGATCAGGAGATTATTGTTTTTCTTCTCTTGAAAGAAATATAGAACCTTATCATCTCAATATTATGCACCTACATCCTTTTTTTGTTAAACAAGGTGTAGACACTTGAAAACTCTACATAATAGTTTTAGATGTCAAAATGCCTTGATCGTCATCTGACCTTGGGTCTAGTTGACCACCTAGTTAATTAAACTCCTTTGATAACTTAAACCTATTAAACCCATAACCTAACACCTTAAACTAAACCTTTTAATCCACATATTTTTCACTTATTTTCACCCATTTTTATCTAGCGCCTTGGCCATTGATGGTCAACCTAACCATTGATGGTTAGCCTTACTATTGATGGTTAGGTCATCAAACTTACTTTAAACCTAATTCTAGTTTTGTATGAGATAAACATGGTAGAATTTATCAACTTCCCTTATATGGTACTAACAAGATTTAAAGCATCATAATAGGTAAATTTATATTCCATCCTAATTAGAAACTTCCTCATACATAATTAGTAACTTCATCATATAAAAGGAGAGAAGTAGGAAGTGAAAATGATCAAGAAATCTAGAAATCCACAAATCCACATCTAATCTATCAAATTTTCTTCCACAAAGGTGTCTAACATTCCTTCAACAAGCAAGTAATAGAAATGGAGATCTGAAAATCTATCTAAATCACTTTTTAGGGCTAAAATACTATCACTCTAGCCAATTTCCATCAGTTATATAACAAGTTACATGTAACTTCATTCTTATTTTTTATTATATTTCATTTTTGAATCCCCTAAACTAATCAAACCTTCTCACCCACCTTCTATTTTTTACCAGATCTATATTAAAACCCCTATCTAATCATTTACCCAATCTTCCATTCTTTTTTTAAACTTTCCCACAAATACGTAGGCAATCATTGATGGTTAGCCTGACCATTGATGGTCACCTAAACCATCAATGGTTACCCAACTATCGAAGGTGAAGCCAACCACTGACAGCTCACCCAACCATCGATAGTCACTATGGCATAAATAAGAAGTAATTTTTAGTCCCTTTAGCTCAAATAAACCCTAATCTCTATGTTTTTGCTTGTTCATAGAGACTTCTCTAATTTCTTGAACCTGACTGCAACTATCTTAGCATAAGTATTAACCTACTTTTGTTACTTTTAGTCATTTTATTTGAATAATAATTTTAGTTTCTTCTTCTTGCATGCATTTAATTTCATATTATTTAATGCAAGTATTCTTTCTTTTCATCTACATCAACTTATTTTTATAAATAGTGGATTGATAGCCTCCTAGTAAGTATACGTTTATTAGATCTAGCTCATGCTAGGTAGTCTACTCAACTATCTTGCTAACAACTCCTTTTATAGTGTCTTTCTTATTTTCAATTTGTTCTTTCCAAGTCAAAGAGGACTTCCCATCATCATTTGGATCATGCACATACTTTTAAAAGGTATTCTTTCACACACCCCTTTTACTAATTTCTTACTTACTTCTAAATTAAGAAATGAGTAGAAATTAAGAGAAACATTTTGGCAGACCTGATGGGACCTAGTATCCCTTTTTCTTCATTTATTTTGTGTTCATCTAATGAAATCTAAAATTTATTTTGGGCCTTAAAATAAACCTTTTACATACATTTATTTCTTGTTTGATTTAGTTCATCTAGTAACTTAAAATAAAATTAATTAATCATGTTTTTCACTCTTGTTATCACACATTTTTTCTAAACCACATAACCAATCAACACATCAAAATAAACTTGAGACAAGACTGAACTAGGATTTCATCACCTAGTAGTAAACCTTATCCTTTTCTAGAAATCCTACTTGGAGATAATTACTAATGGGAAAACTAACTCAGCTCTTTGATTGAGTATAAACTCTAAAATTTAGTATATCTTGACTAAGCACCTGACACCCTTATCATTTTAGTGTGTGATATGAGGGGGTAGGCCCCAATACCAATCCACATACTGAATATCAATAATGATTTCTCTCTTGATCACTTAAACATAACACGAAACCAACCTTATATTTCCTCTTTAGTACCCGATCTACAACCCAATTTTCCTCTTCACACTTTCTAAGGTATAATCCAAAATTGATTTAAAAAGAATCCTAAGTTTTTAAATGCACTTTAGTGTATGTTTGATTTCCTTGAGATATTTTCATTTTGCTTGCTTTATTTTTGAGTTGTGAGTTTCATTATTTATTTTTTGTTCCTCTCATGCACTTTACTAGACATAATTTGAGTAATCAAACCAACCAACTACCACCTTCTTCTTCTTCCTCAATGGAGTATGCTTCTGATGTTGAGTGTTTCCTCATTTTTTCCCCCTCCTACTAGGCCTTTTATTATTGCTAAGGGTGATCTATAATTCATTGCCTTCCTAGATAACAACCTTGTGTCACTTTAACATTACCTTAACACCTTACCTAACTATACCTCTCTTATTTTAGTTATTTCTATTGATCCACTTTATGGTATGCCTCCCCACCTTCTGGTGGGTGCCACCTCAACCCAACCCATTATCACCCAAGCCTCTTCTTCTTCTAATATCCCACCTACTACCACTCCCCAAACTCTATCCAACATCCCTACCAATATCCAAACACCTACTATCCTAACCAATACCTCCAACATTGGATCAACTATACCTGTTGTTACTTATACTCCTATCATGGGAGTATCTTCTACCCCTATTTCTACCATTAACCTTAGTTCAAATAGCCCACTAATTTTTACCCCACTTTAGAGTTTGGTACTTTCCATACCTCAAGCACTTCCACCTATTATCACTAGAGTTACTACCGACCAGTAACCAACTAGAACTTTCATACCTCTAGCACAATCTACATCCATACCAACCATATACCAACCCAATCATACCTCTAAACCAATCCATATCAGCCCCTCAACAAGTACCCATGACATCTTACCCATATGTTTCCAACCCACAAGGATACATAACACCTACCCAACCATTTGTGTCAATCAATCCTTATGTGGTAGGGGTGAAAAATCCTATGACCACTTACCAAGATGTGGCTTATTTAACACCCTCTATCACTTATCCATACATTATTTCCACCCAACCTCAATAGATCTTACCACCTATTTATGTAGCTTCCCAACCTCAAACAAATTTGGTCAAGATGTTAATGGACAAAATGACCAACCTAGAGTCATCTACCTCTGGGTCTCATAACCTTTTATCCTATGATCAAATCTATAATGAACCCATCCATCTATTTGATCCTATTCATACTTATCCTCTTAAATGGTAATTACCCAATTTTTCCAAGTTATAAGGTAAGGAGGACCCCCAAAAACATTTAAGATCATTATGTCACTCTTGTTATTTAATTACATATGGCAATGCTTTCCTCCTTCACACTTTCCCCATGTCTTTATCAGGACCATCCCTTGATTGGTATAGTGATCTCACCAATAACTCCATATTTACCCTCTACCAATTGGAATAAATATTTATATATCACTTCTCAATAAATATATCTAAAAAGGTTTCTATTACCGACCTCTATACTATTAGGCAATTTGATGATGAATCAACTATCGATTTCATAGCTAGATGGAGAGGTATCATCAACCAACTTTATTTCTCCTTAATAAAACCTAAGTTTATTGAGATCTTCTCTTAGGGTTATGCCAAACGTATTTCCCCCACTCTTCGAGTTCAAACTTCCAAAACTTTTGATGAGGCATTCACCATAGCACGTAATTTTGAAAACTAAACCATTGATGAAGGGAAATTGAAACTATAGAACAATGATTCTAGTTTTAAATCCAATTAACCTCCCTCCACCAAAACCAATAACTAATCCAACCATCCTAATACAAAAAAAAAAATCATCTGTAAACTTAGTTTCCCTAAAGACTACCCCACCACCAACTGTCAACCAACTCCATCAAACCAATTCTTCCAACACTTCCTACCATCAAAACCAAAACCAAAACCAAGTTATTCTAAGACAATATAATCCCATAGGGGAGTTTTATGATTTAGTTTTGGATAAATTTCTAAAATCTAACCTCATACAACTTCCACCTATCAAACAACCCCAATAATTCGATGCTTCTCACCCTATGCTTGATTGGTACAATGAAAATGACCATTGTGTTTTTCACTAAGTTATTAGAGATGACATTAGTAGGTGAAATACCTTCAAAATTCTTGTATAAATCTTAATTTATAGTGGATAACTTTCATTTGATAATCCTAATACACCTCTTAATTATCCCCTTGAAATCTTTCACAAACCTTTTCCCAATCATGTTCCTTCTACCCATCACCTTGACAACAAACCAAAATCATCTCACTCTCATAAGGCACATACAATCAATGTTATACTTATTTATCCCATTGTTGAGGAGACCATTACCTCAACCACTTCCTCATCCATTTTATTCATGGAAGTAGTGGACTCACCTTCCATTCCTTTGGATACCAAAATGAAGGAATCAACCACCCCTCTCTCTTCACTTGATAAGACCTTAGCTTTATCTACCTCTCCTTTTATGGAAATACCAAAGGAGACAAACTTTACTTTAACCATTTCTTCTTCCTCTACTCCACCCATTGAAGTGGTATAACTACCCTCCATTCCTTTAGACACCCAAACAAAGGAAGAAACCATATCCATTACTTTACTAGAGGACATCATAGTTACCTCCACCATCATAAAACCATCCATTCCCTCTTTGGAAACCATACCACAAGATAAGGTTACCTCATCCACCCAACCATCAATTTTGGAACCTCCCATAAAGAACAAAGATGAAGGATCCATTCCCTCTCCACTTATGGGCTTAATTTTTGAAACTAATGACTAATGAAACAAACCCATCTATAAGCCCTTTTCTAGACTAATTAAAAGTCGAGAGTTCACTTCTCAACCCAACTTTGATAGAGCCACCTTTTGGGATCATCTTAGGCCCCCTTACCAAAACAAGTATGAATCCTCAACCTCACTTGAATACACCCTTAAACATATTATTACCTCTTCATCAAACACCTCTTCTTCCAAACCCATAAGTGAAGATGAAGGATCCATTCCCTCTCCACTTATGGGCTTAATTTTTGAAACTAATGACCAAGGAACCAAACCCATCTATAAGCCCTTTTCTAGACTAATTCAAAGTCTAGAGTTCACTTCTCAACCCAACTTTGATAGAGCCACCTTTTGGGATCATCTTAGGCTCCTTTACCGAAAAAATATGAATCCTCAACCTCACTTGAATACACCCTTAAACATATTATTACCTCTTCATCAAACACCTCTTCTTCCAAACCCATAAGTGAACCATCCCAACTACCTCCATCTAGCATTGCTAAATCACCTTATGCCACTCTTACCAAATCTATCAATAATCTAGGAATCCTTCCCACACCTAGCCATAATCCCCTCTTTGAATTTGGATTTAACCCCATCAAGTCCACCAAAGAAGCCCACAATCAAACAAATTAAGAAGGTAGAGATTCTCAAACCTCAAACATGAACTAGACCCATACCACTTCTTTCCAACTTTCCTTCTATCTTAGGATGCCATCCTTCTACCATTCCAACTACATATTCTTCCTCTAGTAACCATCCCCCATTTCTCTACCTATGCCTACCCGCATCAAACCATATAGTTCTCAATCATTTTTAACTAACCTATCTACTTCTACTCTCCCAACTATATCCAATCCCTCATCATCTAAATCTTCCACTCTAAAATCATTTACCCCAAAATCAACCATAATTAAGCAATTCTAACCACAATAATCTACCAAAACCATTCTAACACCTAAAAATTCTAAGGTGAAAACTACTTATAAGAAGGTTCCCATCCCTAAACTATTAACCCATTACCTCCAACATGTTTGAATGAATCTTATTAAACCATCTTACAAAGGTTGTTGCAAACTTATTCCATTAGCTTAACACATATCAAACCATTTTACCCTTCCAATACCAAAACCTCCTGGTTCAATGATAGCTTGATATGTGCATACCATAGGGCACCAAGACATCACACAAAAAATTGCAAATATCTCCATGTAATTATTCATAGATTATATGATGAGGATGATTTATTATTAGATGAACCTCTCCCACTACCAAACCAAACTACCTAAAATTTACCTACTCCCTCACTCTCACCCAAGAGTGAGGAGGAGGAACTAAAGAAACCATCAAACCTAGAAAAATCCCCCCATTCACATTATTAATATGGTTAACCAATATTGTGTCCAATAGAATGATAAGGGAAAAGCCAACATCTTTATTCCTTGGACATACCATTCAATCCCTCAACCTTATAACCAAAACAAAACACCTACACCTTCACCTATGTCACCACCAAAACCCAAAGTATCCATTTTGGGACTCTCTCCCTCGAACCCTTTTGAATCTATCTAGTGTATAATGCTGAAATAACTTCACTTGATATAGGTGAAAATGAGCCTTTATGAACGGATCAAAACCTCACCCCACCATCAATAAGCACTGATAAAGGATTTTAAATCTATAAATGTTAAACCATATGACCCTCAATCTCTTGCACCCTTTGTTAGATCCTTCCAAATTTCTACCTTCATCACTTTTCAAGATTCTAAAATACCTCCTATTCATATTAAGGATATTGATCCTCCCCTCTGCATCACTATGTACATCAATCAAACCCAAATCAAAAGGGTGATGATTGATGGATTATTTAACAACATTATCTCCTCTTATGTTAATGACCAGATTTAGATACCGAAAAACATCATGTCAAAAAGTGCAAGGGTCCTTCACTCCTTTAGTGATACCATGGCCACTACCTTGGGGACAATTACCTTCCATATCCACTTGGGACCTCATACCATTCCTGAACTATTTTATGTTATAGAGGGAGAGTTCCAATATAATGTTTTATTTATATGCCCTTGGATCTGTGCCATGAGTTGTGTCTCTTTTACCTTACATTGATGTGTCAAATTTGAGTGGGAAGGTCAAGTTGTGACCATCAAAGCTAACCCTAGTCCTTTTACCTCTTGTAATATGACATATTGGCCTAACAATGTTTTTCATCCTTCCTCATCCACATCACCATCAATTGTTAACAACACTACCTCACCACCAACCAAAACTAACAACACTTCCACCCATACCAGTGATGAAGCTTTTACTAGCTCATCCATCCCTTCTTCATAAATTCTTGTAGAGGACCCCTTGGAATACATGTTTCAACATCTCTCCCTTGGGTAATATCACCTTTTATCCTTGGATGCTTTCCCTAATCTAAAATAATATGGGAACCTCTAACATGACCTTTCCTATGACCCCAACATCAAAACCATCATGCCTTTCAAGCTCCCCAATAATCAAACAAATTTCATCTATGGGAGACTAGATTAGTCACTTCCCACTTTTGCCACTACCTTGTCTATCCATCCATTCACCTTTGACTTCTCTTATCTCAAAAAGCTAGCCTTTTTCAAATCTTACCTTTATATGTGTGCTTGAAAGGGGTTTGGCCTTGGAATTTATGAATAGGGACTTCATGAGATACCCATAATTAAAACCCAAAAACGTCTTGAGTTATTTAGCCTTGGGTATGTATCACCATAAGAACCCACTTCACAAAAACCTATCACCACCATCAACAAGGATGTTCTATCCTCACCAAACCCTCCTCCCCTAAAGTCTAAAGATTTTGATATCATTCCATCTAACTTTTTTTATCAACATCATTAGTTTGGGGCCCCTAACATATCAAAAGGATGACTACATTAAAAACCTTCCTCTCATCCATCCTAATATGATAGAGAGAGATTATCTTACCATCAACACCATCCAACATCAAGACAATTATTCCATTATCACCTACCTCGATATGGGGGATTATTTTATCCATAAATCCCTTCCTCTTGAGAACCAAACCATGATAAATGAATCCACTATTGATGTCAACTTGGGTACTTAGGATAACCCCTGTATCATCAAAATTGGCAAATCCTTAAATTCTATGAAGCAAAAAGATTACCCTTTTTTCCATCATGACCATAGCATAGCATTTGCTTGGTCTTATTAGGATATGTTTGGAATTTATCCTTTTATTTCCCTCCAAAACATTGTCACCCATCCTAAGGTTAAGTTAGTGTAAAAAAAGCTTCATAAGATGCATCTTTAAATAGCCCTTCTTATCATAAAAGAAATTTAGTGTCTCTTACCCATTTACTTCATTCAGCCCATTGACTATCCATAATGTGTTTATAACATCCTTCCAATTACCAAACCCATAGGGGGACTTCATGTCTATATTGACTTTTGTGACCTCAACCTTGCTTTCCTAAAAGATGACTTTATTTTGTTGAACATAGACCAACTTGTTGATCTTATAACTAGCCATGAAATGTTATCTCTCACGGATGGTTTCTTGGGATATAATTATATCTTGATTTCACCCAAAGATCATCACAAAACTTCTTTTATCACTCATGGGGAACCTTTTATTATAGGGTCATACTTTTAGGTCTAAAGAATGATGAGCAACCTATAAATGTGTCATGACCTACATTTTTCATGAGCTCATCCATAACATTTTGGAGGACTATGTGGATAATCTCCTTAAAAAATCTAAACACTATAAGGATCACTTAGACATTTTACAAATCATCTTTGATGGACTAATCCATTATCATGTCAGGCTCAACCCTAAGAAATGTATTTTTGAGGTCTTATCAAGAAAACTTCTTAGATTTATCATCTCCCTTTGAGGAATTGAAATATACCCTACCAAAGTTAGATCAATATTAGAGATGCCTTCTCCTACTGACCTTAAGCAAATCTATAGCTTGTAAGGGAAGCTCCAATCCATTCATCACTTCATCTCCTAGTTATAAGATTGATGTCAACCCTTTCACCATATCCTCAGGAAAGAAAATTATTTTAAGTATACCATGGACTATCAACAAGCCTTTTATTAAATTAAGGAGTACCTTATCTCTCTACCTATCCTCATCCCTCCTAGGGAAGAAAACTCTTCAACCTTTATATATCAGTTATGGACCATTGCTTAGGGGTAATGCTCACTCATCATAATGAATAAAATAAAAAGAAGGTCATCTACTAGACTAGCTACATATTTATAAAATATGAGACTAAATATACCCATCTCAAGAGATTTTGCCTCACCTTAGACTTTGTGGCCTCCAAACTTCATCACTACCTTCTTAATCATAAATCCTATGTCATCACTACACTGACTTGCTAAAGTACATGCTATTTAAACCGTACCAAAACCAATGTATGGATAAGTGGCTCATGATCCTAGCTAATTTTGATCTTGAGTTCCTTCAAAAAAATTCCATTAAAGGGTAGGACATCCTTGATCACTTAGACGAAGCTCCTTTACCTGACAATCAATTGCCTCCTCTTACTTTTCCAAATGAGTCCATCATAACTCTTTCCCAAAAATAACCCACCTACCAAATGACCATGTTTTTTGATGGCTCCAAATTTTAACATGGTGTGGGGGTTGGAGGTATCCTCATTCCCATTAATGATGAATGTATTCCCCTTTTCTTTAACATGCCTTCAAATGCACCAATAATGTGGTTGATTATGAAGCCCTGGTCATAGGTCTCCAAACCACTTTATCCTTAGGAGTTAAAATAATCAATGTCTTTGACAACTCCTAACTTGTCATAAATTAGGTCAACACATCCTGATAATGTAAAAATGATGTCCTATTAAAGTACAAACAACTCCTAGACATAAGCTTAACATCATTCAATCATTACCTTATCTAGTCAATTTATTGATCTACCCAAAAAATTATGTACACAATGGCTTCCCTTCTTTCCCAAATCCCATCTCAACTAGCTGAATCTAGAATATTTGTCGCCATCCATCATTTTATCATACCCTCATATATAATTTTTGACCTTCCCACCTTTTTTAGTATGGAAGCATCTCCTTTCGACATTTGGTATAACCTAACTTTTAATTACCTTAACCTCAACATTGTTCATCCAAACCTTTCAAAGAATGCTTGAAGAGCCTTTGTTCAGAGTACCTCTCATGACACCACATTAGGGGGAATCCTTTATAAACAAGGCTTTTACAACCTCCTTCTCCGTTTTATATTTAGTCATGAAGCTTCACTTGTTATCAAGGAAACACATGATATAATTTGTAGGGGACACTTTAGTGGCTTAACCATCACTAAACGTATCCTTTGGCTTGGCTACTATTAGTCCACCTTTAATCAAGATTTTTGTTATTATGTAAAGAAGTGGGTTAAATGTTAGCAACATGATAATCTAGATCATACACTTACACATAGCCTTCAAGTATCTAAAGAGTAGTGTCTTATCTTGTAATGGGGTATTGAATTTATTGGTAAAATTAATCATCATTATTTACAATGACACCAATCCATCATTACCACTACCAAACATTTCACAAAGTGGGTAGAATCCATTCTTATTATCTCAACTAAAGTCAAAAATATTATCAATTTCATTAATCACCATATCATCTACTTCTTTAATGTTGTGCATAAGATCATCACTGATAATGGTAAATCCCTTAAAAAAATAATGTCCAAAGTATTTATGATAATTTTGACATCAATTTAATCTTTTCTTGACCCTATCATCCCCAAGAAAATTGATAGGTGGAAGCCTATAACATAACTCTCATCAAAATATTAACCAAAGTAGTCAATACTTGAGGTCTAGATTGGCATTTACCAATTCCCTTTGCTTTATAGGTCTATCACACTAGCATTTGAACCTTTATGGGTGATCCCCTTTTCTCTCTCATCTTTGGAGCAAAGGCAGTGTTTCCTCTCAATGTCTAGATTCCTTTTCTTCACATATCCTTGCATGACATCCTTTTTGAGATTTATTATTGTTAGGAATGTCTCCCACATCTTGAGCTCCTTGATGAACTTTACCTTGAAATGCTTAATCATCTTTGTGTCTATAAATAATGATTCAAGTGCACTTACAAAAAAGAATTGAAAGAGCAAGAATTTAATATCGAATACCTCATCCTTAAGGAAAATCCACATGTAACTAATATGGAGAAAAATAGAAAAAGGCAAATTTGATTTCAATTGGCTTGAACCTTACATCATAACCCATAAGTATGGATCAGGATCTTATTATTTGTCTTCTCTCAAAATCAAACTAGAACCTAAGCACCTAAATGCTTCACAACTAAATCTTTTCTGTTATTGAAATAAGGATCAAACTCACCTTTGTGTCTAACTTAAGCTCATCCCTTGGTTTATGAAATTTTTACCTTCACCTACCTATTCCTATTCATTTTGATAATAATTGATTACAACATAAGACCATGTGATTATCCATCATAGTTATTGCTTAATCCTAAGCATGGATATAATGGCTCTAACCATGGCATGGTTCTCATGGACACTTTTCATCTCTAGTCAAATGGAATCCCATGATCAGTTATCTCTCAAACCACCTTCCCTCAGCTATCATTAACCTTTTATGCTAAAATTATTTCCTAAATAAATATATATCTTTAAACCTAAATATACATATATGTATCTAAAACTAGCATTCAAAATCAAACTGGGATCCGAAAATATCAATTAGGTCAATATCTCTAGCATTTTAGACTACTCCCTTGAAGGACCACTACCTAACATCTAAATTAATTAAAGATAGACTATTCCCTTGAAGGATAGAAATAAAAATACAACTTTAGACCACTCCCTTGAAGGATAGATATAAAAATATAACTTTAGACCACTCCCTTGAAGGATGGATAAGCTATGTTTGTCAAACATAATCATTTGAAACTTCCCACATTGATCAGCTTCACCAACCTCTCAAAATAAAAAAAAGCAATAAATAACCCTATGTCAAAATCAATGTAATAAGTTACAATTGGTTTTTACATATGGCATTAGTATACTTCCCACATTGATCAGACTAAACATTGTATTCTGACATGGACTTGTCTATTACAGTTCTTTGGTCACCTATAAAAGGGGCAACCTATACCATATCACCCTTTTCCCCTTTTTACCTATCACCTACTTTCCCTTCTTAAACTTTCTAAAATAAAGGGAATATGAGCTTACTTGACACAAAGTGATCATGATACCTTCCTTTTCAATCAAATCATGCTCATGCAAATCATTAAAAAGGCTTATTTTCATTAACTTGCATCCAACTTCAATTTTATTAGGCCTTTATTAATGAAAATTTTATGCCTTTTTATTACCCTATCATTATTAGTTCATGTAGAAATGTGTCTCATAATTATTATCCCTTTCCCATGTTTAGTTTTCTATCTAAACTTACTTTATCTATCTTCATTATATCTCCATTAATCCATATCATATCTAAACATGCAAAACATTAATCTAAAACACTAATCCATATACATCACAACATTGTGAGCCATATCCTATCTATGCACCCAAACATCAATCACATCATCACTCATATCATATATGACATCATCTAAAATCACAAACCAAACCATCCTCTCCATGATCATGACCATGAACAAACACATCATCCATAATATAATCACCCAAAATTATCAATATATTAAGTTCATAATCATAAGCACATTTTCATACCCTCATCTTATCATCACATAATTCATCCATAATATTCAACATCATATCTATCAAAACATAACACAATCAATATTATCCATTAACATGTCATCATATGCCTACACTATAAATCCACATATCACCTTATAAAGCATGGGGCATGAACATCCTACCATTTTCTCATATCAAAACATACACCATGCACATTCATAAACATCAAAACTAATGAACCATAAATAAACCACATTCATAACCATAATCACACATCATATCAACAAATAAAATAAACCATGCCATCTACCATTTACCATATACAATATAAACATAAGTCACATCATATCTACCAAATAAAAACCATGTCACATCTATAAACTATGCCATCATTTTATTTAAAATGATCATATATACATCATCTATCACATATCCATAGTAATATCATAAACAACATCATTATATAATAAAAACCATCCATAATCATATATATCATCTCCATCCAATGAATAAAGAATAAACATTTATGAACAACATTACCCATAGCCTAATCACATAGTCTATCACATATCCATAATCATGTCATAAACAAAATCATTACATAATCATCATCAAAATTCATCCATAATCATGTACATCAAATTCCAAAAACATGAACATCAATAAAAATTATCACTTGCCTATGTTAAGAAATAAACCATCAATCCACATATCATCTCATGAACATAAATAATCATCACATCATCATCATAGGATAAATAATATACATAAAACATAATAAACATCTCAAATTTAGAACATAATCATCAATTCATCATCAAGAATTAAAATAATACATATAATCATGTATACATAAATCTCTCTCTCATATATACATCTCACACCATTGGCATGCATGCCAGTATCAAAATAAAAAATGCATACATCATATCATCTCCTATATTAGGCCCCTAAGACACCACTACTACTAGCCCCATCTGTATTTGCACTTACACTACCATCTAGTGGTGGCCCCTTCACATCCCTACCTAACCCACTATGGAGGCCCACTATCCTAGAGTAGATATAGGTGAAGCATCTACTAAATTGGCCCTATACTCTCCATACCTCATTTTTAATGGCAACTGAGCCAACACTATCACCTCATAATATCTCAAGTCCTTAATAGTGGCTAAGTACCATATCCTTAAAATTATATCAAGCAATCTTCTTGTTATTGTTGTGGCCACTCTTGCCCTCTATCTCAAGGAATCTCTCTCCTTAGTCAGTAACCCAAAAGATATTCCTTACCTAATCTCACTCTCTAGTTAGCATCATCACCTAAACCTATAAAGTGACAATCTAACGCTATAAAGTGTCCACCTATCTTTTTAATCTAGTGATTTGGGCCTATGTTACTACAAGTGTTGCACGTGCCTATCCATTTATGCCACCACCCTATACTAGTGCCCCAGTGTGATCCACATCTATGGGTTATTGGCCCCCATCAACCCATCTAAAATTGGTTGTTGCATATAAAGCCTAGTACCATGTTGTCTAACCATCTACAATACCCATGTCATCAATGGCATCTCTCACCAATAGATCTCTTGATCCAACACAATGTCATACAACTATGGATGTAGGAGTAAGAACACAACATCCTCCCTCCTATAACATGGGAAATCTAGTGGGATCCCCTACACCAAGCCAAACTATCTTTGTACTTGATCAAATGGGATAAGCTCAGTCTCACCATCCTACCTTCCATAAATCTAGTGCCAACTCTATAGTGATATAATGTGAAAGCTATAACCTACCCACCTCAGCTAGCCCATATATGACCTCCACACTACATCACCTACCACCAAACCCTTTGAATTATCTTTGAACTAATCTATGTCTTTAGCACCACCATCATCCCCTATCAATTCATAATTTCCTCTCTATCTCATGAAACCCACTTTGTAGTCTATCAAAGCACAATCATCTCATGGTAGCCCCAAAGGTCTAAAAACTCATATATACTTGTATGCCCAAAAATGAAGCACAAATCCAATGCTGATCCCATACCACATATGTGCTCAAAATTCCCATAGCTCCCTATAAATATGGACTAATAACATGGGAGCCCAACTAGACACAATCCTCCCCAATAACATTTCCACTATTACTCCCAAAATAAGATAAGGGAATTGATCACTACTAAAATCTAGTAGTGAAAATAAAGACACCCCCATCATCATCATGGTTAATAAAAATTGGTCCTCATGATCCCTCTTGTATAGTGGTCCATAACACACACCACCTACATGATATCTAGCCTGAATCCAATCTACTTCATATATCATATCCATGTGGTAGTCCCACTCCTCACTCTCTATGTGATAAATTAGCTTCCCCCAAATGGGTATCCATGTGATCTATTAAATATCCTCTAGGAGGATAGTCATCTCTCTCATTAGAAGCAAAAACATGTTCATGGTTAAGTCCCATCTCTCGATGAGGGCCAAGATCATAGCCACTTCTTGCAATAAGTGCTAATAATGTCTCATGGCCCCTAGGCCAACCTCCTCCATGTGTCTCCACTCATCATTCATCATCCCATCATGGATCTTGGAAAATATCTTAGGGACTTAGTCCCTCATCTAAATCTACTTATGGGCCTATAAAACTATAATATTAGCATGAATTCTTAGACTTAAGTATCAATATACACTTACCCTTCTTCTAGTCTATTACAATTGACCCCATTACATCTATCCCATTTACCTATAATAGTCAAACAAACTTATCCCTCTATCTAACACCAATCCTAACACATCACTTTAAATACCTAGATGATTTTATTTAGCTAAACTCTACACACTGACCCTTCATCCTATCTAAACCTTTTTCATTACCACTATAAAACATCTTTTCAAGTGTTTACCCACTTTAATACCTTTTACAAACTTTCAACACTTCATTTGACTTTCCCTTCATCCCACTTTACAATACTTTAGAACCTTCAACCAATTTAATACTATCGAAAACAAACTTTACAACATTTGCATTTTATTCTTTACACACTTTCCAAAACTTTATTAACCATCTAACCCATTTCCAAACATTTTACCAACACTTTCATACTTAACACATACATTTACCAACTAAAATGCATTTAACTACTTTTAAACGTTAATGACCTTCTCATAATCACCATAATTATTAAACACTTTAAAACACACCAACTCTAATAATTTCCACAAAATCACAATAAATTCATCAATTTTACCCTTTTACAACCATTTACAAACAAAAAATTTAAACACACTTTAACTTTTAAAACACTTTAAATATCAAACCATTCTTGACTTTCAAAACAACTTGTAATTTTTTTCGACACACTACCCAAAACCTTTGACCACCAATGGTTCATTGAACCATCAATGGTCCCTTAAGCCCCTTTTTCCCCTATGGTTTAACCATTAATTATTGGGACAAACCATCGATGGTCACTATGTGTGACCATCGATGGTGTAACTCTCAAACATGTGACCCCCCAAAACCTCCATAAAATGCCACAATTTCAACATTAGCCTACCTAGACCTATTCTACAACCTAATTTAAACCCATCACATCCTTCACCTATAAATTTCCACCATTAATTTTCCCAAATTCAATAAACCTTGAAATTAGGGCATCATTTCCCCTAAACTCTACTCAATTCCATTACCAAACCCTATCCCTATCAAATTCAACTTCAAAATTAACTAAATTACACTACCTATCAAATTCAAAATTCACCCTACCTCATTTCATGATCATTGATATGGTTGGATCCCACATCCTACCACTCAACCATGCCCTAATCTACCCTTAACTGAATCAATACTTAGTCAACCTTGCTCATGCAATCCACCACTCACAATTCTCCACCTCAGCAAGCTCAATGCCAAATGGCCAAATGCACAAACTCATGAGTACCAATCGTTAATATTATAAAGTTAAATAGTAAAAATGATTTCACATTTTTAATTTTTAGTCTCTCATTTATTTAGGGTTTTTCCTAACCATTGACAATTAGGGTGACAATCGATGGTCAACCCTACAGAAGCCTCTTTGACCAACAATGGTCATAGTTCCCCACCCCTTTTCAAATTATTTTAAATCACCCCACCTAGGTATTGAAATTTTAGGAGATCATCTAATCCCTACCTCAACCTAACCTTGTACTCTCAGAATGTAACATACCCACAACCCATTTAATGACATCCACTTTGACATTAGTCATTTTTGACCCAAACTATTCACATGTTTTATGCCAACCTTACTCGGTCCTCATGATGGCACTGACCAACCTTGCCATGTTGAACTTTTACAATTTGTACCATCTCATGCATGACCTAACCATTTGTGTTTTTTATGAGAGAACTTCCTACCCTAGATACTTGTGATAAACACTGACACTATCTAGGTGGATTGATAGGAATGACCTGATCAACTATGACCAATGCTATGGAATAGTTACCCTTATCATATATCTCCCTAGAAACTAACCTTATTTTTACCAACATTGACAACTTTGGTCTTTACATGATCTTGAATATCGTACTTAGTCATATTTTGTGTTCATGTTTATGGTCTAACCCTTTGATGACCTCACCTCATGACTCACCATCTACCACTTATCATACCCTAACTTGATTTTATTTTCACCTCATCACCTCCTAGTTTAAGGGGGAAAACTTACTCCCATACACAAGGCAATTAGACCATGACTAGCAATCCATTCATTTTTGTTATACATCTTGTTGATTCAAAGCCATATAACAAAAATGAGTAAAATGTAGACACTCAAAAATTACACACAATAATTTTATATGTTTAAGCACCTTGAACCTCATCTGACCTCAAGTCTAGTTGACCATCTAGTTAACTAAACTCATTTTATAACTTGAACCTATTAAACCCCTAACCTAACACCTTAAACTAAACCTTTTAATCTAGATACTTTTAAATTACTTTCTCCCATTTTCCTGTAGCTCCTAAACCACTATCATTCAACCTTATCATTGATTGTTAGCCTAACCATTAATGGTCAAGTCATCAAACTTTCTTTAAATCCAATTCTCATTGTGTATGAGATAAGCATGGCACAATTTAGAAACTTATCTTATCTAGTCCTAATAAGATATAAATTGTCATAATAGGCAACTTTATCTTCCATCTCGATTAACAACTTCCTCCTACTTAATTAGTAACTTCATCCTATAAAAAGACAAAAGTAGGAAGTGAAAAGGATATAGAAATCTAGAATCCACAAATATGCATCCAAGATATCAAATATTCTTGTACATCGGTGTCCAACATTCCTTTAACAAGCAAGTAGTAGTAATAGGGATCCAAATCTCTATCTAAATCACTTTTGAAGGCCAAATTACTATCACTCTAGCCAAATTCTATCAGCTATCTAATAAGTAATAGGTAACTTCATTCTTATTTCTTTGATATATTTCATTTCTAAATACATTGATCTAATCAGACTTGCTTACCCACCTTTTGTTTCTTACCATATCTATATTCAAAACCATATCTAATCATTTACTTATTCTATCATTCCTTTTTTGAACATTCCCAAAAACAAATAGGGAATCGCCAATAGTTAGCCTAACTATCGAAGGTTATCTCAACCATCAATGGTTACCCAACCATTGATGATTAGGCCAACCACTGATAATTCACCAAACCATCAGTGGTCACTATGGTATAAATAACAAGTTATTTTCAATCCCTCTACCTTAACCAAACCTTAATCTCTATTTTCTTGCCTATTTATAGAGACTTCTCTAACTTCTTGAACCTAACCCCAACTATATTATCATGAGTATTGACCCATTTTGATTGCTTTTAGTCATTTTTTTTAATAAGAATTTTACTTTCTTCATCTTTCATGAATTTACTTTCATGTTATTAAATGCAAGTATTATTTCTTTTCATCTACATCAACTTAATTTTTATAAATAGTGGATTGATATCCTCTTAGCAAGCATATGCTTCTTAGATCTAGCTCACACTAGGTAGTCCACTCAACTATCTTGATAACAACCCCTTTTTTAGTGTGTTTCTTATCTTCAGGTTATTTCCTTCCAAATGAAAGAGGAGTTCCCATCATCCTCTGGATCACATATACACTTTGTTATTTACTAGTTTCTTACTTGCTTCCAAATTAAGAAATAAGTGGAAATTAAGAGAAACACAAGGTTCAAACTCACCTTTTGTATAACTTAATATCTTCCATTTATTTAAGAAATTTCCACTTCCTTCATACCTTCATCCCATCCCTTTGAGTATAAATGATTAGAACAGAGAACCATGTGATTAACCATCATAGTTATAGCCTAATTCTAAATATGGGTACCATAGCTCTACCCATGGCATGGTTCTCATGGATAATTTTCATCCCTAAATTAGATGAAATCCCATGGTCATTATCTCTCAAAACCACCCCTTTTATTTATCATTAACCTCTTGTGTTCTAAGTTTTTCCCTAATAAAGGTAAACTTATAAGCCTAAATAGACTTTTCCATTTCTAACCTAGTATCAAAACAATTTGAGATACTAAAATATCATCTAGGTCAAATATCTCTAGCATGCAGATTAATCCCTTTAAGGATAGTTACCAAATTAAACATATCCAAACTTGGACCACTCCTTTGAAGGATGGATAACTAAATTTTATCAAGATAAATCATTTGAAGCTTCCTACATTGATCAGATTCACAAACCTATCAAAAACAAAGCAATAAATGACCCTACATAAAAATCAAGAATAAGTTATTCTAAGAAAATTGCAATCATCTTTCACAAATATAACATTAGTAGACTTCCTACATCAATCAATATATAACTTGAATTACAAAATGGAATTGTCTATTATGGTTTTAGGTCACCTATAGAAGGCACAAACCGACCCTCAAGAGGTTGCACTCCCCTTTATATCACTAATCAGCTATCTCTACTTCATACCATCTAGAAATCAAGGGATTCATGCCTTACTTGACACAATGTGATCAAGATATCATTTTACAATCCAATTTATGCTAATAAAAAGAATTAAAAAGGCTTATGTCTCTTAAGCCATTTTAACTTAGGTTTTGTTTAGTCCTTACCAATGAATAAGTAGCATGCCTCCTCCTTATCCTCTCATAATTCATTCATCTATTCACTTAGATGTATGTATTATGAATCTCATATTTTTTCCCACATATAGTTTTGTTATCTAACTTAATTTATGTTCTATCATCAGTAAAATAATCATAACCAACAGCCATAATCATAAACCACATCAATATCCATAATAAAAACATCTCTAGTGATAACCAACAACCATAATCACAACATCATAAATCACATTACATATATAATCATCAATCATGACCACATCACATATCAATGATCATGAACATAATCAAAACAACATCATAACCATATTTAAAAAAAAGTATCACAAATCTATGATCATAAATAAAATCATAAACCACATTACATCTATAATCATAAACCATGATCATATCACATATCCATAATCATAAACTACATCCCATATTAGCGATCTTAACCTTAATCAAAGCATCATCATCCTAACCATAATAAAAACATCATTATCATGAAAAAAATATTGCATCAACATAATTATGTATAAACATAACCAATCATCATAAACATCATCCATAATAATCACATGCTTAAGCGAGTGAGTCTACATCTCATAAGCCTAATCATAAACACATTATAAACATCCAAAACCATGAACCATAAAAATAACATCTATATATCATCATCACCTCATATAGATCATGCCTCATCATCATCAAATAATACATATAATCATGTGCATATCTCTCTCTCAAAAATATACATCTCATTTCTACACCTTGTAAACCAATATTAAAATCATATACATCTATATATATCATACCATATCATACCCTTGGTGCACCACTACCATCTGGTGCCTTCCCCCCTAAGGTACCTACCTATTCACTCACTAAAGTGTCCCATTGAATAAGAGTCACACACCTACACCACCTACCAAACTAGATGTATACTCACCCTATTAAGGCTCTTATGGACACTATGTAACAACTATGGCCTTATAATATCACAACTCCTAAACTATGGCTAAGTATCATGCCATAAAGACACTCTCTAGTGGTCTTACTAGTGTTATAGCTACTCCCCCTCTTTATCTCAATGTATCCCTCTCTTGGGTAACCTAGCCTAGTGAAGTCTTGGCCTAGTCCCTCTCCCCCATCATAGTGGCAACCTGACCTTGTAATGTCACAACTTTGCCCTATAATGTGGCCACTTGGCCATATAAAGCTATGATCTACATCATTATAGTGGCTAGTGATACTCTTACCTATCCATTAGGGTTACCGCCCTATACTTATACCTATGGACCCCCACCATCTAGATCCACATCCATAGGCTTCTTACCCCCATCATCCCATCTAAATTCTATAGTAGTATAAATGACTTGATACTATGCCACATAGCCATTAACAAGACTGAGATCATCTATATCTACTTAGGTAGGGAGCTCCTAAAAAATAATAACCACCTTCACTACCTATGACACTATTAACAAAAACTAGGTATCCTCCCACCTGTACTTTGAAAATAGACCCAAAATCCCTTATACTAACCTAAATTTCCAATAAACCCTATCAATAGGGATAAGCTCGAGCTCACCCTCTGTCCTAGAAAAAATCCACCTATGACTCTACATAGACAAAATATGTTGATTATAATGGGACCACCTCATAAATTTTTCATACAGCATCCAAACCATATCTCCAACCACTAGGTCCTCTAATGCCTCCCTAAACTAATCAATATCAGTCACACCTCCCCTAGTTCATATGAGTGCATAATCACCACTCCACCTTATGAATCCCACCCTAAATTCCATCTAGGTGTATCACTCCCATGACAACCCATCAATATAAGAACCTAGATATGATCATAAGCCTAATAATGAATCACAAACCCCATGTTGATGTCATATCTCATATGAGCTCAAAACCCATATAGTTCCCTATAAATATGTACCAATAAAATAGTTTCCCACCTAAAAACTATCCAACCAAGCAACATCTCTACTAATACCACTAGTAAGAGATATGGAAACCACCCACTGCTCAAATTTGGTAATGAAAAACACAAGACTACCATCATCATTATCATCATCAACCACCTATCATCTCTAGACCTCTGATACAATGTCCTATAGCTAATGCTTCATACATGTCACTTAGAAAAGGCCTGATCCTCACCATATAAGATCTTCATGTGATCTTGTTTCTCCTCTCTCTCTATGTGATATATTATCTCCCCTTGAATGGGTAGCCATGTGATCCTATATACATCCTCTAATAGGATGGTCATGCAATCCATCAGTAGGAAAAATGTTTTCATGGCTAGAACCCATATCTCAGTGAGGGCTATGATCATTATCATATCTTATGGCACGTGATGTAAGTGTATCATTCACCAAGGTTGACCTCCTTTATGTGCATCTAATCATCATTAGGCATCCCCTAATGGATCTCTATAAATATTTGAGGGACCTAATCTCACATCTAGATATGATCTTATGCCTACAAAATATAAATTAGCAAAACACACTTAGTTTTGTATCAACTACCTTACCCATGGACAACATCCTTTCACCCCATTTCAACCTACCTAATAACACCTAAATTTTCTAATTCAAACTAAGTCATGCTCTTTTTTCTAACCTACCTACCCTCAGTATCCTCAAAAAATTTAACTAAACTTTAACATCATTTACCCTTAACCTATTTTTCCCTAAATACATTTCTAAGAAAAAGCACATTTTGAACTAACATAACCCTTAACCTTTTTTATCTAAAAAAATATTGAATTTAACCTATTTCCTTAATGTTTTCCATAAACAAACTAATCCTTTAGTTGACCACTGATGGTCCTTATGACCATTGATAGTTGGCTAGCCATTTGGCCTTCAATCTTTGATTGTCGATTGTCAACTATGACTATCAATGATTAGGTATGACCATTGATGATCACTATGTGTGACTATTGAAAATAAAACTCCTAACCCTACCTACCCAAATCCAATCCAACTCACCCATTTCTCACACCTAATTACCCTCATTTTTACCTCTACCCTACCCTTAACTCACATACCTAACTAATTTTAATTTTCACTTGTTAGTCTTAAAAAATTAAAAAAAAAACCTAAAAACTTAGGTCAAATTCCCAAAACCTCACCCAAAATAACAATAAACTAACAAAATTAAACAAAAATTCAACTAACAAATAAACAAAATCAACTAATCTAATAATTTAGGGTAACAACTACCTCACTCTTTAACCTTCATCAAGGAACAATCTTGGCTCCCACCATTTGGCCACATCTTCATCAACTATACATCCTCAATCCCACACTAGCTCAACACAAATCTCACTTTGATCAGCTAATCTAATCTTCAACCAATCACCAACTACTTCATCAACACCCTCATACCAAATACACCAATGTTACCAAGTACATGTGAGTCAGAGAGTCAAAATCAAATAGTGAAAAATGATTTCTATTTTCACTTTTAAACCTCTATAATTTTCGTGTTTTCCTAACCATTGATGGTTTGGGAGACCATCAATGGTTGATGTAGAGACCCCTAACCATTGACAGTTAGGATATCTCCTTTTCAAACATTTTTGCACTCACACTTTAGTGCCCACTTTTATAGAATACCCTTCACCAAACTAAAACCACCATTTAGAGAGCACCAATTCTCTACATCCCAACCAAGAACCATTAGAGAACACCGTCTCCAATTACCCAACCATGTCCACCTTGATTTTAGGCATTTTGGCATAAACTATCACATTTTTTGTGACAACCTTACTTTGGTCCGTTTGACTACATCGACCAACCTTGCCATGTTAAACATTTTAATTTACACTACCTAGTGCACAACCATACCATTTATGTTTTTCATGGGATTAGTTCCTACCTTAGATACCCATGAAAACACTAACCCTACCTAGGAGACTTACATTTATGAGTGTACCCAAGTGTCATGCATAAATGCAATCACATGGTCCACTTGCCACTTGTCCTTCTAACATCGACCTTTATTTTTACCAACCATGAAAACTTAGTCTATGTGCAATATTGGATATCACACTTAGTCACATTTTGTATTCATATTTGTGCTTTAAATGCCCAAATACCATTATCACTAACCTCATGACTCACCATAAACCACTTATCAAACCTGCACCTAATTTATTTTTTCATCATCAACTCTTAGATTGAAGTGGAACACATCCTATCATAATTAGGGAAACCAACCTTTGACCCACAATCCATTTTTATTTTATAGCTTGTTAACACAAATTTCATAATAAAAAGGGGCAAAATGTAGACACTAAAAACCCACACATGATAGTTCTATATGTCAAAACACCCCTAGTTCAGACCATCACCCAACCTCTGAGCATGACCTTATGTCAAGTTAGCTAGTTATCTAACCAACTCACTAACTTACCCCACTTAACCTTTGACATTCAACCATCGATGGTTAGCTTGACCACCAATAATCACCTTAACCATCGATGCTTAGGTCCCTTCCCCATCTAAATAAATAGAACACTAGTTGTGTATAGGGCTAACATGGAAAAATTTAATATATATAACTTACCCATTACTAACACATCTTGATGCATCAAAATTAGTAGTCTAAATTTCTACCTCCATCTCTCATTTCCTATAAAAGGATGGGAGTAAGAGGTAAATGGGGATCCATAATCAAACATTTCTAGCATAAAGGTGGTCTAGCAATCAACTAGTAGGTCTTCCTTCCAATTATTTATCAATTAAAATAAATACCCAAACCTTTACCAAAATTTATCTTGAGTTAAAGTATCGTTACTCTACCAAAATTTCTCCAAGATCAGCTATTAGCCACCAAGTAACAAACTATGTGAATTTTGTATTTCAAGTTTTGTTTGTTTAGTTTCTAACATCCCTACTTGAAACATACCTTTATTCATCTTATCTCCTAACCCTTATACTATAAAAATATCCCAAACCACTTACTAACCCATATTTTATCCCTTTATAAACACATGTACAACCCATAAAAATCATTGATGGTCACCCTGATCATCGATGATCACCTTTAACCACTAATGGTCACCCAACTACTAATGGTTAGCTTAACTACCAATAGTCACTATGGTAATAAATAATATTAAGTTATTTATACCTAGCTACCCTCAACCAAAATCCACTTTTTATGTCCTTTCCTATTCATAGAGACCTCATCTATTTTTTTAACCCAACCTTACCCATTTAGCATTAGTGTTGACCTACTATTTGTTATAATTAGTCTATTTCCTTTATCAATCACTTATTTATTTTTGTATTTCCTTTCAATATTTTATATCATTTGATGTAAGTAATTTATCTTCATTTATTTCAACTTAATTATTTTGAGAGTGTGGATTGATATCCTCCTATCAAGCTCATGCTTCTTGCATCTAGCTCACACTAGGTAATCCACCTTTGCTACCTATCTAACAACCCATTTATATGAGTGATTTATTATCTAGAGGTCATTCTTCCCAAGATAAATAATAGATCTTCATGATCATCTAGATTTTGTTTGCATAAACGAATAGGTTATTTTAACACAACCTTATTACTATTTTCTTACTTCTTCCTTAATTAATAAATAAAGCTGAAATTAAGAGAAACAGTCTGTTGAATGATCCACAACCAAATCACCCCACTATGGTCTCCATGGAACACATTGAGAAGTTTTATCCCTACCTCAAAATATCCCCATGTCCACTTCATATAATAGGCTAACATCTACCCCTACGGCATGATGCATTACGAGGTGTTTGGCAAGAAATTAACTCAAGACCTAGGTGACCAAAATCATTGATCCTATCCACTTAAGCTAACCCTTAGGGATTAATTTAATCTACAACTAAAGCTTGGCAAGTGTGGTCCTAGGTCCATAATGATTACCAAATGATGCATAGCTAAATAAATCTACTATTATCTACATAGACCACATGGAGAAGTTTGACCCCTACCTAAAGTTATCCCCATGGCCACTTCAAATTGTAGGCTAGTTTCTACCCCTAAGCCATGATACATCACAGGGTGTCTAATAGGAATTGAACTCAAGACCTAAGAAACCAAATTCATTGATCCTGTCCACTTGAGATAAACTTGGGGCTTAAATAAATTAATATACAACTAAAGCTTGGTGAGGGTGGGCTTAGGTCCATCATGCCCATCAAATGATCTATAACTAAATTTCCCCACTATGATCCTCATGGAACACATGGAGAAGTTCAACCCATACCTGAAGGTATCCCTATGACCACTTCAGATTATAGGATAATGTTTACCTCTAATACATGATACATCATAGGGTGTCTGATAGGAATTGAACTTGATACCTAGGTGACCAAAGTAACTAATCCTATCCACTTGAGTTAATCCTTGGGGATAAAATTTTATTTACAATTAAAGATTGGTGATGGTGGTCCTAGTTCCATAATGTCTATCAAATTATTCACAATCAAATCAACCCACTATGATCCATGTGGAACACATGGATAAATTTGACCCCTACCCTAAAGTATCCCAATGGCCACTTAGATTGTAGTCTTGCATCTGCCAATAAGCCATGATGCATCATAGAGTGTCCATTAGGAATGAGCATAAGACTTAGGCAACCAAATTTATTGATACTATCCACTTGAACTAAACCTTGGTGCTATATTTTATCTACAACTAAATCTTGGTAAGGGTGGGCCTAGGTCCATAATGTTTACTAAATGATCTATATCTGAATTGCCCCACTATGACCTATGTAGAACACATGGAAAAATTTGACCCCTACCTCAAGGTATTCCCATGGTCACTTTAGATTGTATGCTAGCATCTACCCCTAAGCCAAAACACCTCATAGAGTGTCTGATAGGAATTGAACTCAAGATCTAGGTGATCAAATTCATTGATCCTATCCACTCAAGCTAACCCTTGGGGCTAAAATTTAATCTAAAATTGAAGTTTGGTGAGGGTGGGTCTAGATCTAGAATGTCCACTAAATGATCCATAATTGAATATTCCCACTATGATCTACATAAAACACATGGATAAGTTCAACCCCTACCTTAAGGTACCCCATGGCCACTTTAGATTGTAGGCTATCATCTACCCCTAAGTCATGATGTATTGTAGGGTGTCCAATAGGAATTGAACTTGAGACCTTGGTGACCAAAGTCATTGATCCTATCCACTTGAGCTAACACTTGGGGATTTATTTATTTATTACTTATTTAATTATTTTATCTATTTTTTGTTTTTTTACTTAGACTTCAACACACATGGAAATTAATATGAAAATAGAGAAACAAAATAAACAACTAGCATTGAGACTAGTATAATTAATTCTTTTGAGTGTCTAGAGCTGTAAACTATTCTATAAAAAATGACACTTTGCATGCAAATAAATTCTATTTCTAATTCCTATCAGACATCATTTCTATATTTTAAAAATAATCCCAAAAAATTATAAACCAACTTAGCAATCAATTTAATAGAAACATTATTTTTTATATTTTCTAATAAGAACAACCTTAATAATCACATGTGCTAAAAAATAGTAAAAATAAAATCAAGAATGTAAGACTTACCTTTAATGTTAGGATTTTATTATTTTTTCCATATAAAATTTGGATTAATATGTCATGATGTGCTACCAAATCCATCACATTCTCATTCTAATAATTATGTGATGTTTTTATTTCATATTGACTATATCATATATAATTTTTTATTCTTTTGAACTTGTCAAATATTTTTGATCCACATGAAATCTATCCAAATTAACTAACTTTATGCATAGTGATATGTTTGCTTGAAATATTTTGGAGGATTAATTTTTTTAGATCTATATGAGTATCTTCAAAAACTATGTCAGACATGAATAAAATAAATATAGAAGGAAGGTTTTTGAAACTGTTTCCACATTATCATGCATAACAATTATTTCTATGAGCCATATCAGATTTAGAATGGAGTTAGTTCTACCAAATAAAATCACATGTGTCTTAGATTAGATCAATAGTTTATATTCAACATGTCATACATAATTTTATAACTTTAATCTCTCAAATTTAGTGTATTGATCAACTATTGCTACATCAGTAATTGCTCAAAATAAGTTTTTCTTACCTAGGACATTGAATACCCAACATTATTTTTGCTATGGTGTCTTACCTTAGTAACTATGCAAAATAAATTATAGATAAATTCAATAGAGATCAATAACATGATTTTAAATTCTTTATTTTAAAAAATCAAGTAGTTGTCAACGTTTAATATGTGAAATTCTACCTCATTGTGACTTCAACCATCCCTTTGTAAATTTTAGATACCTTAGAATTTCATTCTCAATCTACATCAATCTCTAAATCTTCCTTCATGATGTTAGTAGTTATATTTGTTATACACAGTAGTGTTAGTATTTATAGGGGGATTTTTTATATATACTAAATTCATAATTGCATAAAAATAAATTCTAATCTACATTTTTAGGAAAATAAATTCTAATCTATTTTTCAATAAATAAAATTCTAAAATAACTATCAACTAAGTATCTCATATCACACAATTTGCAGAGACGTTCCCTCTCACTAGGAACATTGTGTACGTATTGCCACTAGACAATTATCTTTAAAAAATATGAATCTCCTAATAACATAATTTTCTCTAGTAATGGCACCAAAAATGATGAGGATCATCAATCCTCTTTATTTAATAATGTTAATTTAGGGTTGTTGTTCAAAGGCAATATGCAATATGAGAAAGAGATCTCTAGTAAATAGTTACTTCTACCATACTCCACACTTGGAGAAATTTAAAATCACTCTTGGATAAATTAAATCACACATTCATGAAATTAAATCACACTTGAAGAAAGTAAATTATTGAATTGAAAAGAAATGATAAACAAATAAAACACCTGTAAGTTCATAAAAAAATGTAGAAAAGAATAGTTATAGACACAAAGAAATAAAATAACAATTAAAAACAAAATGATAATTATAAAGTAAATAAATAAATAAAAATACATTGATTCATCTTCCTTAGAATGAGTGGCCTATTGATTACTTTGAAGAAGATTTATTCAAAACACAAGATTTAAACTAGATTACTCAAAATGATGGAGAGTAAACTATATTACTTGATTACATTAGATGTGGGAGGTTGTATTTATAATCTCATGCTTCCAACCAACACCTAATTTAGGAGTAACAATGTAGATGTTCTATCATATCTCAATCTCCATAAAATATGGAGAGAGATATTTATTATAAGAATACAACATGATCTCAATCTCTAGAAAATATGGAGAAAGCTATTTATTAGAATGAAAGTCTACAAATCTATATTTAGATACAACCTATGAATGGAAATTTTATATGTATATATATGAAAAGAATGTAAATGGAAAACATTCTTATTATATTTGGAAATGATCTTTGTCATCTTAGAATTGACCAAAAATAATTATAATGATTTAGAATTCTTTTCAAATGAATATATGGTGGTTGTATCATAGTCCATAGCAAGTCTGTAGAAGTCTATAGTTCACCTATGAAAGTCTGTATCTATAGATTGGGTGAGTTTTAAGTAAGTCCATAGTTTTAGATTGGGTGAGCCTAAAACAAGTCTGTAGCTGAGTCTAAATCTATTGGTCAAGTTTGAAACTGAGTCCAAAGCTACTAGGTGAATCTAAAGTTGAGTCCAAAGCTAATAGGTGGTTCTAAAGCTAAGTCAGAAGCTACTAGGTGAGTATTAAGTTTATTTTAAAGCTACTAGGTGAGTCTAAATCTTGGCCAAAACTATAGATCTCATTTATGAGCTACTATAAAAGACTCTGAAACTACTCCAACATTTTTCATGAAATGGTTACTCTTCATACTCAATCTTTTCTAGCTTAGTATGGACTACATATGCACATATTGACATCTTTTTCCCATAACTATTAGAAATAGCTAACAAAGAGATAATAATGAATTATAAATAAATAACCATGATATATACTTCTTATTTTATTTTAAATAAACTATACATTTAAAAACTACATTTAGATCCACTTCTTATGTAAATAAAAAGGATGTTAGTTCATGGATATAATGAGCCAATTTTAAGATTCATCAATAGGAAAAATATAAATATATATAAATTATAGTGAAGTATGTATGTATGTATGTATATATATGTATTTATATGTGTGTGTGTGTGTGTGTGTGTGTGTGTGTGTGTGTGTGTGTGTGTGTGTGTGTGTGTGTGTGTGTGTGTGTGTGTGTGTGTGTGTGTGTACACACACACACACACACACACACACACACACACACACACACACACACACACACACACACACACACAATAAGCATTTAGGCACAATGAGATGGTGAATGCAAGAGTTTTAGTATTGGGAGGGTTATGAACTAAAATTTTGTGCCATGGATGATTTTTTCAAGTGTAAAATATTATCTTTCAATTTATAATCATATTTTAGTATCTACATTTCCCCCTTTTAATCTAGTAATGCTTAAATATTAAATTATTGGTTTAAAGAAAAATGGGTACCATGATGTGTACAACCCATATATAATTTTTTTTAACCATTATTTTAATTTTTCATTTGTGTATTACTTGTAAAAAATATCATATTACAATGTAGTTAGTTAAAATAATATAAAAATTGAATAATTGAAATATTTGAAATAAAAGGGAACAAGGAAGGAATGCACACATGTGTCTATGTAACCATGTTTACCCTTATTATTTTTATTTGGTAATAATACTTAATTGATGAATAATTTTTGAAATTGGTTCAAAACTAACCTTTGAGATGTTAATAAAAGAACTAGAGGGTGATCATGCCCCCAATCCAATGAAAGTGTGAGTTATACTAAGGCCATTAAGATCACTAAATCTCAATACAAAACTCAAGTGTATAAATAATCTATCCAAACTCACCTAGGTAAAATGGTGTAATCATATCAATCTAAAAATTAGAATTAGTGTCAAAGATGTCGAGGGTGTTGAGTTTCAACTGTAAAACTCAAAGGACCTAACTGTTAAAAATAGATAAATCTTAGTTAGTGCATATTGGTAAAGTAAGTACATAAATTTATATATATAATTAATATGTATTTTTTATTTTGTTAATTTTCATGGAACATGTACCTCTAATGTGTCTCAAGATTAATTATCTATAAAAATGTAACCTCTTCTCTATAAATTGTGTATAATATCTATCACAAATCTGAGAAACTATATCCCAAATCTATAAAATCAATGTCAAATACATAATATTCTAGCCCAAGTGTATATATAAACTATGTAAACTATATCAAATTCTACCAATTATGTGTATGTGGATCCTTGTATTTATGGCATTCCCCAATTGATATGCCCTTCCACCACCTTTTGAGGAAATGGGAATGCGATGTTATACTCATCTTATCTCAAAATGATAAGACAACCATGTTAAATATATATCAATCATGTCATAAGGAAGAATATGTTTGTATAATGTCTATGTAGATATATCAATGTAGCTCATAGTATCTAAACTTAACAAGCCCTAAGATGCATGATATGGATCATGAAAATGTCTAGAAGTAAAAATAATATCATAAAATAATTAGGAATGTACACAATAACACTCAATGATATGCAAAAGGGGTCTAAGGATACCAAAAATAAGGGACATGTTCAAATTCAACACACTAAAAGGTGAGGACATGTTTAAATATCCACACACCAAATAAATAAAACTCAATGGCATTATGGCCAAAAAATAAGGAACATGTTCAAATTTTCCACAATCAAGATAAAGTATCAAAAATAAAGTACGCTTAAGTAACCCATGTGATAAGATGAATAATTGAAATAAAATCAACTAGCATAATCATATCATACTAGTACCTACATATATGTGTTATCAAAAGGTATTGTATAATAACATATCTAGTACATTATAAGATGTGAGCATAATTATAGACATGTGTAAGCATTATTTGGAGGGAGAGAAATAATATGGTGTTTAGAGATAAGAATATTTATAGTGAGAAGGTGTGCATTAATATTTATGAAAGTGTTATGTAAAAATTTCTAGGTAGACCACCCATCAAGTACAATGTAATGACTAAAGAGGAGATTAATATTGGAAATAATTGATAGATAGAGACTAGTAGAACTTTAAATGATCAAAGAGATAAAGAAACCTTTGCACAACAAATGGGTACTAATAATAACCATTGGGTATAATCAATCACATATTTATGGGTCTTGATATTAAAAAAATACATAGGTATAAACAAACTTATAGTCAAAAGAGACTCACTTAATATCTAGAAAGAATTTTATTGGCTGAAATATCAAAAAAATTATGGAGGAAGCTACTACTATGATCAATTCCTTTCAGTAAGTTTGTATCCAAAATAAATATAGTGAGGAGAATAATTATATATATTGGTTTGTAAATGATGGGGTTTCATCAGTGAGATTTACCAAATGGTTTATGAAGGAATATTTTCCTAGAATGATCCATCAAAAGATTGAGTTGGAAGCTTACCTTCAAAGTTAAAGTGTTAATTTATCATGAGGGGAGTTAAGATTAACGGGAATAATTTATTGTGTCTCATTTTTATTCTCTTTGTTTTGATCATTATATGGAAGAGCTTGAGACTCAATGATAAATATTTGGTGTACATCAACAATAATTATGTCAACATCTTCTGCAAAAATATCAAGTACCATAGGGAGTCTAATGGGAATCATGTCACCACTCTTGTTATTATTGTAGGAAGGATTCATCTCCTTGGTAAAGCTAGGAATAATTTTATAGGATTCAATATGGGTGGAAATATCTACATAATTGAGCCAAACTTTCTAGACTATGTCAAAGAGGATGGAGAGTTGTGACAAATCCTTTAAGAAGTAGGAATGGCCATTTTTATGCACTAATTTGAGGAGAATGATGAGAATATTTTAGATATTTTTTTGAAGGGGTGGAATAACATAATTGTTGATTTTAATGGGGTGGGAACTAATATTATTTATTATCTCATTACTCAAGTCACTAGTCTTAGAGTAGAGGTCACTAAAGCCTTCAAGATTGGAATAAATTTTAAGGAGGAAAAGCACAAATTCATAGTAGAAGGGGAAGAGATAATTACTTAAAAAAGTGTGTTTTACCTTGAATATTTCCATCTATATTTATAGAATTATATATTTAGGTAATGTCATATGTTCATCTTGAAATAAGGGAAAAATTAGTATGTTTGTCCTATTTCATTTTCCTAAACTATTTCTGCCATAATGTTCCCATTAGTCTTGCTTTCTAAATGCTTCATTCTATTCTGAATGTTAATAGAGGAATAAATATCAACACCTAACCCAAGCTATAATTCTCTTGATTCATAAGTTCATTAATGAGGTTGATAAGAGTCTAGTTTATTCTATCTTGATAAAAATATGGTTCATATAAAGGAGGGAACAAGTAGCCATTTAGGAGAAATGTGAAAGAAAATAAGGATAATATGGAAAATGTATTACCTAAGGTGGTGATAATTTTATCTATAAGAGTATTATTAGACTATGTGGGAAATATATTTCTCAAAAGGAGGGTTTTAGATGAAGTGTAATGAGAACTTCTAAAGCCTTAAAGGTTAGTCTAGGAGGTGGGGAAATTGAAAGTGGTGAAGGAACATCCAAATAAAATCCTTTGGACATCCAAGGAGACATATTAGATTAAATAAAGGAGGATATACATATTATCAAGATAAACACTATTTTTTTCTCCTATAAATAAAGGAGTTGGGGAGGATATGTCTAAAAAAGATCCAAAAAATAATGGTAATTAAATTCCTCCCTTGATGGGCACATACCATCTTAAACTGAATGCATATTTTGACAAGTTAGGGGAGATTATTATAAATAAAAGTGAGGATAAAATGGGGGAGGAAATCAGATTATAAAAGGCTTTTATTATGTGTATGTCTAGGGATAAATCTACCTTAAAGAAACATGTGAAAAATTCTATCCAAGAGCTATCCTTCTTCACAACAAAGAAAAAAATTGAGGTGAATAAATAGCTAAAAAGGATTATAGATAGAGTGAATACTCTCAAAGGTTAAAATGTAGAGTTGAAAGAGACTTTGAATATTTTGGTGATTATTAATAAATTCTCTATGAAAAATAGCATTTTTCGTATAGAATCTCATAAAGTCATGGTGGGAGGAATGATAGAGTAGGTCAATATGTCCTCTAGAAAGAAGGTTAAGTGCAGTAGTTACACCAAATAAATTTATCAAGTTCCCAAATTGTTTCAATAATTAGACATGTATCTAAATAAAATAATCTGTAGTTGGGAAGAGGCCTTTATAGGCCAGAATGATTAGTTTTTTTCTATTTTTTGTTCCATTTTTTGGCTTAACTATTTATTGTTATTTTAATATTGGTAAACGAGGGTTTTAAATAAGGGACCCAACCCTATATAATAACCAATAGGCTAGGTTTAGAGACCAAGATTAAAAATAAGCCTATCACAAAAGAGAAAATCTATGAAAAACAACAAAAACACAGCTCAATAGTATTAAAAAGATAAGAAAGGTGAGCACACAACTAGAATAATGACTGAGCATGGGTTAGTTATCTTACTAAAAATTTTTAGTGACATCCTTATATAATTTAGATAGTGTGTCCTCCTTTGATAATGGATTTCATCTTCTTTTCATACCTAGATATCTCCAAGTCATCACTCTTTCTCTTTGACAACAATTTGAGTGTCTCCATGATCTATAAACTTCTTATAATAGTGAGCTAGTTGTAGTCCATAAGAGAGTTAAGGATTTCATTGAGTTTTCTAATTTATTTCTATATACAAGGGAAAGTGAATTTAATCTACAAATTAACCATAGTTTAAGGAAGATAAATCACACTATCCCTTACACTTGTTGGTCCATTTAGATAATCAGGGTCATGACCAATATGAATTATCTAGAACTAAATAAGGGGTATATTATCACACAATATCACTATAAAGGATTTCAAATCCTCTAGTCAAGTAATACCAAAAAATAACCCTAGCTAGGATCTATGTTTTATTATCAAAGCAAATGACAAAATAAAATAAATATAATATAATGCATACCAAAGGATGTGAGACAAAATAGGGGTAATAAACATAAAATTAAAAATGCAAAGAAGAAATCTACTCAAGTCAATGTAGGGGTAATATTAATGCATAAAGAGAGAAACATATTCATATTCTAACAAATGTAAATCTATCTACCTTAATAAAAAAGAAAAAGAGTTAGGAATATTTAGTTGAAGAGAACCTATCAAGTGTCAATCTCTCCCTTGGCCAATGGTTATTTTCAAGACGTTGTTTTCATTTGTAAGGCTAAAAAAGATAGGTCAACTCTAGGCTACATGACTTCTCTTATGCATCCAAACACATTTCCCATAAGACAAGATTCTTTTCTCCAAGTCTAGTATGAAACCCTAGGCAATGGCTCAGCAAGTAGAATGGTGGATATGCAGATGCATAAATAAATGATTAACTATATCTCTCTCTAATGAAAGTGGTGAAAAAGATGTACTTAAACAGTTAGATCTAACCCTAAACACTTATAAAGTTTCCACTAATAGAGTTGGCCCAATTAACCATGTTATTTAATAAATAAATAGTTAGGTCCTAGACTAGGTCAGTTGGGGCTGACATAATCTTGTAACATTTTTATGTTTTAATAAGATGGTTAGCCCAAGCTAATGTTATTTAGTAAATGAAAAAAAAATGTTTTGGCTTAGGTAGGGGCTATTTGAGTTGGTGAATTATTTTAAGGAGTGTGTAATGGAGGTGTCAAATCTTAGAAAAATGTATAGGATAGGTTTGTTTGATTTTTAAGTGGTGATATATGTAACAACAATATTACAAGGCACTAATGGACTATACACCCCTTTCTTAATGCACCCTTTAAGGTGTACACTTAGAGAGATTAATAATCAATAGGTTCTTAAAATAGAGAAAGAATTATTAATTGATAAAGGTTAAAAATATTATGTGTATACATATGCCCCACTTAAAGCTAATCACATGACACACAATTATAACATAGGATGGTGCTTTAGGAAAAGAACATAGCAAAACATAATGTTGAGCTAAGTAAATTTTATAAAGAATTAAATAAGATAAATGAAAGGACAAAATTGAAAAATACATACCTTTACTTACCTTAGTGTTGTAGAATAAGATCAAAATGAGAGAAATGTAAAGGTTTCTAATGTAGGGAACATTAGTTGAACCTATATAACAAGTGAAAAGGCAATTTAAAAAATGTATATACATGTAATATGTGGAAAAGTTCTATATGATGTTAGGATTCTATAACATGTTTTGGTTCATAGAACAAGCTAGTATAAATAAAGTTATGAGAAAAATAGAATATATTTGTAAATAAATATAGGTAAATAATTTTGAATAGTAAATATAAATAGGGTGAAAATTAATTCATATGATATTTTTACTATTTTGAGAAAATAGTGCTATGAGAGTCCCAATTGAGTCTAGAGAGCAATCATAGTGATGAGATGACAACTTTGATGTTGAAGATGCCTAGAAGCCACACCCAAGTGCAAATTAGGTAAGTGATGCATTAATTTCATTTTTTTGGTAATTTTAATTGAAATAAACCTAGATATAGAAAAATAAATACTAGGCAAGATGTAGATATTGAAAATGACCCAGTAGATTTTTAGGTAAAATATGAGTAATAAGACATATTGGGTAGGAAATAATCAAAGAAATAACTACCTAAGGCATTTATGATAAATGGTTAAAAATTCACTACAAATTAAGAATAGAGTCATCCCTGTTGACTCAGTTTAAAAAGCCAAGATAAATCAAGGTGGTTGACTATGTAGTAGAGGGTGGATCTAGTTTAAAAAATAAAAATGGTTGACTTAGTATGTTCTAATTGATGTTTTATGTAATAGGTGGCCAATATAGTTTGTTAAATGATGTTGAATACATGATATAGGTAAAATATAGTATGAAAATAATAGGAAAGGGTTGATTTAGTATAAGGAAGGTCAATTATGTCTATAAGTAGGGGTCGACTATGTATCAAAGGTCTAACTTAGTATATCAAAGAGGTGATAGGGTTGATTTAGTATTAAAAGGACCAATTGTGTAGGATAAGGAAAAATAAGAAATGCAAGATGATGAAGTAGTTAATTATTTTTTGAGAATATTTAGGAATGTATTTTATTATTATTTCATAAAGATCTAATACATTGTCTATTGTTTGATATTTTTTAGAAGCAATAAAGATTTTGGTACCTAGTTGATGCATCATGGCTACCATATTTATTCAAGTGATTATCAGATGTATATTTAACTCATATGTTTTCCTTATGATTTGTAGGTATCTAAAAGATAAGGAAGATCCCACTTAGTGTTGATCTAGTAATCATGTTTCTAGTAGCGTGGGAGTGACTAACCAATACTTTATAATGGGAGGTGGAGGGGTATACCATAGAGGTGAACATTATATTAGAGGATGTCCATCCCTTACCTGGACTTCCCATTGTCAAGACTCCTATCATATGTAATGCACAAGAGATGGAAGATAAGAGGTGAGCCCCATCTTATTGGGAAATAGGCTTAGATAATATTTATCTGGGGTTATAAATTAGTTTATTTAATGTTTATATCTTAGACATTTTATATATACAGAAGGCATTGATAAGACTTGTGACAACACATGTGTTATATCATAAGTTAGATGGGAAGGTACCACTATACATGATAGCCTTATGTTAGTCTATCCTAGAGTAGGGTGAATTATATGATTTAATCTCTATCATTTGGGTACAACTCATATATGATATGTATGGTATGCTAACATAAGGATAGAAAACAATGGGCCCCATAATATTTTTAAGTGATTGGATTTATTAAAGATTCCCTATGTATCATCCAACTGGGTTAAACCATGTGATCAATGATAGATTATCTGGGGTAGTACAATGGAGGCACAATCATGCAGTGTGTGTCATGCCCCATGTCTTAGTTTTATAGATTATGACATGAGGGTAGATTTTGGGGTAGAATTACACTTATATTGTTTCATTATGGTTAATTTGGGTGAGTATTTCCATTGATTTCATGTGTATTAAGATCACATTACATTAACTTAATAGGTAGAACTACATCTAGTATCTCTTATACCGAGGTAACTAGTCATACCACATATAGTGGCCCCTCTAGTAATGACTACTTATTGGCCATGGCATGTTAGAGATATGAGAGGGAGATGATGTGCATAGGTTATTGCAAAAATACCTATTATTAGGCATAAATTAACAAGACCATGGATAGGTTAGGTGCAATGACAAGAGGTGGTGAGTCATAGTGAATAAGATGTTATAGTTTTGAATGTTGAGGGTGAGGATATAGTAGTAGATGCATAATAGGGTTAATATTAGTTTTCTCAATCTCATAGGAGATAGATGCACCATTGGTGAGAGGGGACATATGAGTGATTGGTCACACATGATGATTTTACAGTGGTTATGGGATAGTTGGTTGATAGAGAGGCCATTGAGGAGTGGAGCACATTAGGATCAGGTGGTGACTCTAGTTTTTTCACTTGTATGAAGGAAAATAATAGGGGATGTGTTTGGAGATTGAGATAATAAGGAGACTATGGTTCATGATACTAACATTGGTGAGAAATGTTTTAATTTAATATGTTATTGACATACATCACTAGTTGCATTACTTTTTTATGTATTTAGTGATAGATATATGGTTTGCTATGTATACATGAGATATTATGTATATTTGGTTTTTTTTCAAGTAATATAATAAATGAGATCATATGGGGATCTATGATTATGGATGAACACCATAATATTTTTAATGGGATATTATTGCATTATGATCCATCTACCTTGGTAGATCCTATGGTACCATCCTCCATAGATTATGATAAGTATTTTAGATTGGTGAGAGAGGTTTTTTTAAAGCTACATGTATGATAATATGTCTCATATCCACCTACAAGAGTAGGAGAGGGAAATGTTTGAGCCTGACATTCATTAGCATAAGAGTAATCTGATCATATGGTGAGAATTGTAGATGTTCGACATGTGTAGGCCCAAGTGGCCAATATACAAGAATAAATTTATGGATTGAGGTCCCAAACTACCTCATTACAATAGACCATTCATATGGGTCAATTATAGGCATCCATGAGTAGCGTAGCTTTGCTACAAGATAAACATGATGGATCACAACCTTAGAAATATAACTAGTGTATTTTATATTATATTTGTATCAAACTCATGCTATATATATTGGTATTGACATTCTTGGTCTATGATTTTTATTTTTCTATGGATAGATGTATGGATGTATTTCCTTTCTAGAACATGTATTTTAATTTTGTTTTAAATGTTATGGGAAATATATGATACATGTTTTATTTTCTAGTATTATGTGATACACAAGCATTGTTAAAAATAAGTCAAATGAGTATAAATAATCATTAAATGAAATACACACTATATCACGATGGGAAATGTGTAAAATTAAAATATTAATAAATATAATAAACTAAAAATGGTGTAGAACAAATGTTTTCAAATCATGTATAATAATTTCACAAAATTAAAACTAATAAAATTCATAGTATATATTTTTGAGAAGTATGAAAATTTGTAATAAAGTGGAAAACATGTGAAAATCAATGGTATAAAGAAAATGAATAATAAATTTAATCCATCATACTAGATCAAGATGGAAAGTATGAAAAAAAAAACAAAATGTAAGTATAAATCAAATTAATCATACTAAGTCAATATGGTAAGTATGATTAATTTAATAAAATGTTTGTAAACATGCATGCAATTAAAAAATAAGAAGATAAAAGTGAAGTGTTTATTAAGTAAGCATAAAACATAGTAAACCAAGATGGGAAATATGTAAATGATGTATATACCATAATATAACACAAGTTATCTCAAATTGGAAGCATGTATTTTATTCTGACTTGGTTATAATACACACTTTTTATTAGAATATTCTATGAGGAAGGCCTAATCTTATTTACGGTCTTACACTACAACTCAAAAAGGGAACTCCAATGATGTGGATTTAAAAGTGGGAATAATTTAAAGATGTTTTAAATGTGTTAATTAGTGATTATATCCTATTCCTATCCATGGTCTTACATTAAAATTCACATGGTAAACACCAATGAGGTAAATGGTAAATAAGGGAAAAACTAAGAAAATGTTTTGTGAGGAATGCCTAGTCCTATCTAATGTCTTACAATGCATCTCACAAATGAAAATCTTAGGGGGGTATGATTAAATAATAAAAGGATATTCATCAAGGGGAAATATTAGGACTATTTTAATGAAAATATGGAATGTGAAAATAATGACATAGGTTGTTATTAGAAAACCTTAGTAAATATTAGGCATACTAGGTAATAAGGAAATACACTAAGAGCCTAGTGACCATAAACATATAAAGGATACCTTCTCAAAATAAGAACAAAGTTGTATAGGAAAATAGGTGGGATACTAAGATCAACTCATGAAGGTTATATGAACAAGGAAATTAAAATGGTCCTACCTTCCCACAAAAATTTCCCCATTCCTTATGACATTTTATAGAGTTATCGATCTCCTGTGAAGATTGGGTACTTGTGTGATAAAGTAGTAGAAATTATAGAGATTTTTATTTTATTCTCCAATTCCAATCTACTAGCGTACTACACCCTAATGGACCTTGACTCCATCATGAGGCCAACTATGGAGTTTTATATTTCCTAAAAAATAGGATATATGTTAAATATAGTAAATCATAAGTTTTGGTGTGATTAGACATTTGAATTTTATATTACCTTTTGAATCATTGTCTTTTAAATGATTTATATTTTAAATTTTGTATGGATTTTATGATTCATCCTCCATACATAATTGAAATAACCAGCATGAATGATAAAAGTGATACACACAAATAATCTTTATACTTTGGTTAAAGGAGGCTATGTGACCAAAGATATGACTAACTAAAAATCTTAGGCTTACCTATGAATAAATATGTAATATAAAGTTTCAACCATAAATATGCTAAGTATGAGGAAGGGAAATAAGGGAAGAAAGGAGATATAAATAGATTAGTGTTTACAAGTAGAATAATGAGAAGTCTTATTTGCTAATTGATCATATGGTAGAGATAAAATACTATGGGAATAAAGGTTGTATAACCAAGTCACAATAATAATTATCTTTATTTGAGTGTAAAATATAGAAAACAATCATTATAGATATGGTAAAGGAATCCATGAAATAAGTGAAATCATAAACATGAGTTTTTCATTCATGAATAAAATAATAATAAGTCATAATAAAAAGCAAAAGAGAATGATACCATGTAAAGCATAGAAAACATATTATAATGTTTCATGTAAAAGAGATAAGTGAAATTATGTTTGAAAAATAGTAAAATATATAAGATATATAAATGGATCACAAATCCAATCTAAAACATAAAATATAATTATGTGAAAGAACACCATGTCATGTTCATAAATATTGATAGATCTGACCACAAATGTTATCCATAACATATGAAACATACCTATGTATCTGAATTCTAATGTTATCCAAAGTCTCATCAATATTCATAGAAAGTTTTGAATATACTTCTTTCCATATCATCTTAACTAAAAATATAGGTGTAGAATAATAAGATTAAATCTCATGTAGTATCTCATATGTACAATAATAAATGCAAATAATAGGTGTCTCTATGGGAATGGTATATATGGATCTATGAGGAGGTGCAATTGGTAGAGAAAGAGAAACCTTTATTTATATATGACATGTAGAATGATGAATAACTAGTGTTGTTGACTGTGGGTAATCATGGAGATGTTACTAGATCACTCATCATTAATCAGCATGATAGATAGAACACTAATACCAAAGATAATAAACTTCCCTATATTTAGTGATGTATTATGGAAGTAGATTAGGAGGATGTATGGTCTTGTATTTGGGCTGGGTAGTGACTGGTTGTAATGTGTTGATGTATTATCTATGTTTTTAATAGTGCGTTTAAGAATGGTTATTTATTCCATAAAAGTAAAAAATGCATATATTAGTATACAGTGGGGGTATAAAATATGAATGGGCATAATAATAATCCTATAAATGTCGATCTAAATGGTGATATTTGGTCTAATGACCACAAATCTATGAATATCATAGTAATGTTGATATTCCCATTGTGTAGGTAAGGGATCAAGCTGAGGTAACGAAAGAAGATCATCATGAATGAAGGGGGAAGATAGGGTATAAAATAAACTATACTCATCTATAGGTAAGGATGGCTATGAAGTGGGTATAATCATAATGGATAACATATCTAGATGAAGTATATTGGAAGGTTTATGATATCTGGAAAAAAGATAAGGTCATATCAAGGAATGACCCTTGAGTATAATCTTTAGAGGATCTACTATGATTGAAGTTAAAAAATGTGAGTGTTACATCTCTAACCTATGAACAATAGTGTAAAATCAAATATTAGGTACTATAAGGAAGGAATGATAGAAGAAAACGATTAAAATAAAGAAGAGGGATATTTAATAGCTTCCAAAAAAATATCTTAGATGAATACAACTAAAAATGGGTCATACAAATCATAACCATCATCATAATTGGGTGTATGAAAGTTGATATTACATATAGGAATTATTTTCTCATTTAAGGAAGTATGATGAAAATAATGTCTATTTTTTTTAAGGTATATGGTTTGCCATCAGAGGGTTGCTAACGAGATCAAGGTTGAAGAGGAGGAAGTTAAGAGATGACGTGAGGGGAAAAGTTAATTTTTTTAATATTTAGGCTTATCTCATCTAGATCATCATCATTGGATTTTAAGAGGTTAGGTGGAAGATTCCCAATTAATTTAATATGACCACCATAACTTGTGTTGGAATTAACTGGATAGTTAAAGCATTGGGATTCTCAAAATAGAACACTAGGTAAAGGTCATGTTGACTATTTTTACCACAAGTCAAAATAAGTCAACAAATTATAATAAATAAATTCTATAGGGGTCTATTATAATTTTATATGGTGTGTCAAGGTTAATATGATGTTATTTAATAAGATATTAACTTTGGTCATAATCAAAATTAGTCCTAAGTCCTTCATGCCACTTAAAGTCACTATTTTGTGTCATTTAAGAAGGTTGTATAGTTTACCCAAGTATACAATTGTTTTAAACTATATTTTAATTTATTTAATATTATATCCTTGTTAGGTATGTTAGTCCTAACAGAAATCTTATAGGTAATATACTAAAATCAAGAAAATAGTTAGAAAAAGGAGGTTTTAGCAATTATATGGCCTATAGAGGAGTGTGGCACATGTATAAATATTATTTAATGACTATTTATATTAAATGACTCAATTTTCATGTTTTATATTCTTTTCAGGTCGCAAAAAGGACTAAAAACCATTATGCTCCTCTATTTCTCCACAAGACATGTAAAACTAGTCAATAGGTTTCTTCATGGTATAGCTAGTAGAAGAAGTTTAAGGTCAAATTATCTTTAGGGTTTTAATTAAAAATTTTCAAATTCACATTCATGTTAGGATTCCAAATATTATTCTCCTATTCTTTATGAACCATGCTTAAGAAGTTGACTGCTCTTTCCTATATGCTAATCCCCACACCCTATAAATTTTCTCCTTGTATGAGATTGTTCATACAAACCAATTTTTTTAATTATTTAAGAGATATTTTAACATCCTTATTTAATTTTTACCATAATTTTTTAATTTTTCAAGGTGAGTGGAGGAGCCAAACGTCTCACATTGTAGGTTGAGATCACCATTGCTAAGTTGTAGGCATATTTCACAAAGTTTAGGGGTCCTAGTTCTTACAATGGTTTCAAATGAGTGTGATATGTTATATTTAATGTTTTTAATATAATTTAAATCACCTTATTTCTAATCTCACTCTCCAAATATAATATCAATGATGTTGTACTCATGAATGTGACACATAGTCAGCTCCCTATAAGTACACATCTACAGTCAATTAAATGTAGTATATGAATGTCCTAAGAATAATAATTAATGTGTAATAAATATTTTAAAGTGGTTTAACATAATATTATAACATAAAAAATCAAGACAAGCCACTCAAATTTTATATGACTAACTATGATATTTAGTTCACCTCTATACACAATCCTGCAACATTGATGTACACCTACAGGTGCCTTAAAAGAGGTTAGTCACATTGAAGTGAAGTATTTGAAATGGTTTGAGTTCCTTAAATGTGGAAAGGAAAAATTTTAGTACTTTGGTGAAGGTTTATTACTAGTTGTAGAACATAACCATGCATATTATTGATAACTTACCTTCACTACCCTATGTACAAAAAAGTGCACGTACATGTGGCTCTCATAGAGACTTGAAAGTGTTGCATAGAGGTGTTTGAGCATGTTTTATACCTTCCTTAAGGTCATATGGAGTTAAATAATGTCATAATAATAATTTTGAGTTCATGGAGTGGCAATTAGGTTTAAATAATCATGTTCAAGTCAGAGAAACTAAGTTCAGGGATATGTTACATTAAAAAATCCAAAAAAAAGCCTTGTCTATATTTGATGCCATCATGGAATAGGTGATATGAGGTATAGATAGGTCCAAATAACTCTATCATGTAGCTATCCTATATAATTAATATCTTTAAAAAGAAGAGTGGGTGTTTGATCCTAAGAGCTGATGAAAGAGAGGTCTCTATCTGTAAGACCTTTCACTGCACTTTTTTAGTGTTTCCTACAGTATCTTGAACTTGAAAGTGATAATATCATACAAGGATATATAAGGAGAATATCACCATGTCAAGTGATATTATTGAGGTAAAAGGACACTAGTGGCTCAAATAATCATCAATAAGAGTTGAAGTACAAAGTATATACCTATATCATCATCTACAAGGGTCCTTTACTTCCAAAAAGGTCACCTACAATTGATTATAGGTACCTACAAGATCATAAGGTGAACTTTGGTGATAATAATCATACAAAAATGATAATTTTAAAGTTATATGTGGCTCCAAGTAATTAAAAATAACCCTAAGATGTTTGGCATAGAATTCAAAGCCTACATATGTACCTACAAGACCTTTTGGCTCCAATAATGGTTGACTATAGTTGGCTATAATATGAAAATTCTCTAAAGAATGATTATCTTGATGTTGACCTAGCATGGATATGGTATGAATAGACATAAATGAATGAAGTATGGTATTATTTATTTTAATAATATTTTAGAATGTGGTAATAGGTTCTAAGAAAAAAGATCCACCTACAACCATGTCTCTTTTTTGAGGAGAAACATAGTTACAATTGACTACAAACTAGGCCAGTCAAGTGAAAGGTATCCATCAAATAATCCAACAAAGATTAGGATGATAAACATGTCTAAAAGGACCCTCATAATAATTATATACCATCTCATGATAAATAAATAGGGCAAGAGTTAGGTTTGTTAAGCACGAGATATACTGAGAGGGGGGTGAATCAGTATATCATAAATCTTATAAACTTTCCCTTAATAAAATTCCAATTTAGCATAGATTAAATATTATTAATAAAACTAAAATAATAAACACCACACAAGATAGAGAGAGATGCTAGATTTAATGTGGAAACCCATTGTGTAAAAAACCATGGAGAACAATCTTAAGTATATGAATAAGCACCAACTCAAACTACAATATTTTCAAGTAACAACTTGTAGGAGCACCAATCCCTTTGCTGAGCACCAACACAACAACTATTAATGAGCACCAACCAACAAGAGCACCAACCCATTTGCTGAGCACCAACCCCTTTACTAAGCACCAACACATCAATAATTCATGAGCACCAACCCACAAGAGCACCAACCCATAGGAGCACCAACCCCTTTGTGTATACCACACAAATATCTCTCAATTTTTCTATCTCAACAAATGATAGTTCATTACAATATCTCTTTCCTCTCTCACCTTTTCTCTTCTAAGCTAGATATAACAAATACAAATCATACTCATCTCTCACTATTTTTCTAAGCTAGATATTAATATCTCAAATCAAACTCTATCTCCTATATTACAAATGGATTCTAAAGCCTTTATTTATAGCTTTCTAAATGACCTTTTGCCTTCCCCCTTTGTGACCCTTCAATCCTCATGGAAAATGGCACCAAACTTGCATGACCCTTCATATGCTTACATTTGAAAATTCATATGGTGACCCTTCATAAGTAAAAATGTCCTTTCCTCTTTTGTCCTTATCTTGGTGACTTTTTATGTTCCTCAAAGTGTCCCTTCATGAGAAATTGTGCCCTTCCTCTTTTGTCTTTACTTGGTGACTCTTGGAATTCCCCAAGATGACTCTTCATGGGAAAATGCATCCCATTCTTCTTTTGTTTTTACCCTGTGATTCTTTGACTTCTCCATGGACCCTTATTTTGTCTTATATGTAACCAAAAATATATTTTTTAATATTAAATAAATATTAACACACATTAGCCAAGATATAACTATTACAAACAACATTATATGTAATGGGGCCTTTATCACCAATAATGCTAGACCTTTGACATCAATGACAATATTTCCAAAAATCTCCCCCTTTTTCATTGATGGAAACCTCAATCCTAAAACCTAAATATAATATCATCTAAAAACATACAATAACTCCCCCTTATTATAACAACCTGTACCTATTCCCTATACCTATTTCTACACCTATACCTATCCTTGTACCTTTTATTCTCTCCATTTAACATCAATGGGAAAGGGCCTACCTAGATCTAACACTTATCTCCCCCTCAAATAATGTTGAAAGTCAATGGAAGGAAGTAATAGAAATTAGTCCCAACTCCTCTTACTGATCTTTGAATGTGTCCTTTGATCGTGCCTTTGAGAAGATATTTGATAATACATATAAATTGTTGTCTATCCTTTGAGCATCTACAATCAACTCATTTGAATATTTTTTTATAATCCCACAAACTTCTACATAAAAATTTAATGTGTATCCCTTATCACATATTTGACTTACACTCAAAAGATTATGCCTAAGACCTTTTACATATAAAACATTCTTAGTCTTGGTTCTACCATTATCCAAACTCACAATACATTTTTTGGCTATCTTGGCAATGGTTTTATCTCTAAATTTCATAGTGCCACCATTGATCTTCTTTAGATTTTTGAATTTACTCTTGTCTCTTATTATATGCCTCAAACATCTGCTATCAATGAACCATGGCTGATCTTCATTTCTCACATGCAAAGCTATCTGTATCAACATAGAATATTTAGGTTGTTTCTGCTACCATGAACATGTCTAAACCTTCTTAATGAATAAAACCTTGAAACTCTGGTCCTTCTTGACTGACTCAAACATGATTCTATAGTACCAAGCTATGTATCTGAATTTGTTACGTTTGTAACATATTATGGCCTCTTCACCAAAGGTTGATAGAGGATTAAAAGAGTTGTAGCTTCTGCTTGACTCTACATGACTTTCTTTCTCCTTATTTATGAAACTATTAGCTCTTTTTTGACATTCTAATCTCTTACAGCCATATCCATTAAAATAAAAATAGTAACCATAAATATAATACTTGTCTATATATCTCTAACTTGATTGCCTTTTGTAGCTTTGTTCCCTCTAGCCTTCTTTGTTTGAAATGTCCTATGTATTCTTCACTTCTTCCCTTTTTGTTTCATCTTTTGTAAGAGCTTCAACATATCTCTTTATCTTTTCAAATCTGATACCTATCTTATTTGAATTTTCCTTTTGGATTTCTAATATCATATTCAGCATGTTAATTTTATCCTCAAATTTTAAATCACTAACTACTTTATCATTGACTACTTTCTCAATATCTTTTTTTAAAGAGGAAATTTGAATGACATACCTTTCACATTCTTTTCTTACTTTTTACAACTATGTTGTTAGATTTTTTCATTTCTTTTAGCTTCTTCAACATGTTCTATTAGATCATCAATTATTTCCTTTGACTCCTTTTCATTTTTCTTGATCTGATGCTTCAATCTTTGATTCTTCTTCTCAATAGCTTATAACTCTTCTAAGGCATAAATGAGTTCTCCTTATAGATTCACTTCAGCTTCATCCTCTTCTTTTTGATCATCTATACTTTTGCTTGTAGAGGCATCTTCATGTATGGCCATGAATATAATCTCTTCTTCTTCTGAATCACTGACTCCACTATCTTTGGCTAAGCTAGGATCTTTAGAATATAGGCTCTTCTTCTTGAATCCCTTCTTGAATTTATCTTTGAAATTATTCTTATATGTATATCTTTAGAATACAAGCTCTCCTTTTACTCCCCTTTTCATCTTATGAATGAAAAGAGCTCCATTTTCATCTTCATCATCATTGGAACTATCACTTGATTCTTGAATCTTAGCTTTCTCTTTCTTTGATGTCTTGAAAGCCACTTCTCTCTTTGAGGGTTTATCTTGTTCATTCTCCATCTCATATGTCATGAGTATACCATGAATCTCATCCATATTTATCTTTGTTAAATTCTTCATCTCCTCAATTGTTGAAACCTTTTCATCATATCTCATTAGTAGAGATCTCAAAACCTTTTGTACCATTGTTGACTCTTCCAACATTTCTCCAAGACCTTAAATTTTATTTAATATTTGATCAACTCACAAAATATAACTTGCTACATATTATTCTTCTTCCATATTCAAACTTTTAAACTATCTTCTAAAATTTTGAAGCTTAGCTTCCTTCTTTTTTGCTAGAGTAATTACAAGTGTTTGTGGCTCTTCATATTCCTCCACCACTACTTTCCATTTATTAAATCCAAGGGCCATCAAATAAGTCTTCATTCTTATGCTCCAAAAATCATAATTCATCCCATCAAACAAAGGTGACTTATTTTTATAAAATCCTTCATGTGATCTAGCCATCATGCTTTCCTAATCTACCTTCAAGCCATAAAACTTTTTCAAAAGGAACCTGATCTGATACCAATTGTTAAGCATGAGATAAATTGAGAGGGGAGTGAATTAGTATATTATAAATCTTATAAACTTTCCCTTAATCAAATTCCACTTTAACATACATTCAAGATATGCAATAAAACTAAAATAATAAACACCACACAAGATAGAGAGACACCATATTTAACGTGGAAACCCAATGTGGGAAAAACCATGAAGAACAATCTCAAGTATATGAATGAGCACTAACTCAAACTACAATATTCAAAATCACCAGCTTGTAGGAGAACCAACCCCTTTGCTGAGTACCAACATAGAAACTATTCATGAGCACCAACTCATACGAGCACCAACCCCTTTGTTGAGCACCAACATAACAACAATTCGTGAGCACCAACCCATAGGAGCACCAACCCCATTATGTATACCACACAACTATCTCTCAATGTTGCTATCTTAAAAATGATAATTCATTACAATATCTCTTTCCTCTATCACCTTTGCTCTTCTAAGATAGATATAACAAATACAAATTGTACTCATCTTTCACTGCTCTTCTAAGCTAGATATTACTATCTCAAATCAAACTCTATCTCCCATATTACAAATGGCTTCTCAAGCCTTTATTTGTGGCTTTCCAAATGAACTTTGGCCTTTCCCCTTTGTGACCCTTAAATCCTCATAGAAAATGGTGAAAATTTTTCATGACCCTTCGTATCCTTCCATTTGAAAAGTCATATGGTGACCCTTCATAAGCAAAAACGACCTTTCCTTTCCTATTTTGTCCTTATCTTGGTGGCTTTTCATATTCCTCAAAGTGTCCCTTCATGAGAAATTGTGCCTTTCCTCTTTTGTCTTTACTTGGTGACTCTTGGAATTCCCCAAGATGACTCTACATGGGAAAATGCATCCCATTCTTCTTTTGTCTTTACCCCATGACTCTTTGACTTCTCCATGGGCCCTTCTTTTATATTATATGCAACCAAAAATATATTCATTAATATTAAATAAATATTAACACACATTAGCCAAGATATAACTATTAAAAAAAACATTAAATGTAATGGGGCCTTTATCACCAATAATGCTAGACCTTTGACATCAATGACAATATTTACAACAAGGTTCTCAAGAGTAACCTATAGTCAACACACAGGATCCTACACACAGTCAGTGCTCAGAAGTCTATCTTGGGTTTTGTTGTATTTATGATACTAAGAGTGAGGTCTACCCCTATAAATTTTTACAAAGTGTCTCCATAACCCAATAAATCCCATAATATATTTTTTTCTTGGGGTAATATAATAATTTCCCTATGTTCTATCTCAGATAGAGGGTGTTTCTAGGGAGCTAAACCTGGTATGTTTAGTAGGTCAATGAAGAAATGAAGATGTATAGAGTGTTCAACCACTGTGGAAATCTGTAGGAAGTTGGTTTCTACATGAAAAATCATGAATAATGCCTCACATCACCAAGAGACCAAATAGCGTGACCTAAACCCACATAGGTATAAGCAAACCTACTAGGCCTTGACTAAGCCTAATGCCTAAAAGGGGTCCATTTCCATTTCTCATAATAGATGATAATTCTAATGAATTGGAACATGTTATAATGGAGATATTAAGTATGTGATAACCTTTAGTATATAGATACATCCATGAATGATTCATTTCTTTACTTGAGAACATTATAGGGTTCACAGAATGCATTGAAGAGCTTGAGAAGGCAAATTTAGAAGCTCATAACAATACAAATGACTAACATGGGATTATGAGGAGTTATATGTTAGAGAGGGCCCTAAATAAGGATTTATTGGAATTTATTTAGGTTTTGGATTTCATAATTTAATGAACTATCCTTAAGGTCTAAAACTACCTAAAACCCTTATTAATGACTTAATGGAGGAAACAAATAAGGAAAGGCATCCAAGAGGGATATTTTTGTCATGGAAATGTTTTTAACTTATATAGGACTCCCCAAAGCTCCTTCCCATCAAAGTGACATGTACTCTATCTGTTGAACATGGTATAAAATGGATTTTATTGATACTTTTTAATGTTTTACAAGTATAAAAGGGTTTCAAGAGGTGAGGATCATTTTTAGAGATAGCATGAGACTTCATATAACCCCTAATAATTTTTTATTTCTATTTAATATAACATAGGTACCTCTATAAGCAAATTCACTTCAACCAGTCCAAACTGGGATAGTGGATGAGAGATGATCACCAAGTGAGAAGGTGATAACTCCAATTGGGAGGTCTTTTAAGGTCTTCCTAATGTATCTAGAGACTTTAATACCCTTGAAAAGTATCATACCCTCACTTGTATATATTGGATTGAATAACTAATGAGCATATTAGTGAAAAATGTGAGGATAGGTCTAAAGAAGGATGATTATGACTACAGGTAGTAAGGACACTTATCCAGAAGAATATGAATAGGGACACAACCAATGCATGATGGAGACTATTTCTAACCCTTCCCACCTCATATTTCAATCATCTCTTTTGTTCCTAGTCTATTGTGGAGCATTCAAGGAAGGGAAATAATGAAGGTAGTTTACAAGGAGCTAATTGAAGAGCCTTACACTAGAATTGAAGAGTTTCATATTTGGAGAGACATTTTTCCACATAGACCTTACATGGTCTTTCCCATATTCCATTCTCCTAAAATTTCAACTCCTTTTCTTAGATTTACAATTTTTTTAGTGACTCTTGGACTTCATTCTTCTCTCTCCTCTCTCACATTCTATAAGTACCAGCCATTTCAGCTCTTGTTTCATAACTCCACACCATATATGGTGAAGCCTTGCTAGTTTTTTGTTGTACTTTTCCTTTGAATAATACAATAAATCTAGTCCTTAGTTTATAAATATTTTTTTTAAGTGTGAAAATTTATGAATGGTGAGGTTTAGTGATAATCTTCTATCCTTGCTCCTCCTTATCCTTTCATGTCTAGTTTAAGGAGTTCTCATTCTAATAGTTCATATAGAGTGTAGCCAATGTGTTTGTCTCCCTTCAAGTGTGAAAGTGTGTTTAAAGTGTGAAATATACCCTCTGGTCCACTACCTTGAGTTGTCTTATGCATATCACCTCTATATTAAAATACTAATATTGGAACATCTTAGGACTTTGTAGGTCTTGTTTCTTAATGAAATAAGTATGATATCATTGCGTTTATCCCTATGGTGTATCACCCACTTAGAATATATTTATTTCATTCAATCTTATATATATATATATATATATATATATATATATATATTCCTACAAGTAATCAATTAGAGTAGGTGATAAACACTTCAAGGTAAAATTAGGGAGCTAGCCCTTAAACCTAGAGGTCTACTTCTTCTATAGGAAAACCATAGGCCTAGAGGTGTTCCAGTGTTTCCCAAATATTAGAGTGGGCTTGAACAACCTCATCTACAATGAAAGATTTGGTGACAATAGTTCTAGTATGCTTAGTTAGACACATTTTCCTAAAGATAACTTGTCAAGGCAAATGTTGGTCTTCTCAACATTAGCTACATATTGGTGTGGTACTCAACATTTGGTAACTCCATTCAAGGTAAAATCCAGTTTTATACCATTTTTTTGTCACATATTTGATCTCATACTTCATGTTATTTACTAGGTCATATTGTAGTAGATTTTTCAATCCTATCAATCCACCTCTTCAACCTAAACTTCCCCTTAAAGAGCAACACCCTCAGCCTATTCTCCCCTTTGAATATCAAGAGGAATTTTCTATCTAATAGGATCAAGAGAGATGAATATATTAAATAAAACATGGATAGGTAGCATGCCTTCCAAACCTTTAACACTATAAATCCAATCCATGTTGATGCCTATGATGACATTCCCCTCAATGCTACAAAGAGTGTTCCTACATTCAATGGTGGAGGCCATGTCATTCCTAGTGAGCACATTAGGGATATCTCTAACTTATGTAGTTTTAAAAATGTCACTGAGGTGAACATTACATTATACTCCTTGTCATGTACCTTAGAGCAAAAGTACTTGATTGGTATAGGACTTTGATCAGTAGTTGTATCATAACATGGGATTAATTTTGAGTGTTGCTAATTTCAAGATTTCAGGATGAGAGTGATTACACTTCACTCATTCACCAATTCAATGTGATCCAAATATCCCCCTAGGAAAAAATGCATGCCTTAAATGAGATGTTATTAAAGACTTAGCATAGGTTACCTCCTGCCATGAGACCACCTACTAGCTTTGTGTTTCCTAGAAACTTAAGAGCCATTGGTACTAATATTACCATCATGCTTCAATATATGGGTGGTTTCACTCTACCTGAGGCATATGACCTTATCATTAGAGCTAAGAATGGTCTCATTCAATATGGGAATTTTGATCCTAAATTTTTTATGCCTTTTTTACCTAATTTCCCTATTGTTTCTTTAAATACTACCAAAGTTCCTAATGTAAATGCTAAGTCAAAGTCTACTCCTAAAAAGGTAAAAGATGACATTGATTGGTAGGCAAGGTCTAATTTATTTGATATAAGGTACCAATAATTAGAGGCTCAAAATAGGTAAGCCAATATGTAATAAGGTGATCATCAAAACCCATACCCTTATCATCTATAATATGGTAAATAATATGGGAGAGGGAGAGGTCAGTGGTAGCCTGACATTAATATGCCTACCAATGTATACAATCCTACTTCTACCTCTAACATAATAAAGATGGTACCAGTGCACAATAATCTGCTTCAAGGAGAAGATTGGAAATAAGGATAATTCATTGATGTCAATGAATTTTGAGAGAAAGATATAGTTTCTTAAGGAGGATTCATTCCTCCACTATCAGTTGAAGATGAAGTTCTAATGCAATCAAGTGAAGGTTGGTAGCCTCAAGGAGAAAGCTTCACCAACTTCCTAGCTAAGGAATATTTTGTGCTAATCCAAGGAAATTAAATTTTAGACATTAAAATAGATAAAAATAAGGATCTAGTGGATGTTAATGGTGTGCCTACAAGTTCATATAATCCTCATACAAGGCATGGTAACAAGCATGGTAGTCTATAATAGTCCTACACTCCTCCATATTATAATGTGGTAAGGTCTAATCAATGTGCTTCAATTACTTAAGTTCCTTGTAATTATTTGCCTCTAAAGACTTGAGATAACATAATTACCTCTACCCTAAACATAGTGGATTCAATGAAAATTTCCAAAGAATCAATTTCCATTTGGGATGTCCTTCATACACTTGGTTAGAAAGAACTCTTGTAAAAATAGATGGCTAACATCCTTGTTAGTCCTTTATCATCTAATAATGTTCATAGTCATGTGACTCTAACTAATTTACCTAAAAAAATTATAGAACCATCTACCAAAGCTTAGAAGCCTCCACTATTATACCTCACTCTCATTATGGGTGATAAACTAGTTCATAACTGCATAGTTGATAGTAAATCCTCTACATCAATCATTCCCAAAGTTTTAGTTGACAAGTTGGGTTTAAAATATGAACCACATAAAAAATGAGTTATTTAAATATATGGTACTCCTACCAAGACAATATGATTGATCAAAGGGTTGAAGGTTTTATTGCATGATTATCCTAGTTTTCCCATCCTTTAAGAGATTGTTGTTGTGAACTTTCCTAATCAATTTACAATATTAATTTCAATAGATTTTATAGCTAATAAAAGAGGCTACCTCTTATCTAATTGGTCCTTCTTAGACTTTACAATAAAATATAGAACACAAGTGACCTATTGACTATTTTGACCATAAGTCAAAATAAGTCAACCCCTTATAGTATAAAACTCAATATAAGGGGTCTATTATAATTTATTAGGTTATGTTATAGTCATTTTGATATGTTATATGTGTTTCTAGCCTTGGTCATCATCACATTTAGTCCTTCTGTCATTTTATGTTACTTAGGGGTCATTTTAGAGTCATAAATGAAGGTGGTATAATTTTATTAGGTACATAAGTGTTTTAAAATCTCTTCATCTTCCAATATGTCATATTACTTGTTATGAATGTTATTACTAACTAAAAATTGTAAGTTACTATCTATAAATTAAGAAAACAAGTGAAAAAGAAAGAATATAAAGTTTTATGGCCTGTGGAGGAGAGTTTCACATGGGAGAATCTTATACAATGACATTTCAGCTTCCTTGACTCCATTTCCATGTTTTATATTAGTTGAAATTTCTATAAATGATCAAAAACTATTTATCTTCTCCATCACTCCATTAGGCAAGCAAAACTGGTAAGCATGTCTTTTGATTGTATGACCATTAGGAGGAATTCCAAGTCAAATTATCTTCATGGTAGATAGTAAACTTTGTCTATTTTATTTTAATTTTTTGAGTTGGAATAATGGTTGCCTATACTTTATGAATAATTCCTAATAATTTTACTCTCTTGTTTTGCTAGTTAATCTCTACACCCTATAGATTTTGATATTGTTTGAGCTAGCCCATATAATGAAATTGATTAACTTTATTATATAAGATGTATAATCCCTATTCTAATGTATTTCATTTTTGGTTTCATGTTTTAAATTTACTTGGTGAGCTAAATATCTTAGATTGTAGTTTGATACCACCATTTGTAGTTGTAGGCATATTCCATGAAATACAAAGGTCCTAGTTATCATAATGGTTTCATGTGAATGTGATATTATGTAATTAGTGTTTTTAATGTCACAAAAAATAAATTATATCCAATATATGTCTCTAAATATCATACATTGATCAAGCACACAATCAAGGATGTGACACACAATTAGTTTCTTACATATAGTCAGCTAAATAATGATGTGTTAAGTTATGAGGACATTCATGGAGGTTTTTAAAGAGTAAAAAAGGTGTTGGAAATATTACTTCAACATTATAAATAAAAATAAACCTATATAAGTGATATATGATTTACTGTGATGACTATTTCTCACATACACACAAGCCTACAAGTCTAATATGCACCTATAGGTGCCATAGAGAGAGTTAAACATCTTAGAACAAAGTAGTTTCCTAGTTTTGATTCCTTTGTGTTTTAAATTATGTTCCTTAATAATTTTAAAAGGTCCAATATGAACCATAAGGTCAAATTCAATACTCAAAGTCATTGTTTGTACACAGAAATGTCCACCTACAGATGGCCCCACAAAGATCTAGAAGTGTGGTATGGAGGAGTTTGGCACATTAATATACCTTCATGATTTTTTAGTAGTTGGATTATATAATTATAACATATTTTGAATCACTATATTGGTAGGTAGAGTTGAGAGTTCATGTTCAGATTAAAGATCTGAGTTTAGAGACAAGCTCCCTAAAAGCTCAAAAATAGAGCCCTAACCACCTTTAAGGCTGCCATATGAAGAACAAACATAGATATTAGACAAGTTTTAATGATTCCATATTATATCCCTTATATGGGGAGATAACTTCCAAAATAATATGGAGGCTGGAAAAGTAAAGGGGATGTTATAAGGCTTCAAAGTTGCACAATTTTTCATTACATTTCTTTAATGTTTTCTACAAGATATTGCACTTCAAGTGACTCTACACCCTAAGATAGAAATATAGGAGCACAAATACATGTTTATTTGTCATATTGAGTTGATAAATAATTTTTTTTTTAAAAATCATCAACAAGGGTTGAATTATAAGGTATTATCCTCCATCAACACCTACAAGTGTGTCATTACTCATAAAAGCTTACCAACAGCTTGATTGTAAGTGCTCATAGGTTCATAAATTAAATATTAGAGATACTAGGTTTACATACATGAGAATTATCTAGCTTAGGTTAGTTAAATGACATCAAATTAATCCTATGAATCTTAACATAGGTTTACAAGACTGGTAACACATTTATAGGTCCCCTTATTACTCTAATAGAGTCAACTACTATTGACTGTAGTTAACAGTGTTCTAAAGTTAACTTCCTTGGTGGTTGGATTGGCATGAAAATGATATTAAGTGACCTTAATAACTTCAAAAGTTTATTATATCAATATCAATAGGTAAATATTTTTAAAACACCTACAAGATTCCCCTTTTGCTCTAAGATAGTCAATTATAACTGACTATGACATGATAGTAAGCTAGAACAATATATTTGGAGTATGTCATAGCATGGACATGATGTTAATAGATCCAAATATATGAGTTATAAAATTTCCTAATAAATATATAATGTTACTTTTGAAATGAAACCAAGGTATAATAGGAAAATTTCACTTACAGGTGTCACTCCCTATGTAAGTCAATGCAGTCACAATTGACTGTAAATGAGCATGTCAAGAAAAAGTGAAGGCACCTTGATTTGGAAATGAACCATTATTATTAGGCATGGTTATATATTCCTCAAATTTTATTTTAAATTATCATTATGATCATTACATGAAAATAAATCATATAAAGTTTCTTAGGAACAATCTATAACCTATACTTACAAAACATGCACATAGTTAATGCCTTAGAAATTTGCTTTAGGTTTTATGAGATTTGAAGGGGTAATTGATGTGATAAAGAATTTAAAGTTTTTAAAAAACATCCCCATAACTTATATAAACCCCCCATACATTCATTTTTTTTAATGCTACATGGGAGATGCCCTTTATTTTATCTCAGATAGAGGGCACTCCCAGGAGGCTAAATCCTATAGGTGGGTCATGAAAGTTATGAAAGGGTGAGATAGAAGATATTGAGACCATATATAAATATTTATAAATTTATTTTGGGTATGAATAATCATGATAAAATTTTCAAATATGCTTGAGACCAAGCAGAATGGTCAAAACCAACATGTAAGCATACCTATTAGGTCTTGATTAGGCCTAATGCCTAAAAGAATCCAAATCTCATTTATAAAATTAGGCTGACATTATAACATATTGTAACACTTGAATGGGATGTTATAAGGTGTTTTAAATATTTTTTAATGTATAAGAAACCACAAGAAATCCATATCTTGGCTCAAACTAATATAGGATTATTTAGAATGAAGAAGAGAAGCTAAAGAGGCTAACTTGAAATGCTCACACCCATATGGAATATTTTAATGGGAGTATAAGGATTTTTGGGATGTTTAAGGAGGTATTTAACAAGGATTTTGTTGATTTTTTTCACAAATTGGGTGTCAGACCTATATGAACAATCCTTAGAGGAAAAAATCACTCTAAACCCTATAAAACCCTTAGTAGTGACCTGATCAGGAAAATTAAGAAGGAGAATAATTAAGATGAGAAAAAATTAACATGAAAGTGATTGGAATTGGTAGAGGACTCTCCAAGGCTCCTTCCCATCCATTTGAATTATACCCTTCTTGTATGAATAAGGTGTAAAGTGGATTTTCTTGATAGTTTTATGTGTTTTTAGGTATGAAAGGGTTCAAAAAGATGAAAGTCACTTTGGGAGATAGGTTTGGACTTGAGATAACCTATCATGTAAATTTCAAATATTATATTATCTCTAAAGTGCCTCTACTAATACCTTTATCTCAGCTAGTCAAAACTGGCATAGTGAATATACAAGTGAGAAGGTGAAAAATCTTAAGTGGGGGGCCTTTTAAGGTATATATAATGAATATAAGGTCATGAATGATCTTTAAAATTTTCATACACTATTATTTATGGATTATATTATAAAAATTAAGGCAAACTTGGTTCCAAGTGTGAAGGTTGAGTGAAAGGAGAGTTATTTAGACTATAGGTAATGATAAGTCATGTCTAGAAGAATATCAATGATTATGGATACAAAAAACGCATGTTGGAGATTGTTTATAACCCCTCACTCTCATTTAAATTATTTAATCTATCCCTAGTCTATTTTTGGATGTTCAAAGAGGTCCAAATGATGAAGGCTAGTTTTAGGCATGCACATGAGGAGTCTTATGCCACATTTCAGGAGTTTCATGCTTTTGAGGGACATTTTTCCTATGAGACCTTACATGGTATATTCCATATTCCTCTCTCCTATATATGTAACTCATTTTATTAGTTGACACATGTCTTAGTGAGTCTTGGATGTCATTATCTTCTCCTCTCTCTCTCCAATTCTATAAGTATTAGCCATCTTGGCTCTTAAAAACTAATACCACACTTGATATGGAAAATACATAATAGTTTGATGTCATATTTTTCCTTTGAGTAATACAATAAATCTATTTTTAAAGTTCAAAACACATTTTTTGAGTGTGCAAAGTGATAAATGGTTGAGCCTTGCGATTCTATCCTTGATTTTCCTTATCCTTTCATGTCTTATGTAAGAAGTTATTATTTTAACACATCATATAAAGTGTAGTTACTATGTTAGGATCCCTTTAAGTTTGAAAGTGTCCTTAGATTTAGTAATATTATCTCTAATCTACTTACCCTGATTGGTCTCATTCATATCACCTTTATATTGAAACATTTATGTTAGAACATCTTAGGACATTGAGACTAATTTATAGATCATGTTCTTAGTGAGATAAGTATGATAGAATATTGGATATCTTCATGGTGTATCAACCCTAAATTATTTGAATTTTATGAATAATTATATCCCTTTTCCCATAAATAATCAATAGTATAGGTGATAAGCACTTCAAGACAAATTCAGGGAGCTAGCCCTTAAACCTAGAGGTCTACTTATCCTATATGTAAACCCACATACCTATAAATATTCCAATGTATCTAAAATATTATATTAATATTGAAAAACCTCATCCACATTACAATATTTGATGAAAAAATGACCATAAGGACTCAACCACTTGTAAGATTCCACATTGAGCCCTATGTAGAGGCAAGGTCTAATCTCAATTGTGTGATCAATGACAAGGAGGAATCTATTGTATATGATGGTGCATCTTCCAATATTGAGGGAATAGATGACCTATTTATATATGAGTATGGTATAAATTATTATGAACATGATCCATATAAATATTTTGAGCAAACTGAACTTGGCACCTATATCATCCATAAAGGAGCATTTGAGCAAGGTGTGGTAAGTGTTGAGCATTCATTGTCACAAGTTTTTAAAGGTAACTAATTGATCCATTAATATGATTATGATATATTGAATAACTTGACATATAATCATGGTGAGAATAATGATGTCTTTCTACCTATAATTGATGAAGATACCCTTGATGATGACATTCATGAAGAAGAGGAAGATGACTTGTGGCAAAGGTTTTATGCCATATGTCAAGAATTTGATCAACTAGGTAAGACAAATTATCCTTCAAATTATTTCATATCTGATGTCAAGTTTGATAATTATCCTAATTATTAGGTTATTTAGTGTTCTATCAAGCATTAAGGTGTATGCCAAACCACTATCCAAGGGTTTTTAGTAATAAAGAAGCCTATCAAAGTAAAGGTATAAGTATTTGAGTTTGAACAATATTCATCACTTCAGATTGAAGATGAATCACATTAAAATGGATTAGAGCATAAATAAGATAGACTTGATGATTCCATATATCAATTACATCATGATCAAGAGTAAGGTAAAGTTGAGAAAGCTGTCATATCTCCCAATATACAGATTGAAGAATATCTAATGGATATGATATAATTCAAGCTAGTTTCAACCCCAATAAAAACCCTTGGAGGGAAAGATACAACATTCAAAAATGCACAAATTATTCTACTTGTATACATGAGAATATATAGAGATGGTAATTCTTTTCACCATCTACATTTTCAAGTTGTTGATGATGAACATGCTTCACATAAAAATTTGATTTCATGGAGGGACATAGATGCAATAGGAACCATATTTGACCATGTTTTCAGCATGGTAATATTTTTTTTCACCTCAAGAGTAAGTTTTTGTAAATATTAGGTTAGGTGTGTGTCTTTGTTTTAGTTTTGTGTGTGTTCCATAAGTGTTCTAGTTGAACACATATTTGTTCCCTTTGGTGTGTCTTATTTTGTGTGTATTTAATTTGTGTTTGGTTTGGTTTAAAATTAAAATTTAGTTTCAAACTTGTGAATAATTCATTTAATATCCTAATGGATAGGATTACACTATTCGTCTTGGATAACAAGCATACCACCCGTAAGAAATTACTAAGAATGTTGACAATTTTGACCATAAGTCAAAATAAATCAACCCCCTATAGTAAAAACCTTGATATCTAGGTCTATTATAATTTTATATGGTATGTAACGGTAAATTTTATGTTATTTAATGAGCTATTAATCTTGTTCATAGTCAAAATTAGTCCTAGATTCTTCATGTCACTTTAAGTCACTATTTTGAGTCATTACAGAAGGTTGTATAGTTTCCCTTGGTATATAAGTGTTTCAAACTATTTTTAAACATATTACATGTCATATCCTTGTAATGTATGTCAATCCTAACTGAAATCATTCATGTACTATACTAAAATCAAGAAAATAATTAGAAAAGAGGATGTTTTGACAATTATATGGCCTATAGATGACTGTGGAACATGTGGAAAGATTGTGGAATGTATCTTCAGATTCCATAAATCCATTTAAATGTTTTATCTAGTTTATACATCTCAAAAAATATTTAAAACCATTATGTTCTTCCATGTCTCCACTAAACATGTAAAACTGGTCAATAGGTTTCTTTATGGTATGTCCAGTAAGAGAATATTTAGGTTAAATTATCTTAAGGGGTGCTATTAAACTTTGTATAATAAAAATTCATGGTAGGATTATATATATTATTTTTCTATTCTTTATGAACCATGCTTAATAAGTTGACTACTCTTTTTTGTATTCTAATCCCCTCACCTTGCAGGTTTTCTCCTTATATGAGCTTGTCTATACAAACCACTTATTGTAATTATTTTTAGAATATTTGTACATAATTATTTCATGTTTCCCATTCTTTTTTTATCATTTTTTTAAGTTATTAGAGGAGCCAAATATATCAATTTGTAGGTTGAGATTACCATTACTAAGTTGTAGGCATATTTCACCAAGTGGAGAGGTCTTGGTTCTTACAATGGTTTAAAATGAGTGTGATATTTTATATTTATTTTTTTTAATTTCATTTAACTCACCTTAATTATAATATCATTCTCCAAGGCTAATATCAATGAAACTATAGTCAAGAATGTGAGACACAATCAACTCCTTATAAGTACCCATCTATAGTCAGTTGAATGCATTATATGAAGGTCCTAAGAATAATAATGGAGGTGTAATGAATATTTTAAAGTGGTTGAACATACTCTTAAAATCTTATAAATAAAACTAATCCATTCAAATACTATGTGAATAAATGTGACAACTAGTTCAACTTTATATACAGTCTTGCACCATTGATGTGCACCTATAGGTGCCTTAGATGAGGCTAACCATGTCAAAATGAATAATTTTAATGGGTTTGAGGTCTTTCAAGGTGTAAAGGATAAATTTTAGGACTTTTTATAAGGTTTAGGATTGGGTTTATAAAATAACCATGCACATTATTGATAACTTTTCTTAAGTACCCTATGTACTAAAAAGTGCACCTACAGGTGGATCTCACAAAAACTTGAAAGTGTTTCATAGAGGTTTTTGAACATGTTTGATACCTTCCTTAAGGTCCTATGTATTTTTAAAATTCATAAGAATCATGTTGAACTTAGTGAGTGGTAGCTAGGTTTGAAGAGTCATGTTTAATTTGGAGAAACTTAGTTCAGGGATCCATTACCTTTAAAATTCCAAAATAGATCCTTGTCCATATTTGGTGCCATCATGGAATTGGTGATATAAGGTAGATATAGGTCCAAATGAATATATCATTTATCCCTAATATATTACTAATATCTTGAAAAATAATGGTTGGTGATTGATCCCAAGAGATGAAGAAAAAGAGGTCTCCATTCTATAAAACATTTCATTACAGTTTTTAAGTGTTTTCTGTTGTATCTTGAATTTACAAGTGATCTCATCATAAAAGGATATAGTAGGAGAATATCACCATGTCAAGTGGTATTATTGAGTTAGTATGATAATATTTTCTAAAATAAACATTGATAATGGTTGAAGTACAAATTATAGACCTATATAATCATCTACAAGTGTCCCTTGATTCCAAAAAGGTCACCTATAGTTGACTATAAGTACCTACAAGCTCATAAGGTGAACCTTGGTGAGAATAATCCTAAAAAAATGAAACATTTTCAAGTCATAGGTTCCTTAAAAGACTTAAAATTAACCCTAATATGTGTGTAATAGACTTAAAATCCTATATATATGAACCTACATGACCTTTTTGCTCCAAAAGTGGTCAATTATAGTTGACTGTAGTATGACAGTGCTCTAAAGAATAACTATCTTTATGTTGGCCTAACATGGTTATGGTGTGAATATACCTAAATTAATAAAATACGCTATTACTTACTTTAATAATATAGTGGATTATGTTAATAGGGTCTAAGACAAAATAACCACCTATAGGTAGGTCTCTTTTTTGAGGAGAAACATAGTTATAATTGACTACAAACTAGGCTAGTCAAGTGAAAGGTATTCATTGAAGAATATATAAAATATTGGGATGATATATATTTATAAATGGACCCTAAAAATAATTATATACCATCTCATGAGAAGGAAATAGGTGAAGATTTAGGTTCTCAAGAACAACCTATAGTCAACACACAAGATCCTGCACACAGTTTGTGCTCAAAAGTGTATCTTGGGTTTTTTGTATTTAAAGATGGTAAGAGTGAGGTATACCCATATAAATCTTTATATAGTGTCTCAATAATCCTCCCAATCCCATCATATATATTTTTTCCTGACGCAATAAAGTAAGTTCCCTTTATCCTATCTCAGATAGAGGGCACTTTTAGAGAGTTAAATCCTACAAGTTTAGTAATTCAATGATGAAATGAAGGTGCATAGAGTGTTGTAACACTATGTAAAGTTGTAGGAAGTTTGTTTCAAAATTAAAAAAACATGTATAATTCATATAAACACTAAGAAACCAAACCTAAACCCACATAGGTGTAGGTAGACCTATTAGACCTTGACTAGGCTTAATTCCTAAAGGGGTTCCATTTCCATTTTGAATACTATATGAGAATTATAATTCACTATAACATTTTAATATGGATATATGAAGTGTATGATAACCTAAATTTTGTAGATAAATTTATGAATGAGTCATTTGTTTAATTTAAAACATGATAAGGTGCAAAGAATTCCTTTAAGAGCTTGGGAAGGCAACTTTATAAGCTAATAGTAGTATATATGCCTAGCATGGGAGTATGAGGAGATATTATATGTTAGAGTTGGTCATAAGCAAGGATATCATGGAATTTATTCATGGTTTTCATGTCATAATTCTATGAATTGTCTTTAATGGGTAAAACTACCTAAAACCCTCTAAAATACTTGTCAATGACACAATGCAGGAATAAAGATGGAAAGGCATCCAAAAGGGATAGTTTAGTCATGGAAATGTTTTTAGATTGTATAGGACTCCCTAGAGATTCTTCCCATCAAAGTAACTTGTACATTATTTGTATGGACAAGGTATAAATGTATTTTCTTGAAAGATTTTAATGTTTTTTAGGTATATAAGTGTTTTAAGAGGTGATGATCACTTTGGAAGATAGAATTATACTTAATATAACCCTTCATACTCTTTTCTTTCTTAAAAATAGCACACAAATACCTCTGAAAGAACCTTCACTTCAACCTATCCAAACTAACATATTGGATGAGAGATGATCACCAAGTGAGAAGGTGATAACTCTAATTAGAGGCCTTTTAAAGTATACCTGATGGATATAGAGAATTGATGACCCTTGAAAAGTGTCATACCCTTAATTTTATGGATTTTATTGAACAACTGATGATCATCTTAGTGCCAAATGTGAGGAGAGGTATAAATAAGGATGATTATGACTATAGGTAGTGAGGACACTTATCCAAAAGAATATTGATGATTAGGGACACATCTAATGTATGTTGGATCCTATTTATAATGCCCCCTCATAGTGTAGTGATATAATTTGTTCCTAGTCTATTATTGATTTTTTAAGGAAGGCCAATGATGAAGATAGTTTGTAAGGAGCTAATTAAAGAGTCCTACACTAGATTTGATGAGTTTCATGCTTGTAGAGATATTTTTCCATAAAGACCTTTCATGGTCTACCTAATATTCCATTCTCCTAAAATTTCAACTCCTTATCTCAACTTGACAAGGGTTTTTATGACCCTTGGACTTCATTTTTCTCTCTCCTCTCTCACATTCTAGAAGTACTAGCCATTTTGGCTCTTGTTTCATAATTCCACGCCATGTATGAAGAAGACTTGCTAGTTTGATGTCATACTTTGCCTTTGAATAATAAAATAAATCATTTTTTGAGTTCACAGACATCTTGTCTAAGTGTGAAAAGTTATGAATAGTGAGGTTTAGTGATAATCTTTTATCGTTTCTTCTCTTTATCCTTTCATGTCTAGTGCAAGGAGTTGTCATTCTAATAGGTCATATAAAGTGTAGCTAGTGTGTTTGGATCACTTCAAGTGTACAAGTGTCCTTAGAGTGTGAAATATTCCCTCTATTACACTTACCTTGAGTTTTCTTATGCATATCACCTCTATATTTAACTACTAATGTTAGAACATCTTAAGGCTTTGAAGCTAGTTTGTAGGTCTTGTTTATTAGTGAAATAAGTATGATAGTATTATTGAAACTTTTATGGTGTATTACCCCCTTAGAATATATTTATTTAATTAAAAATTATATCTCTTTTCCTATAAGCAATCAGTTAGTGTGGGTGACAAGCATTTCAAGATAAATTTGGGGAGTTAGCCATTAAATCTATAGGTCTACTTCTACTATAGGCAACCCATAGGCCTAGAGGTATTCTAGTATTGCCCAAATCTTATTTTAGGATTTAAAAACATCATCTAGTGTGAAATATTTGGTCACAATAGGTCCCAAGGTGGGTATTAAAAAGACATCATTTTCTTGTAATTATTCAAAATTATAAGTATTTCTGTCCCCTTGAATCTTTTAGATATCACCATTTTGAGGATATTTGGCACATTGGCAAGTAAATGAAGTGACTTCTCTCACATTATGAGTCTAAGGTTAATAAATTAAGTTATTATAGGAAAGTGGAAAGTTAAATATCATGAATTTCACATTAATGGTAATGGGAATAAGGATAATGAAAATATAAACACAACCTAAAAGAGGCATTTATCTTCTATCATTCCCTTGGCATGTACTGCAAGTGGATTTAAGGTTTCACTTAGTGTATCCAAGTGTTTTAATAAATTTAAGGGAGTAAACATAAGTTCCTAAACATTAATCAATTAAAGCATGCTTAACTTGTATATAACCTATTTAGATGCTAATGAATAGATGAATATCATCTACATGAAGCAATAGCTTTTCAAAAACCATGGAAGGGATAAGAAACTTAAGTGAAAGGGAAATGTCAAATGTTTCATCAATATGGATGGACATATATTTACATTATTAAAGTATGATATCTTTAAGTAAATATAATGTATATTCTTATCCTATGGGAGGAGGACAAGAGATATTCATTTGAAACAATAACTACATTAGTAAATTACGATGGTGGGGAGAAGTTCTCATTATATCTAAGAAGGTGATTTGATATGGGTGATGATAAAGTTATGCAATAAGATCCCATTCATCATAACTCATGGGAGGATTGTTATATATAGGTGCATAGTATTACAACATCTCTTGAGAAGGAGGGATAGACATAAAATTAAACTTTTGTTTATAAGGTATGGCTAGAATAGGTTGGGTGTAAGTGGGATTAGATGATGTGATGGTTTATTGAGATATTTATTTTGGTTGAGTAGAATAAATAATATTAGAAGTTTGAGGAATGTTTCTTGTGTTATGGAAGTTGGAAAAATAGTATAAGAATATAAATGGTATCAGAGATATGTTTAATTTATGTTGTTAGAAGTGGTGCTTGTATGGGCATTAGTTATTCTTTCCTTAATTACATGAGATGGGATGGGGAAGTTTCTTGAATGATGTAAAATGTTGGAGAGCTATGATGTGTAGGTTTTGGGTTGGAATCAATATAATAAATTACTCTTCTCATTTCAATCATATTAAGCATATTTTCATCATGTATGTTAAGGTATATAATAATTTCAATGTTGTTAGTATTATGGGTAGGTTGGTAAATATTGTCTAGGTGGCTTACAAAGCTTTTGAAACACTTTATGTAAACTTAAAGTGTAATTTGTCAAAATTTGAGAAATAAATTTATCATGGTGATCATTACCTTCATGGAAATAAATCAGGTTTCACAGGTCTTAAGAACTCATTTTAAGCCTTAAAAGTTCTTGCACAAGCATAAAAGAGTCAGATTGTCATTAACACATCATGGAAAAACAAATAGGTCAATTTTATTACACATTTAATAAATGTAGTTGGGGGCCTCTTAGAGCCAAAATATCACATGAACATGAAGTTATTCATGCCTAAATCATCCTCTACAAAATTCATATCTTGATGTCATTTATATCTTAAGATATAAAGCTTTAAATTTAGACTTAAAAAGTGTAACATGCACATGGACATCGTGTTTAAGCCTTGTTAATTATTTATTTGAATTAAAATGTCCCAAGGTTGAATGTGGAGATTAAAAATGTCAAAATCATGGGGGATCAAGTTGAGATCTAATAATGAGCAAGCAAAGACAAGGCCAGTGGGTCCAAGTAGATCCAACATCATGTATTTAATCATATTGAAGATATCAATGGTAAGCATCAAGTCAAAAAATTACATAAATGTGCTAATGACAAGTGTCAAGATCTCAAGTACCTGAATAGAGATCTAATGGTATGCATTGAATGATAATGCTAGTGGGCCCTAATAGATGAATGGATTATGTTCCATTGTATTAAAGCAGATCTATAGTGAGCAAAGGTTAAAGAGTTAAAGGATCTTAAGGATGAATGATTTCCTACGAAGTGTTCAACTACAAAAATTGTCAGATAAATCAATGGTACACATTTGATCCATGCAAAGAAAGATAAATGGTTATAATGGCACAATTGTAGAAGAAGATGGAGCTAATATTAGGATCATGGGAAGGGATGCATAGCTAACAAATTGAACATTTTTATAAACCTAGATCAGGATCAATGGATAATATAAAAATTTAGAGTGAAATACGATCAAATTTGAACTACAAAAACTATTTTAAAGAAAAGCCATGGAGGTAGACATGTTAGTTTTGATGGGTTCATTGCCAAAGCTATAAACATGATCATGACCCTTTTATCCACTCTTACATGCCAAAAATAAACTAATAGAGAGTAATCCATGCAAGAACAAGATCACAATATATTGATCTATCTATTGTAATTGCTTCAACACTAGAATTTAGCTTTCAAATGACTTGATCTTTCTATTATAACCATAAGGAGAATCAATTTAGGATAGAAACATATTGAAAAGGATTGATATGGTTATTATGGATACCTTCTAGAAGTAATCTTAGACATTATGGTCTTTTCTAATGGCATCAATGTTGGAATGATGGGAAATTTAGCTCATTATACTCCCTTCTCCATCCTTCTACACATGATCCTCATCTCTCTCATCCTATTCTACTATAAATATAGGCTTCTAAGCCTTGAAACTAATCCTCTCTTTCTCATGACTAGACTCTGCCAAGATTTATAATGTAACACCTATTTGATGCAATAAAAGACTAAATTCCTCTACTTATAAGCTAATTCAAAGTGTGTTTCATAACTTCATTGATGTGGTTAAGTGAATGTATGTTTTCCTTGCCTCTATCTAAGTCTCCTCACCTTCATGTAGTGTTTTTGTAGTTCTCATAGGTCATCTTAAGTGCATATATAGTCTGTTGGTCAATTTGGAAGTGGACAACTACCCTCACATGCTAAGTTAATAGCTCAACCATGCCTTTTTATGAAATAATTATGTGAGGGATGATCAAAGAGTCAGTGAAGTGATCTTTTGTAGTCTTTGATTTGTCTTATAGTGTGTCTTGTGAAATTATAAGGATCAAAACATTTGGTGCATCACCTCCCTTTTATATGCTTTCATAGATTATTGATAATATATCCCCCCTTTTTCCTAGCAAGAAGCTAGTATAAGTTTAACATAGGTGGTAGATCTAAAAATAATCTAACATTTTTTAGAGGTCTAACTAAAGATTAGGTGACCCATATCCTAGGGTCATTCCCATGTTAGACCAGGTTTGATGAAGAGGACCTAAACAATCCCCTTTCTTAGCTAGGGTGTAACTTAGGAACACTAATAGTTCTAGCATGCTTGATGTGATTTATATCCTAGATTAAATAAAATTTGAAGCTAAAAGGCATATATAGTAGCAAAGGAATCCATCATTGTTGGGAGCTAAAGATATTTAAAGTTACAAAGTTCATAGCACTATCCAGACATCATTCTCATGACAAAGGTTACTACAAGGTAAGATAGTAAAGGTATTCCCCTTAAATTAATTAATCTACCTTCTATTTCATATAAAAAATAAATATTTAATAGGATAAGCCTTATCCCCAAAATCAATATTCATCTCCTAGTCATCCTATTGTTTCAAGAAGTCTAATCCCTCTACTCAAATGGACATCAAAAATTAAGTATTTATTCCATTCAATAGAGGTATTCCATTGAAATTAGACCATTATGATGATATTCCTATGTATTCTCTTAAAATAATCCCATTCTTTTCTAGATAATATTAAATAACAACTATTGAGCACATCTTGGATGTTGTCAACCTTTACTCAGTGTGTAATGTTGTTCAATATAATGTGGCCATTATATTTTTAGTTGCTTCCTTAAAAGTAAAAGTATTTTAGTGGTATAGAAATATCTCATTAAATTCCATAGCTACATAGGATGAATTAGGTGCAGCCTTAGGAAATCTGAAGACAAGTCTGATCACCTCTCTTTAGCTAAACAACTGACTACATAAAGAGAGCTCCTCATGAGGTCATGTCTAATTTCAACCTAAGATTCCAAAATACATGGAATAAAATACTTGTAGTGATTATACCATCCCTATAATATGCCTTCTTGTATTATTTAAGATCCCTTAATTTTGATATTAGTGCGATGATACAGTCTATGAGTGGTAATACCTTGTTAGATGCTTATGAGGTTGTAATAAGAGAAGAAAATAGTTTGATAAAAGTTGGTAATATTGATCCAAGACCTCCAATTCATATATTATTAGTGTTTCAATCTATTCCACCCCATCAAGTCCCTTAGTTTCTATCATTAACCCATATTCCATCTCCTCAAGCTCAAGTTGCATCCACTTCTAGTCAAGCCAATGAGCTTGGTGAGCTAAAATGTTTACTTCAATATTTTGGAAATTAAATAGTATAAATAAAGAGATAATATTATAATTTTAATAGGGCCTATAAATAACCAAATTAGGCTACTCATCATCACTTTGGAGATTAAAGACCTCCCTATCAAGGATTTAGGTAAAATAGACCATCCTAGCAAGCACAAGGAGCCATAGTTCTAAATAATCCATATGCATCCATTGAACCTAATATAAAAACAAGTTAAAAATCTATTATTCCCACACCACATAAAAATAATTCAATTCATGACTCTAATTGGCATCCCTCTCACCTCAATGGTATTTAGAAACAAGCCTTGGTATCATAGAACATTACTATGCCACATATGACATAAGAAGAGTTTTCTCTTCAAGGAGGTCAGTATCAAAAGACATGTTTAGCTCCCCAAGGAGAGGATAAAAAATTTTAATGGTGTCCTAATGCCATTAATCTAAGTTTCTAAATAGATGATTATGTGTCTTTTAATCATGGTGTTGAAACTAATAGCTCAAGTAGTCAAGTTACAGCTATGACTAGAGCTAAAATAAGAGCCATTGATGAGGATCAAAATGTGAATAATTATTTGAGAACTCCTAAAATTGTTTTTAAGATTAATAAATTTAAACTTATTACCCTTACAATATATAAAAAATAGATTTTAGAGGTTTGGAAGGTCGCTCAAATACTTCTGGTTTGTGAACAACTAGTGGTTAAAATGATTCAACAAAAGGTTAGTGGAGCTTCATTCAGCGTAGTAAGTTAGATGAATAAATATAATGTAAAAGATATCATGTTTTATTCCTTTTCTATTTTAGGAAAAAATAATATGCTCATCTAAGAGATTTCAGCTCTCAAACTATCTCTAAAATTAGTTGAGAAATAAGGAGTTATCCTAACTAATTTAGACTAGCCAATGAACCATCAAGTACATCAAGTACACAATTGAAAAAGTGTAAAAAGATAAAAAAAATTCAATTAAAACTCCTCCCTTATATGTCTTTTATAGTTTTTAAATGTTTAGTTCATAACTATATGGTGGACAGTGGAGCCAGTACCACTATCATGCCTAAGCAAATTATAGATAAACTTGGTCTTGTCTATGGAACAACTATTAAATTAGCATTTAAATTAGATGGTTCACCAAAAAGGATAGGTTTATTCATTAAACATATTAATTTTACACTACGTTCTTCTCCTAATGTTACTATTTTATAGGATGTAGTTATGGTGGACTTGCCTCCCTATTTTGCCATGTGTATATCAAGGGACTTTACCTCAAATATTGGAGGATACTTATTAGATTATTGGAAATATTTTATGTTCAAGACCATGTATTGTAATATGATAACCATGAATTCTACACCTATTACATGTTTCCTTTTGGAACTTTATATGCCAAGTGTTGTGACCACCAATTACCTCATCTCAAATGAGGTGATAGAAGATAGTGTAGAGGAAACTAAATCAACTTTAGATGGGATTCAATATTTTTTCAATGATAATTTTTCCTCTAGCTCACATTAATATGATACTTATATTCTAATTTAAAAATAATTAATTGGTGTTTATTTCTTGAATGAGAAAGATGCACCAATTCTAGCATTGATGAAGGATGATGAGTCTAGTGATGATCTTTGGAAATTATACTTTGATGATTCAAATAATAAACATAGTACCAAGGCTGAAATGATTTTGCTTTCACTAGAAAATAAAATCTGCTTATCATCTATTAAGTTTCAATTTGGTTATTCAAATAATGTTGTAGAATATGAGACACTAGTTCATGGTTTACAATAGGATAGGAAGATGAAATTTAACACCTTACAAGTCTTTGGTGATAGTGAGATTGAAATTCACCAAGTGAGAGGTATTAAAAAAATCAAAACCCATTGCTTAAATATTATAAACATAGAGTATGAGACTTACTTTAATATTTTTAGGCCTTCAACATTTAATCAATACCAAGAGATGAGAATAAACAAACAGATAAGTTGGCTTCCATTGGGGCATAATTTTGTATCTCAATCAATGTAAGAAATTAAAAAGTCCAATCATACATTAAGGTTATTTTAAGGATTTTTATCCTATATAATAATAATTTGCAAGTGTTTGAAGATGCTAATTAGAATTTTAGATTCTTACAAGAAGAAGCCATGTTTTCCTCAAGAAATCAGTCAAAGTAATTATTGTAGTATGGTGATCAGACTGTGCAACTAAAAAAAAATAAGTTTCCCAAGGGATTAGTCATAATTGAAAACATATTTAGTGGTGATGATGAGCTGAGGAAACAAAATTCAACTTTGTCAACAAAGGAATAACACTATGCCAATGTGAAAGTTTGGTAATATCTTGAAGATTGGTAAAGTAAGCAGTTATTCAGAAATGGAAGCTTTCATTAAGTTATGTGAAAGTTTTAATGATGCATTTGCATGGAAATATAGTGATCTCAAGGGATTTGACCTAAGCCTATCTCAACACACCATTGAGATAGAATATGAAACTAAGCCAAGGGCTTATTAATCCTAATATTAAACCTTCGATGAGATTTGAGTTTCATAAGCTCATTGAGTTAACTATTATATTTGTAATCAAGAACTCAACTTGGGTGGCAAACCTTGTTTTAGTATAGAGAAATAATGGTGAAATTAGATTGTGTTTTGACTTTTGTGACCTAAATAAGGGTTCCCTTAAAGACCACTATCTATTACCATCTATAGAAAAAAAATTATAGTTGGTTATAGGTTTAGAAAGGTTCTCCTTGTTGGATGGTTATAGTAGTTACAACCAAATTTTGGTCAAGGAAGAAGACCAATTCAAGATTTCATTCACCATAAAGTGGGGGGAATTTTCATATAGAAATATTCCCTTTTATTTATCCAATGGTGGATAATTTTTTTAGAGAGCCATGGACATCGCATTATAGGGCCTTCTTAACAAATTTGTGATGGTCTATTTGGATTATATAATAGTGTTTTAAAAGAATGAAAGTGAGTAGATGGTTTATCTTAAGTAAGTGTTTGAAAGGTGTAGATAATTTGGGGTATCCTTAAATCCCAAAAAGTGTGTCTTCTAATTTCATGAAGGTAAGCTTCTTGGACATATATTTTCAAAGCATGGTTTAAGCATAGATCCTAAAAAAATAGCTTCAATTTTTCACTTTTGTCAGGATGCGAAACACTGAAAGCATACAGTTGATTACCAAATACCAAGCAACTATAATATGCAGAAATAACCAGATTCACCAAGTAACTAGAATTCAGAATAACACAGCATATGAGAGACAATACACAACTTGTATTAACACTTTATACAGAAAAGAATACAATAAAGAAGATGCCACTTCTTCTCCACCACCTCTTCAGAGGCTCGCTACACCTCAAGTGAACAGTAATTCTTCTCCCCAAAGCTCTCCCTCTCATAGGTCCCAACACCCAACTCAAATACAGAGTTGGTGTTCACCTCTCATGCTCCACGCACAACACAAGTGCTCCACGCACTCCACAAGCACTCCACGTGCTCCACAAGTACTCAAGGTACTTCAAGTAGATCTCCCATGAATCTGCAACAACCTGCAATTCAACAGACCATACTTATGGAAGGAACTCCCTTGCCTTCCTTTCTTGCTCTATCTGAGTACACACCTGTACTCCAAGTAGATCCTACCTGATACTGCTCCCTGTTGTGTTGTTGTCTATATGATCTTGCACACTTGAAAATCAAACAACGGTTCTGCTCACCTGTGAACCTTGACCTTGCACACACATACACCTGCAGATCAACGATCTTACTTACCATGTAGATCTCCTATATAGCCCATGCAACTGTGACCAAGATCCTACACTCCTGAAGAATCCAGCTGACTCTCCAAACCAGCACCAACATGCCTGGTACTACTGTGGAACTAGGAGGAACACCCTTGCTCACCTCACACACAGAAGGAGCAAACTTTGCTCAACTCAAACTAGCCCACTTTTCCAATACAACCATGAGTCTATTATATAGATCTCATCCAAACAATAATTAGACATCTAATTACAATAATTAGATCCACAGCTCTCAGTCTATAATTAACCCTAATCATGCAAACACTTGGTTTGTTAGCTAACTGCCCGTAATTAGTTTGCAGTCAAACCACACAAGCGACCGACGTTGGTCCCTGTCTGCCTGGAGGTGACCAATGTCAGCCGATATATGACCGACGTCGGTTGCTTCTCTATGCTATCCTACTGACGTCAGCCGATCAGACCGACCCCAACTTCTCTGCAACTCAGCAACCTTCAGCAACCTCCTCTCCTGTTTGCATCAGTGAAGCTTTTAGCTCCACAACCTAACAATCTCCCACTTGGAGATAAATAGCTACACTGTACTTGTACCTGTACCCCATCTAATCTATTTCCTAGTTTGTATCCCTCTTCAAGCTCCCACCTGAAGACAACCCACCACACATCCCGTGGTGTACCACCTGTCATCCGAGTACCCTGCCACATCCGAACCTACAACACCTATAGTGAAGTCTTGACCCTGCATAACAACCCCTGCTGCCGGTCCCTCTCAAAAAACCTGAGAACCCACTTCCTCGAATTGCCTCCTAACTCTGACAACTCCCACTGCATGGGAATACTCAGGTCTATACCAGACCTCATGTGATTTCGGACACTGTACCTATCCAGCCCTTAGTGTGCTCCGGTTCTGCATCCCGAACCTCGCCAACACTTGATTCACATCAGCTCCCACTCGAGACAAAATCAACCTGTGATCTCCATGCCTCCCATGTCAAAGAATTTTGCTACTCCAAACTCCTCATGACATGCCACTGAAACTAATCTTACCCTTAGCTCAGTAAAACCCTGTATGTACTAACCTGCTATAGCAAAACATACCGTCCACATACAAGTAACAGAATGATGTCATGACCATCATCCTCCTGGTAAGTCAAACCACAGTAGTTACCTGACACTGATTGAAGCCATGCTTCATCCTCCACCTGTCAAAACCTATACCACTGTCTTGCAGCTCCTCAAGACCATATGCCCTGGTCTTCCATCTCACATATCCGTTCTTTCTATTCTTCTACTAAGGTATCCATTCATCTCTGTGCTTTCTTCCTGCTGGCAACCCTACCAAGACACACCTATTTGGTTCACCTCCAAGGAATCACATCCTCATCCATGCCAAGCTCACACCTATTTCCTGCATCCTTCCTGCTCTACAATCAGCAACATGTATAAATAAGAGGAACACAAATTTGAGGGCCTACTTACACCTTCAGTCCTCCGTATGGGTGTTTGAGACTCCTTGACAACATGCTGTCCACCCAAAATTCGTTACAGTGACCGACCTTGGTCACTCCACAGTCTGCATTCGACCGACATCGGTTCCATGCGTCTGTACCTGACTACCAACCTGCCAGTGCTGGTGTCCCTACTGCCAATGTCGGTCCTCCTGACCGACATCGGTCTTAAATACTGCCGACGTCGGTCTTACCTTGCCTGACATCGCCGGCTTCGGTCTGCACATGACCGACATCGGCACCTGTCTGTTTGACGCCGGTTCCTCATGACTGAAGCCGGTACCTGTGTTCACCTGTGAGTGATGACTTTTTACCTGCAAGCTCCTTTGGATCAAAACACATGTCCAAACTACTCTGCTCAGATGTATCCAGCCTCATCCACTGAACTCTGTCCACCATCTCCTCCAAGAACACCAAGGCTTTCCAGTTCTTAAGCCTATCAAATATATCTGTCTTCTGCTTAAGAACATGCATCTCCTTCCTGCTCATATGACCAAGCCTACGAAGCCACGTCTCTGCAATAGAAGAAGAATCAGTAATATAGAAAAGTAGATAAAGAATACCTATTTTCTTACCACCAGCTAATTCAAGTGCATCCACTGTGAGAGTTCTTGTGCATCTCTCATCACCCAATCTTTTTGAAGAAATTAGCCATATCTCCAGACCTGGGACCTGCATGACCTTCATCAACACCTGTGTGTTGGCCGCGTGCAATTTCAGCTTCACTTCCCCTTTGCCAATTCTTTGGCAAGGCTCACTAGCTCCTCTACCTGGGGCTGCATGGAAAGAGGCAACCAAATCTTTTATCCAAGATTCAACTTTATCCAAGAAACCTGCAAACACATCCTGTGCAATAACACCTGCAACATCTGTATCTTCAGTTTCTTCATGCTGATCTGCTACCGACCAACAATGTTCTTTTACCTGCTCTTTCTTTCCATCGGACCGTGAGTGACCGTCTGTGCTTTTCAACTCCTCCATTCTTAGCTTACTTTCATCTACCATTGCTCTACTCCCACTTGATCATAAATCCCTGAGAGTGACCTGTAACCAAACACAAAACTTGCTTCTTGCAACCTTAGCTCTGATACCACTTGTTAGTATCAAGCTTAAGAACCTATAACCAAGGCTCTGATACCACTTGTCAAGATGTGAAACACTGAAAGCATACAGTTGATTACCAAATACCAAGCAACTATAATATGCGGAAATAACCAGATTCACCAAGTAACTAGAATTCAGAATAACACAGCATATGAGAGACAATACACAACTTGTATTAACACTTTATACAGAAAAGAATACAATAAAGAAGATGCCACTTCTTCTCCACCACCTCTTCAGAGGCTCGCTACACCTCAAGTGAACAGTAATTCTTCTCCCCAAAGCTCTCCCTCTCACAGGTCCCAACACCCAACTCAAATACAAAGTTGGTGTTCACCTCTCGTGCTCCACGCACAACACAAATGCTCCACGCACTCCACAAGCACTCCACGTGCTCCACAAGTACTCAAGGTACTTCAAGTAGATCTCCCATGAATCTGCAACAACCTACAATTCAACAGACCATACTTATGGAAGGAACTCCCTTTCCTTCCTTTCTTGCTCTATCCGAGTACACACCTGTACTCCAAGTAGATCCTGCCTGATACTGCTCCCTGTTGTGTTGCTGTCTATATGATCTTGCACACCTGCAAATCAAACAACGGTTCTGCTCACCTGTGAACCTTGACCTTGCACACACATACACCTGCAGATCAATGATCTTACTTACCATGTAGATCTCCTATATAGGCCATGCAACTGCGACCAAGATCCTACACTCCTGAAGAATCCAGATGACTCTCCAAACCAGCACCAACACGCCTGGTACTACTGTGGAACTAGGAGGAACACCCTTGCTCACCTCACACATAGAAGGAGCAAACTTTGCTCAACTCAAACTAGCCCACTTTTCCAATACAACCATGAGTCTATTATATAGATCTCATCCAAACAATAATTAGACATCTAATTACAATAATTAGATCCACAGCTCTTAGTCTATAATTAGCCCTGATCATGCAAACACTTGGTTAGTTAGCTAACTGCCCGTAATTAGCTCGCAGTCGAACCACATAGGTGACCGACGTCGGTCCCTGTCTGCCTGGAGGTGACCGACGTCGGTTGATATATGACCGATGTCAGTTGCTTCTCTATGCTATCTTGTCAACATCGGTTGATCAGACCGACCCCAACTTCTCTGCAACTCAGCAACCTTCAGCAACCTCCTCTCCTGTTTGCATCAGTGAAGCTTTTAGCTCCACAACCTAACAACTTTCCTTGTCAAAGCATAAAAGAGCTTTACAAAGTATCTTAGGGGAGATCAATTTTATCATAAGATACATCTCATATTTTTCCACTTTAGCTAAGTCACTTACAACCATGCTAAATAAAAATTAGATCTTTAACTAGTCTAGGGAAGGAATAAGCAGTTTTGAGGAAATTAAAAAATCCATGGATAGTGTTCCTATGATCATGACCCCATATTTATCAAAGTAATTCATTATATACACCTATGCTAACATTAACACTATTTCAAGAATTCTTATGTAATAGAACCATGAGGCCTTAGAGTAGTCAATAGCTTTATTTAGTTAAGGCTTGGAAGAATTTGAAACAAGGCACTCTTTTATTCAAAAGCATGTACTTTCATTCATAATGCCTCTCAATAAATTTAGATACTTGTTGTCTAACAATAAGATACACCAAATGGTTGCACATCCAAGTGTTAAGGAGTTTCTATTGAACAAAGACATAAATTAGAAAAGAGATGGTTGGATAACAAAGGTAATGGAGTATAATGTGGAGATCAAGGTCACAAAGACAATTAGAGGCAAAATACTTTGTAAAAATCTAATCCAAGACTTGCAAGAATCTAATGAGGTGGTTATGGCATCAACTAATGAAGAGGTTATAGCTAATCATACCTCACCTTCTATCTGGTATCATGATTTGGTAAGATATCTCCAAGATGATATTTATCCCTCTCACTTAACTCCTTCAAAAAGAATATGTTTCATATTTCAATCTATTCCATTTATTCTCATTGATGGTGTTTTATTCAAGAAATATATCGATGGCATGTTGTTAAGATGTATTAAAAAACATCAAAAGGAAAGGTTACCTAAAGATTTCCATGATGGACATGGTGGAGGAAATTATTCAACAAGGACCATATCCCATAATATCATGAGAGGTGTTATTATTGGCCAAGCTTATTGGTGATTATCATGCATGCGTTAGGAAATGTAGATAATGTGTTATGTTCATACAGAAGGTGAAACATATAGCCTTATCTCTCTAATCAATTATATTGGATCAACCCTTTGTCTAATTAGGATTGGAATTTATTTGTCTCATTAACCCCCCTTAAATATTAAGTCATAAATGGATACTAACTCCCATAGATTACTTCACCATATGGATAGAAGTAGTGGTATTTAAGGAAGCAAATGAGACCAATGTTCTATATTTATATGAAGGTCTACTTACTAGGTTTGGATTCCCTTCAACTATTATTTTTGATAATGCTATAGCCTTTGTGGGGACAAAGATCAGCTAATGAGAAGTTCAATATAGGACTTATCTTATCACTTCATCAGATTACTATCCACAAGGAAATGGCCTTGCTAAGTCCACTAATAATAATAATTAAAGATAATCAAAGGTCATGGAATCTAAAATTGAATTTATCTTTATGGGCTATATGATCACCTAAAAAAATTCAATAGCCAACTCTCCCTATAAGCTGGTATATGGTAAGGAAGAAAGAATGCCTATTTATTTTGAATTTCCTACCCTAGAACTGATGCATCAACTTGAGCTATTAGAGAATGAACATATGGAGATCAGATATGCTAAGATTATGGAGTTGTAAGAGATAAGACATTAGTCCATGCTAGACATGGAAATCCATCAAGTAAAAGTAAAGAGAGCCTTTGAAAAAGGAGCTTCTTCATGAAGTTTCAAATAAGGATATTTGGTCCTCAAGTTGTATAAGGATAGAGCTAAGATAGGAAAGCATACAAATTTTGACTCTCTTTGGAGTGGTCCATACACAATCTCCATCTATAAATCTCGTAATGCTTTCCAAATTGAAAATATGGATAGTGAGGAGCTTCCTATTCAAGTTCATAAGATACACTTGAAACATTGCTACTGAAGGTTGAGTTGCCTATACATAGTTATTTTGTTTTGGCTTTCCTTCAAGTGTTGTCTTAGCACATTAATTTTTTAATTTTGATTTGTTTAGTTATCTTCCCTATTTTCTTTGTTTCCTTCCCTATTTTGATGGAATTCATTGTCTTTACAATTCAAAGGGTTGTTTATAATAATAAATCAAAATTTTCATTGTTTTGTGAGTCCAAGAGTCATGTAAATGGTTCAAGTTATCAAGCATAGTAGGCATGCTACCTAGCTAAGTTACCAAAACTATTGGCCACTTTTAGACCACATATAAATATTCTACCTAGATGGATGAGATGAACAAGATTCTAGATGGAATGAGTGGTCCAAATATCACACAGATTGCAAATCTTTCGAAACACTTTACATAAAATTAAAGTGTAGTTTGCAAAAAATTTAGAAAGAAGGTTTTCATGGTGATCATGACCTTCATGGACATAAAGTAGGTTTTAGAGGTCTCAAGAACTCATTTTGTGCCTTAAAATTTTTTCCACAAGCATAGAATAACTAGACTATCATCAACATGTCATGCATAAACAAATAAGTCAATCTAATTACACATTTAATAAATGCACTTGCAGGGCTCTCAAAGCAAAACTATAACATAGACATGAAGTTCTTCATGCCTAGATCATCTTTTGCAAAATTCACATCTTGATGTCTTCTCTATCTCAAGATATAAAGCTTCAGAGTTATATTTGCAGAGTGAAATGTGCATGCAAACATCCTATTTAATCTTCATAAAGTATCCATTTAAATTCAAATGTCCCAATATTTAACATGAAGTTGATATATGTCAAGATCATGGAGGCTCTAGTCAAGATATAATGGTGAGAAATCAAGGATAAGACTAATGTGTCTAGGTAGATCCAACAACACATTTAATTATACCAAAGAGATCAAGTCAAAAATTCAACATAAACATGTCAATGACAAGTGTCAAGATCTCAGGTACCTAAACAAAGATCTAATTATATGGATCAACTGATAAGGCTAGTGAGCCTAAATATATCAATGGATTGCATTCCATTATACCAAAGTATATCGATGATGAGCAAAGGTTAAAGAGTGAAAATATGCTGAGGATGAATGAGTTTTGACCAAGTGTTGCAATCATGGTAAATATTAGATATATTAATATTATGCATTTATGTCATGTAAATGAATATCAATGACACATAGGACAAGGATCTTAGATTGAATATGAGGCCACCATGTGGTGCAAGTGCAGAAGTAGATGGAGCTAACAAAAAGATCTTTGGAAGGGATTCATAGATAACAAATGACACATTTTTAGAAACCTATATCAATATCAAGTCCCAATATCAAAAGTTGAATAAAAATATGATTAAAGTTAATCTAGAGGAATGTTTCAAAGAAAGTCCATGGAGGTAGACATGTCAATTTTGATGAGTTCATCACCAAATATAGAAGCATTATTATGACCCTTTTCTCCACTTTTTCATGCCAAAAATGAACCAATAAAGAGCAATCCATGATAAAAAAAGATCAAAATAGATTGATCCAACTACTATAACTACTTTGATGCTAGAATTCAACTTTTAAATGACCTGATCCCACCATTGTAACTATAAGGAGCATCAATTTAGGATAGAAATTGATTAAAAAGGATTGATATAGTTATTATGGATACCTTCCATAAGTGATCTTAGTCATTATGGTCTTTTCTAATGGTATAAACACGAGAATGATGGGAAATCTAGGTCATTATACTCCCTTTTCCATCATTATAAGCATGATCCCCATCTCTCTCATCCCATCTACCATAAATATAGGATTTTAAGCCTTGAAAATGATTCTTCTCTTTGGCATGACTAGAATCTACCAAGATTTATACTGTAGCACCTATTTAATACAATAAAAGACTAAATTCATCCACCTAAAAGCTAAGTCAAAGTGTGTTTCATGACTTCATTTATGTGGTTAAGTGAATGTATGTTATCATTTCCTCTATCTAAGTATCCTCACCTTTATGTAGGGTTTTGTTAGTTCTCATAGGTCATATTAAGTGCATATATAGTCTATTGGTCAGTTTGGAAATGGATAACTTCCCTCCCATACCAGGTCAATAACTAGTACATGCCTTTTTGTGAAATACTTATGTGAGGAATGATAAAAGAGTGAGTTAAGTGATATTATATAGTCTTTAATGTGTCTTAATGTGTCTATTTTTTAAGTAAAATGATAAAAACATTTGGTGCATCACATTCCTTTTCTATGCTTTCATAGATTATTAATAATTTTTCTCCCCTTTTTCCCAATAAGAAGCTAATATAGGTTTAACATAGGTGATAGATCCAAAAGGAATCTAGACTTTTATAGAGGTCTGATCCAAGATTAGGTGACCCACATCTTAGGGTAATTCCCTTATTGAAATAGGTTTGAGAAATTAGACCTGAACAATCCCCTTTTTTATCTAGGGTGTAACCTAGGAATACCAACAATGCCATGTAGATTAAGATTTTTAACCTACTAATAGAGTTAGTTGAGTCAAATAATTTTGAAAAACTATATGTAAAGTAGTGAACTAAGTTGAGCTGATAGATGTAGTTACCTATGGTTAAATATGACCCACATAAAGACATACAATGTTGATCGAATTGAATGTGTTAAACCTATGCACAAAATGTTATATTGAGTTGTTAGATTTGATGTAGTGATGTAAAAATGAAAAAAATAATAAATGATAATAAATTAAGGCATGAAATAAAACTTTCAAGATTTATTTCATGTAAATTTCCCAATAATTTTTACAAGGGAAAGTGAAGTTGATTTATAAATCAATCCTAGCTTAGAGAAGATAAATCACACTAGTCCTTCTGCTTGTTGTTACATTTAAACAATAAAGTTCATGAGCAATATGGATATGCTATATATAAATAAGGGGTCTCTTGCTACAAAATATTACTTGAGATCACTTTAAATACTCTATTCAATCAATACCATTCAATAACCCTAGTTAGGTCATATGTTTTATTATCAAAGTAAATGATAATATAAAGTAAATTTAGTCTAGTTCTCAGCAAAGAATGTGGCACAAAACGGGGTTAATAAACATAAAAATAAACACTCAAACAAGAACTCTACTCATGTCAATATATAGGTAATCCTAATGCATGGAGATAAAAACATATTTATAAGCTAACAAATACAAATCTATCTACTTTAATAAAGAGGAAAAATAATTAGGAATACCTACCTTAAAGTTGAAATCATTGAGCCTCAAGGATTTTGTGGTTTTTAATGATTAAAAAAATAGGACGTCTCTATACTATATGACTTCTCTAATACATCTAAAATACTTCTCCTAAAATACAAGATTCTTATCTCCAAGTATAGTATGAAAACCTAAGCAATTACTCCTCCATTATAATGGTGGATAAACAAATGCACAAATAAATGATTAACTCTATCTATCTCTAATGAAAATATTGAAAAGGATGTGTTTATATACTTGGATGTAACCCTAAACTCTTAAAAAAATTATTTTAAAGAGTCAACATAATCAACCCTATTATTTAATAAATAAAGTAGTTAGGTCCCAGACTAGGTTAATTGAAGTTGACTTAATTTTGTAACATTATTATGTTTGAAGAATAGGGTTGGCCTAGGTCAACTATATTAGGTAAATGAAAAAAATTATTTTAGCTTAGGAAGGGGATATTTGAGGTGGTGAATTGATTGGAGGAGTGTGTAAGGGAGGTATCAAAGCTTAGGTAAATGTATAAGAGAGGTCTACATCAATTTCAAGTGGTGGTATATGGAATATCAATCTTGTAAAACCCTAATGGTCTACCCACGCACTTATTGGTGCAAAATTTAATGTGTGGACTTAGAGATATTGACACTTGATGGGTTCCTAAAATATTTAAAGCATCAATAATTGATAAATTTTAAAAATATTTTATGTATACACTTTCTCCTATGTATACATTTTTTCCTTCATATCATGGAGCTCAGTGTTTATCTCCATAAGGTTTGATTTTATGCAATATGTCCCATTATTCTTACTTTTATATTTTAATCTCTTTTGGTCCTTTAGAAACCAATAGATAATCAAATTTTTTAACTCCACTTCATCCTGAACTTTATTCAATCTGTTATGGTATTTTAGTTCCTCCATGGCCTCATTAAACTCCCCTGAAATGTTGATTTCTTATTTTGGAAATTGGTATTCCTTTTTCAAATTATGGGGATTTTTCTTGGGTGTTTCTTTCATTGGGTTTATATTTTATCATATGGAGATTCTTAGCAACCTTTTCCAAGTTGATACTTTATTTTGACTCCTTAGGATTTTTACTCAGGTGGGATTCCTCTTGAAGGATTTTAATCTTGGTATTGACCTTTTTTTATTTTTGGTGACCTTATTTTTCTTATGATTTTTCTTTGGGAGTATTTTGGGATCCTTATCATTGTTGACTATGTTGTTTCTTTTTATTGTTTTTTCTTTTGACTTGATATAATTATTTTTTAAAATTTGAGCTTTTAGGCCTTGTCTTTCAGCTTCTTATACATGGTTGGGACCTTGATTCAAAAAAAATTTTGTTTACCAATAATAAAAAAGTATTTAATTTCAACATAATAAAGTAAAACTATCTTAAAATAATGTAAATACATCAATCATGATTGATGAAGTAGATGCACCCAATATGGTATGTCACATGGGTGGAGGAAAATTCCAACATTTGTATGCTCATGTATCAAGTTTCTAGTGTGTGCCTATATTATACTCAAGTATCCATGTATCTTTTATGTGTAATGAAATTATATATTATATAATAACATAAAGTAGGAAACGTATCCCAAAACTAGTTAACATGTAAATTTTAAGCATTTTTATATTTATTTTAATGTTGTATTGATTTTTTTATTTTTTTAAATGTTATAATGTAAATGACTAGTCCAATAAGTACTCACATTTTGAAGGTAAAGGACTACATGGTGGCTTTACTTTCCAAGATTGTTTATGTTGAATCATTGAAAATTCTTTGATAACTTCTAGTAATATGTTTCTAGAAGTTATTTTTATTGGTCTATCACCATATCCATCATGTGTAATGTGTATATCTGCGTCTTAAAGTTGAAAAATTAGGCACACATTAGTATTATATGTTATATTGATCCAATATTTCTAAATTTTCAAAACATGCATGAAACCCTATGAGTAGATGAAAATAACGCAAATCAAAATTAAGTTTCATATTATTAATTTAGCCAAAAAGTATAAATGAGGTACATTATATAGTGAGAAATTAGGTCACCAAAAATGTTAACAACTTAATTCATTATTAGAAAACACATTAAGTGCATTTTCTTATAATGACCTTAACAACCTTAAGTAAGATGACTTAAAACTATGTATGTAAAATTGGAAGTGGAATAAATCTTACACTAATACCCCCTTCCCATTAAAGCATAGCTTTGGTGGGTAGAAGAATTAGGTATTAGTAATGAGGCTTCATGAAGTATCCAAACTCAATGTAATTCATATAATTAAGAGAAAAGGAGAAAATTGATATGAAAAATATCATTTCCAAAAAGAGAGAAAAAAATATAAGAGAAGAGAAGAGGGATAATAATGCACACTAAAGTCTACAACTGCTTGTTGCCATCATGTATCCTATAATGGAGTTCCCACAAGTGACTATGGATGAGAAGTAGATGGAATGAAGATTGGATCACCTTAGAATAATGATGTATCTACTAAGTGCTTGATGTATATTCAACCAAGGTGTGATTCCTATACAATCAACTATTCTCTTGATGAAAGGTAGGAGAGCTAACTACTTTACGAAATGATGGTACAATGGGAGTAGAGGCTAAGAAGCACTATGGAATGTCATAAAATCATGGAATATACTACCCCATATCTAATGTGTTTTAGATCACTATACCTATTCCTTGTAATGTTTGAAGTGGACCAAAGGTAGGTTGGTTAGGAAATAACTCCTTAATATCTAGAAGGTGACAATGAGATGATGTAGCTTTTTCCCCATCACTACTATATTCATCTATACTAATATAATATTCATAAATGTCAAAAGTGTGCTTAGGCTCATAAATGTCATCAATATCAAGTGATTCTAAAGAATAATAATCTAAAGCAGAGTTAGGAGTAAAGTGAGAGAATTTATATAAACAATTTTAGTGATTAAACATTACTATATTCATTTATACTAATATAATATTCATCAATGTCAAAAGTGTGCTCAGGCTCATAAATGTCATCAATATCAGGTGATTCTAAATAATAATAATCTAAAGGAGAGTCAGGAGTAAAGTGAGAGAATTTATTTAAACAATTTTAGTGATTGAACATTACCACTTCCAATATAATATCATTTTTTAACTCTCTAAGATACACTTAATCTGGAGTGAACTCAACTTTCATGCTTAGACCAAGGTGAATGATTGGTTAAGTGATAAGAGATTAGTTGAAACTAAGGGAACACTTAAAACATTATTTAATGTTCTATCACTCAATTCAATATACCCTCTCCCAAGAAGATTTTTAGATGTTTCATCATCCATTTGTATAGAGGACATGCCACATAGTTAAATTGAAAAAAAATCTATCTATGAATATTTTATGTGATGTGAAGCACTAAAGTCAGTGACCCATGTAGGAGTCTAAGGTAAAATTGTAACTAGGGCCTTACCCTCTACCCTTACCATTTTATTATGAATTGTATTTACCATTGTCATTTTCCTTGGAGGAATCATGGTTTTATGAACTTCAATTGGAAGAATTGAGAATGCCAATATTTTGCTTCTTTATCATCTTAGTCAGTTAATCTACTTATTTAAAAAAATTATTTCATCATGATTTCTTCAGTAAAACCCACATTTGATCCTATATTTCTTAGGCTTAATAGTGGAAGAAGAGGTCTCATTATTTGATTTGTATGTGGGAGGATTTACATCCTTCTCTTGATCTTTTTTGTTATGTTTCTTCTCTTTATTATTTAAATCCTTCTCTTTCTTAGTAAAAAGTGCATGTGATTGTGAGTAATTCAAAATGTGCCTATATATATCAACTTATCTTTCTCCCAAATCATGTTATAAAAAGTATCTAAAGAAGGGATCTTCCATCCAAATCAAAGAGTTTTTTTTATGGTGGAAAATGCAGAGGACCACATAGTAATATAGACCCAGTTTGGAGAGTATATGTAGATTAAGCTGATTGTCTTTCTTATCTATTCAACATTCTTTTAACTATAACCTCAGAGATCTAAACTTAATGAGGAAATCATGTTGGCTGTGAAAGTCACTTGGGATCAAATTTATGAGACCATTCTCTCTCTCATGATCTCTCATCACATCCTAATTTCCAAAGGCCTTTTTTGGTGTGGTCCATACTTCATTAGGTGTGGTAGAAATTTCTATGTGAAAGAGTAGATTAGGAGAGACATAAGACACATTAGTATGACTAGTTCATATATTTTACCACAATATTTAAACCATTTAACTTTATCTGATTATGTTTTAGGTTAAAAAATTTTAATCATTATAATTTTATGAAAACCCTTGGATTGTAAAATTATTTCCATTCTCTATTTTAATTCATGATAATTAAATGATGTGAGAAGACTTAATGAACTTGAATCCATAGTGGAAAAATCAAGGTTTTTGTAGAAAGTAAAGAAGAAATACAAACAAAATTCACAACATCACACAATACCCCTTATAACTATCATAGTGACCCCTCATTAAAGTTTTAAATACAAAAACACTCATATATATGTTAGGCATAATTGATAGTGTGTTTTGAGGAATTAGTGCATAAGTACAAGGAACTAGAGGGATGTTAAGATCAATAAATAGTAGATATAAGAAAGTAAAATAATTGGTTTGAAGGGAAATATAGTGGATTTAATATGACCACCAATGTGTATATCATGAAAAAAATACACTTTTGAATATGACAACACTAAAAAAGGAGTTATAGATTGAAATTTGTAATAGTTTTGAGATTTGAGCTCACATAAAAATATACACCATATACAAATTTGAAAATTGTTTGGGTTGATTGGAGACATCTGGAAAAAAAAAAAAAAAATGTTTGGGTTGATTAGATATTTGGTTGGGTGCTAAAGTAAACCCCCCACTAGTATGAATCAAAATTTAAGCTTCTTCCATATAACCATACCATATGACCAAAGGGCTAAGACTATTTATGAGTGCTCTCCCTTCCCTTTTTGATTGATGTGAGAGTGATGTCACTACAAAAATTCCTCTAAATTTCAAATGAATAATATCAATTTTCATATGTTAATATGATAGCCTCCTATATATCATAATGTCCAAACAGGGTTGTTGGAGTTTACAAATGATCAAAAAGGGGTCAAATTCTACTATGTGTGTGTAGGGGTCTTAAGTTAATATGTGTGTGAATGTAAGAATTTTTATACTATGGAAAGTGTGTATAAAAATGTGTTGATTCCTATAGGTGTGTATGTAGGGGTGTTAGGTTCTAATAGGTGTGTACATAGGGGTGTCAAGTTTTAGTGATGCTACAAATAGAGGTGTCAAGGTCTAATGAGATTGATAGTAGGGGCATCAGGTTCTATTGAGCTTGAAGATAGAGGGTTAAATTCCTCTGAGGTTTGTTTTCCTATCACAAAATTTTTGAACAACACTAAAAACCACCAAAACTACTTGCAAGGGCTAAAAAAATTTCTAAGAGTATAAAACCCAAAATATTATAGATTTAGTTTGTCTTCTCCAAAACCTAGGAAATACACATTTGAGAAATTGAAAAAAAATATAAAAACCTTAAATTATTTCATATTTTAGAACCCTATTATATAGATATGCATAAACTCATTGTAAATGCCCAAAACCCTCCAAAAATGGCCAAAACATTATTATCACAAATCTACGTAATGTTTACGACCAATTTTAGGGTTTTGATGCCTTTTGAATTTGATGGTGCTATCTATTTTGTTATTAGGTAATTTAACTATATAGTTTACATGATTTTTCATAAAATCTCACCAAAATTATAAGACCACCAAAAATTAAGAAAACCAATAAGAATGCATGTAAGAAAGATCTCATTGAGAATTTAAAACATCACAAAATGACTATTAGATCAGATCTATGATACCATGGTGTATTGCTTCAATATATTTAAACATCCAATAAATACATGAAACCCTAGGAGTAGGTGAGACCAATTCAAAGCAAAATTGAGTTTCATATTATTCTATTAGCCAAAAAGATAAAGGAGGCACATTATTAAGTGAATGATTAGGTCACAAAAAAAAAACAACTCAACTAACTATTATAAAACATATTAACTTTATTTTCCCATTATTAACATAAAAACCCTAAACAAAATAACTAACAACTATGTAGGTAAAATTGTAAGTAGGAAAAATCTTACACTAACAATTTCACGTGTTGTCTTCATATCGATCAACCATTGCTACAATAAATTAAAGGTAAAATGTGATGTTTGATTCATTACCCATATGGGGGTACAACTAATTTTATTCCACGTGTGATGGGTAATCTAATGTTCCCAATAGATTAGGAAAGAGTCAATGGTGGTGTAACTCATGCATATTATCCCTCATTTTTGATAGATTTGTAATGTTACAAACTGTAATCTTGAGATTATCATAATAATTCCAATAATTATTTGAAATAATAGTTATATATTCTTATTGGGGGAATTTTCATGTATGTCCCATTGTAGTTTTTATTTTATATTTTCTGGAGTACTAAGGTATTTTTTGTTTTTCTTGCATAATCTGTATATGTCCTCATTTGTGTACTTTTGAATTTGTTTTTTTAGTGCTTAATAATGATTTGTATTAAGACCTATGATTTAATGATAATCATAATATGGTGATCCTTTTCTATGTACCAACCTACTTCCTAACTTATGTCTAGTAGGTATTGAAGATATCATCGTGTGCTAGAGTAGCATAAAAAGTATTGTGTGTGGAACATATTTTTCCACCATAATATTTAAAATATGGTATGGTGACCTGCGTGATGACTCCACATTATTAACATGATGTATCTACATACATCCCTTGTAATTTTGACATAAATATTTGATCTAAGAGGGATGTATTTTATAGTAAACATTCACAAATTCACATGTTATCTTTGTGTTACATTTATATATAACAAGTTTTGCATCCTTTGGCAATGTATTTACATTATATTTAGTAGGGCTTGTAGGCATGAATAGATTGTGTGAGGAAAGGTCAAATAGATTGAAATTATGTTTGCATAAATGTTCATCTTTCATATTAGTAGGAATATCATCATCAATATCATAATAATATATAACTTTACCATCTTCTTGCTTAGAGTTTACCAATAAAAGAATATCATATATTTGATTTTCTTATTGTGTACTTATCATTAGTTCCTTTTGTAATGGATTTTACTCTATTTATTTTTCCTTTAATTTATTTTTTTGTTCCATATGTGTATCCATATACATATTTCATGTTAGTGTCTTATGTTCATATTGAGATAAATAATTTATTTTGTTTGATTCACATGTATCATAAGTTGATATATACTTGAGTGGAATGATTTTTGTGGGTGGTACCATCTAAGAAAACCCTTCTATTTTAGAGTGTAACATTTTATATAATTTTAAGGGGTCATATTCTAAAGGTATGGTTCATAATGTCCCATCATGTATGATTTTAAAATATTGATGTAATGTAGATGGCACAACTTCCATAGTATTTATACAAGGTCTACCTAAGAGTAATGTATTATTTTTGGGTCAAATCTCACACTTAATTGATTTGGACAATTGGTGGGTTTCATGAATTATTAAATCATTTTATATGGATATTTTATATTTTAAGAAGATAATTTTTAGGCCCATTGTTTTTAATAATTATGTTTTACAAATGTCTAAACCTAATCCATTATCAATCAGAACTCTTTTGATTCCTTTATTGTCACTATTGACTTGTATAAATAAAAGAAGTTATTGATCGATGATATCCTTTGAGGATAAATATTTATGATAAAAAGTGATGATATTTAATTTTTTTTATATATTTCATAATATCTATAATATAATCTATAGTTTTGTCACTTGGTTATGTCATTTTGTGCAAGGCCTTATATAAGATATCCTTGTAGATATTTGACTATTTAAAAATTTCTATGATTGTGATTTATCATGTCTATGTCTGAATTATTTGATAATATAATATCACTTGGATTTTATAACTATATTAAGGTTAGGAAGAACTACTTGTATATTAAAAAGTGGTTGAATAATTTGGGCACCCTTTCCATTTTTTGTAATAACAATGTCGACTATAGAATCCAAGGTAAGTTTGTGGGAAAATAATGGGAGTGCAATGATAGTTGTCATTTGAATAGTATATAAGTGGGACAAAAGGACTAGAGAATGAATATTTGTGATTAGTGAATATGGATAAAGGTTTAATATCATTTCAATAATAATTTTTGATATTATTCTTTTATCTTTTGATAAATCATTCTCTTTTTTTGTACCATTTTTTTGACCCCATCTGATTATATCATTAATTGATTTAAAAGTGTACGAAAGATATAAATCAATGAATGTAATAATGTATTATAAAAATAAATAAGTAATATATGTATCCATATTAAACATGATGAATTCCTTTTTAATAAATGCAAATACAATTATAATATTTTTAACCATTTAGATAATGAGAAATCAGAAAATCTTAGGGAAAGTGAGGATTTTGTGTAAGAAGACTCAAAGGTTAGGGTCACATTAGAATTAAGGGTAAAGATAAAATCCTAAAAAAATAGGGAAAATATTATTTTATAAGTAGGTTGATTAAATATTTTTTCTCATAATATATCTTGATATAGTGTTGAATAATAGAACTATGCTAAATATAGATAACACAATGTTGATCAATAAATCAATTACTTGATAACAAATAAATAATAGAAATTATCTTATTGAATGATGCCCAGGAAGATATAGAAAGTTTAAGTGTAAAAATATTAATTATGATTCTAAACTATGATTTTTCATATTATATAAATTAGCTCTATGTCAGCCTAGACACTACTATCAAAATAGGGGCACTAACATCAATGCTTATATCATAAAACCAATGCTTCTATCTATAGTGAAGTATATGTGATTTTATATAAATTAAACCCATGTATTTTAGTGTTATTTTGATTAGTTTCTACCCCCAGGCCTAAAAAGGAATCAAACCATGCATGAGAACCCAAGAACATCACTTTTGGTCACCTTTCCTATGTTCTTAAGGTGTTAAGATAGTCCAAATATAGATCATTGATTGCCATGTCAAGGATAGCAGGTCTAATGTCTAGTCATGTTATGAAACACAAAATTGTTGTCTATAATCCATATTTGAATTTATTTCAAGAGTCTTACTTATGTTTATAAATGTGTAAAGGTCCATAATAGGCCTTGAAATGTTCACAATAGTCCAAACATTCCAGGATGGAGATGATTGAATGTTGAAACTAATGACTCATAATGAATCTTTCTAATGTATTCAAGATATGCAAGGTATGGCTTGGTCACAATAATTAATAATGTTGTAAAGGCATAATATATCTTGACATAGGTATTTATAAGGTTTCAAGATCTTTAATAGGTGTAGGAATACCATCTAATTAAAGCATCCACTTGAAGCCATACACCTTGTCTTAAAAAAGAGTATTTGACCTTAAATTGATAATATTTGACCTAAAAATTCCACTAATACCACCATACACATCCTCAAAAGTCTTCATGATTTCATTATACCATAACCAAGTAGATTCATATGCTAATCTTATCTTTTCAACAAGTCAACACCTTTAATTACCACTAAATGGGTCCCACACATGTGAAAACATGCCCCTTAAAATTCTCAAGACATACCATGAGTTTTCAAATGTTTTTTGAACCCTATTTTCCCTCCTCCTTGTCACTAGTGATTCATGATCTAAAACATGAGAAACAAATTTGTAGATTATAGGAATTTTTAGAGTGGTACAGATTTGTACTATACATATTTTATTAAATAGAGTCAGAGGTGTGAAAAGGAAGTTCAACATAGGTATATGATTAAGGAATCCAAGTTTTTCAAATATAAAATATCAAAAAATTGATTCACTTACTCCACCAAGCTCTTTAGTGGCCATGGAAAGCACTTCAGGTTTGTGCTCAGTCTATACAAGAGAGAGAAAGTGAGAGTCTAGGATATTGGCTAGAAAAAAGAGATTTAATGGAATTCCAATCATGTTTATTATTTTTAATAATATTCTTCTATGTTTTATCAATAAACACTAAGATTTTGAGAAACTTGGTTACCATATTTATTTGCATAGGGTTAAAAAGGGGGAAATTTTTCAATGCATTATTGGCCTATTTGATCAAACCAATAATTGTTCATGACTTCTCCAATATTGTAGGGTCCTTCCATGGTACACTACACCCTTGTTTCACACATGTGACCCTATAGGAACAAGGAACATACAAGATGTCACTATCTTTAGATTTCAATCAAGGTTTCACTGGTGAAAAAGGGTATTCATTATATATGTTTGATAATGAGCAGTGTTTTGAGTGAAATGATGGTGTCTTGAAATTTTCCACATATCCTTAGTTCATATTGAATGGTTAGATATACACCTAAATCTCTCAAAAGATTCCTTCATATGAGACTATCTGCATGTTTGGGTTTTATTTCAAGGAAAGACAATGTGTTTGATGAGCTTAACTATTGAATGCCATCATGATGCCATAGAGGTAGAAAGTGAATATTGTATCCATATGAAAATTCCATTATTTTAGTTGATCAAATCTTATGAAGTCCTCATAGGCCAAGAAAATATCAACCTTTTCTCAAACACCTTCACAATCTTGTTTAGTAAAAACTAAGGATGTTTAACAGAGTTTGAGGTTATTAAAGAGTCCTAAGTTTCCATTTCTCACCATATATACCTCATTAATGACCTCAAAGTGTTATGTTATGTTAGCTATGTGTGTATATATGCTTAGGTTCCTTGTATATAATTGTGGGTATGACTTGACAGTTCAATCCAAACCCTAAAATAGCCTCTACCATTTGACAACCTTATCAATATAAACTTACTTCATTATAAGCCCTAAATTCCAATTTTCAAGATCCATGCAACCTTACCAATAATCACCCATAGGTCTAAACCCTCTACCAAAGTTCAAGGAATAAGAAAATGGTCTAGATACTCCATAAGGATATCAAGTTTCATCAATACCATGAGAAATAAACCTATATAGTTATAAGCCCTGTTGAGAGAATAAGTCATCACCTATAAGATATAACCCTAATTCACCTTGCAAAGTAATTCAAAATCATGATATTTAGATGAGCCTTAATCATAATAAAAGGGATATGAATAATCAGATATTTGTCTTGAGGGGATGGACTCAAACATAAGTAAATATGTAGGGATCTCAAGTATGATAGTAGAGGCTCTATTCTAACTTGACGGTCTATTCAACAAACCTATTAATAGTCAATACACATGAATCAATACTTATGGTGTTTTTAATAGTCTGAATCCTACCATAAATATGAGAAATATATTCACATAATGAGATAAAACTCAAACTGATAAGGTGGTTAAGACATGGAGATGATGGTACTAAGGGAAAGAGACATGAACAGGTGAGTAAACAAGATGTCCAAACATGCAAAGTGAGCTAGCCTTACTCAATCAGTTTGGATTACATGACTAAGGTGAATCAAAATTCCAAGAAAAAATTAAATGGGAGTTTTAAGGATTTTAAAACATACAAAAACCCCTCAAGTTCTTACATGATGGTGACCTTGAGCAAGGAAGTTGCCTAGTCTAAGTTGCAGACCTATAAAATGCAAATTATGTTATGATTGTGCATACAAGTGTGTTGAAAAAGATAGAGAAAGTGAACCTCAATTCTATGGTAAAGAATTTAAATGTGATTTTTAGGCCATTATTACATACCTATAACATACTAAAGGATATTTATCAAGTTACCCACATCAACTACTTCAAGCCCATATACTATACAATGATGCTTAAAGTAGGATACAAGAAATAAAAGGATTGACAAAAGGTATAAAGAGAAAAGATAATGCGAATAATATGGATATTGAACTAGGGAGGATGATTTGAAAAATTTGTATCTAAAAATTCACCTATAGGTAGGTGTAGGTTCTAATACTTACTCTAAACCTATAGAGCCTAAATACACATCTAGGTCTCAAGAACCTGTATTCAGTTCATGGGTAGATCCTAACCTCCATGAAGACACAATGAAATTTTGGGGTAAATGAATATTATATGGGTCCTAAAATAAGTATTTTAAGTATTGGAATGAAATAAGATAGTTTATTTTGGTTTTAGTCCTCCCTTGAGCTCCACTACTCTAAGCAACCATGCCGATTTCAACCTTCTAACACTCATACCTATCATCATAAAAGGATTCAAACCCAGGAATTTTAAGGGAATTCAGGACCCAATATGGAATAAAATTTAATGAATAATTGAGTGAGGTTTAGGGGCCCATCTCTATGAATAAATGTTAGCTAGGTAACTTGTACAAACTATCTAGCAAAGAGATTGAGACACAACATCTTATACTCATATCTCCATGTATAATTTGCATGGGACCTAAGGGTATTTAGGAGAGATGAAGGGGTTATTAGGATAAAATTCCATGATAATAATTTTTATTTGGAGGTCTATACTACATGAACCATCATCAAGATGGTGGACCTTCAAAACCCTTCTTAAACGCTAGTTCACACCTAATGAAATAATTATGCCTCTAAATGCATTACATAGAAAAAAATGGGATATGAAAGGGTTTTAATGGTATTATTAGATACCTTAAGCATTCATATGAGCTATTAATTGTCAGATGAAAGGTATGTTCTATATATAATAGGCCTGAGAGATCCACTTTAAGCCTATGATTACGGAGATGAGAAGGATTTGAATATACCATAGGGTTCTAAGGAGGGATAGGGGCCCAAATGTCTCAAATGATTTAATATTATGCACCTAAAAGGGATTTCATGCCTGATAACTACTTGTAGATAGGATTAAGTGACAAAGTGAGAGACTTTATGCATACACAATAAATTAAATGACTTAATCAAACTAATATAGGTGATTTAAGGTCCCTAAAGAAAGATTTACATGTCTAATAAAGTGGATAAGTGACTCACAATTAAAATTCAAGGTCATAACTTAGGAACCCTCTATTCCAACATGATGATATAGAAATTTACTAAAGGTAATGGTAGTTGAAGGTTGGAGCATGGGACAAAACTATATTAGATGACATTTCAAACCTTCATGTAAATTTTTATCATGATTTTTTAGATGTGTGAGCTTCTTCGGCTTATAGGGGAGATGCCACAGTTGATCATTTTCGCCTAAAAGTCTATTAGGATTGCTTAAAATGCTCATTTCTCACTAATGAGGAATCTTATAAAGATCATAACTATATGGAATGGTTTCATTGGGAGCTCATCACTTTAATAGAGTTGAGAGGCCTTATCTAAAAGAGATTAGTGACATTATTTTATAGGTTGAAGCCCTAACCTATATGAACCATTGCTAAGAGTATAAAACCCTAATAAGGACTTGACTAAGAATAAATTAAATAAAATGCATCAAAATGCATTGAAATAACCTAGTATACACTAGGGTCATGTATTCCACTCATAGGAGACCTTATCTATGGTACTAGTTTATATGGATAGTGTATGGACACCCAATAAACTATAAGTTTACAATGTTTTGAGTAGAAAATGAAGTACACAACTTGGTAAAGAGTTTATTATTATTTAAGTAGGTAATATGTGGCTTGATTCACCCCATCAAACCATAAAATTTCCATAAACTTGCTTATAAATGCTTCTTCAAACCTTGACCAATTAGGCAATCTTAGAATGTAAGGAAAATGTGACCTAGTCATCTAAGTGGAGTAATATTGTAGCTGTGAACTATTTTTAAAGCCTAAATATTGATGTATTATTTTGGTTTAGATGTAAATAAATCTCACCTAGTTATATTATAGGTTTCATCTAGTTCTCATAGCAATCCAAAAAATGGATATCCAATAGACAAGATTGCTTATCTAGTAGGCCCCTTTAATCAATAAAATAAGGAAGATCATGGCATAAAAGGCTAGTATGGATTTTATGATTCATAATAAAACATATATAAATACCCCTTAAGGTGATAAATATCCATATCCATGTTCATTATAGAGGATTTATATGTTTCTTAAACATGGCCAACATGTAGGAAAAGATAGGTACTTAATGCTTCATGGAGGAGGCCTAATTAGACCTTTTCACTACTTGGTAAGTAATGAGAGGATAAGGAATTGACCAAGGATGGCATGCATATAGTATTCATGGGTAAAACCTTGCTAAAATATACTCAAATTCCCCAAATTACCCATTCAAGATAGTAGTCAACTTAACGAATGCATGGAGTGTGTAGGACTATTGTAACTATTGTGTGAGTGGGTTATGAACATTATGGCATCTTCATGCCGCTTATATGCTAGGATTATCGTCTCTCTCTTAGTCATAGTTCTATATATTCATGCCTTAAGGCCTTTGTTTTCATCCCTTTATTGGGTATATCAAAACACTACCAAATTGTATCTTGAACCTTGAGAATCAATAAGAAAGAACTATTTGTAGAATTGTTTATTAACATTAGTGTGTGTTATGGTTTGTTGACTTAAATAAAGTGTGATGTTCATTAAATTTTTTGGGTTCTATCCTTCACCTAGTTTTTATATTATTATCTTGTGTAGGTCATGTGATGTGTTAGAGTGTGGTAGTTGTATTGGAGAGTGAGTTAGTTGATAGTGCCTCAAGTAGGCCTTTTTTTATTGCCTTAAAGTTTTAGAACTTCCACATAGACTTCACATGAAACACTTGTTTCTATGAGTTCATCAAGAATCATGTTTAGTCATTATTATTTCATTTGATTCATGAAGTATTATTTGAATATTAGTCAAGTTAGGATAGAAAAATATTGGTACATCACCACCCTTAGAATAATTTTCTTTTCAAGTTTACACTCTATCTTTTTTCATTCCAACATTAGTAGGTCTTAGGAAAAGAGATTAATTTGATGTACCAAAGGAGTTAGTCCTATAACCTAGAGGTTTGGTATTCCTATAGGTTACCAATAACCTTTAGACCAATCCCATATTACCTCAATCTTTAAGAGAATTGAACCATATTCTTCACAAGGTACAACTTGGAGTGCTAAAAGGTTACTTATCACATTACATAATTTATATTTAAATCATTTGCATTATTTTTATATATTAGTATGTATCTCAAGCCATAGGTCCTCCAATTATGGCATGAAACATTGAAAAATAGTGGTTAGTGGGCTGATGTGAAGTAAAGATGAACTCAAGTATCCCTTTGTTAGTGAGAACTATCTACATAGCCAATAATCCAAAGAGGGCCTCAAGTCGATGTAGTTTTCTCCATTATGAGAGATTTTGTATTAATTTTGACATTCAGTTCTAGCCACTTTCATTTATAAATTGTGATTTAGTTTAATTTCTAGTAAACAACATAATTTAAGCCTAGAAATCACCTAATTTTCACAAATTTGTTTGTGTAAGGGATTTAATTAACTAGGAACATGATGAGGCTAGTTTATTTGGCATATTACCCTGTATGCCCTAATAAACTTGTTTGGTTTTAACCCTAGTCAAATTAAAACTTAGGAATTTAAAAATTTTGTCCTATCAATCTATTAATTCACAACATTTAAGATAATTTACAAAATCCAAAAACCATTTAGCAAGACTAATTACATTGAAAATCTTAATTAACTTGCCTAAATAAAAATTCCAAATCAAATTAGTGAATTCATTTATTAAAAAATTTTTTTTAACCAAATATGATGTCAAAGGTCAAAGGAGATAATAAAGTGGTTTATTGTTTCCTAAGTATTCCAGAATTATGAATCATAACCTCCCAAATATCTAAAGTGAGTTGTCATGTTTGATACGTATCTGAAACAGAGGTGTTAAGATTTGATGAGTGCTTTGACTCAACCTAGGGGTAGACTAACTCAACCTAGGTTATTTTAGATTCAAATAGAGTTATAATTTAACCTAGCCTCCCTAAGGTTAAATTTAGTTCTTAAATCTATAAATAAAATTTTCCACAACATATATAAAAAAAAAATTGTGTGTAAGGTTATTATACTAAAATACCTTTAATAGGCCATTGAGAGCAGTGTTATAATGCCCATTTTATGACAATATTCACACCAAGACACAAGTAACCATTGTATAATTGCTACCAACATGGAGAATCATTGCTAGAAGATGCTAATTGTCATAAATAAATTATGAAAATCCTCATGTCAATAAGTAATCATCAAATTCAATGAAGGAGGTAAATTACTTGTGTTGTTTTTATATCTATTTTGTGATCTTATTTACTATGTTATGCTCTCCCTATTTATTAGGCAAGAGTGTTTAGTCCTAATGTATTGTTATGCTTTATTTTTATCATTTGGATTAACAATAGACTAATTTATGTTTTGTGTGCTCTTCAAACTCCTAAGATACATAATGGAATTCCCATTGGGATCACACATCCCATATGTCCAAGGAGAATTATATGATAGATTTATTTTTTCTAACACATGCATCTAATTCTTCAAGTTTAGACTTTTAGCCTTGAAATTAACATCATTTTATTTTTATGTAACAGGCAAGTTTGCCCTATGTAATGGTGGATTTACCAATCTTATGTTTTATTTGTGATATTCACTGGTGTATAAATATCAACTTCAAAATGATGGATTTGATGTGATAAGTGGTATCTTCACTCTACTGATTTAGTGACTCGACCCTATTAAATAGTGGCATTACGAAGTAAAAATACACTAGGTTTTAGTGGTTTTGTCTATTTTTATATTATATTCAATGGCTTCACCTGATATAACTAGTGGATTCACCATACTACATTAAAGCTTCACCAAAGTGATCTCTATTTATCTATGTTTATAGGAAAATAATTCCTTTGTCATGTTAAATGGTGGCTTCACTCTATGTTTTGCAAAAACTCAAGAGCTCAAAATATAATGTTGTTTACTCATTAGATTTTTGGCTTTAAGACAATCAAACCTCCTAATATTTTTATAAGAACTAAGGTGGAGAGAAATAAGCTTATTAATTTCTAAATATCACATACATTTTTATTTGGTGGTGAAAATAAATTTAATAACACTTGTATTTCATGTTTTAAATTTTTTTACAAGTGCAAACAAGGCTAAGGGGCCAAAATTTCAATCACATTTTGAGTTATTACTATTAAAAGGAATAAATATTTTAGCTAGAGATTTAAGAGAATTTTCACTTTATGATTTTTTTTTCTATTGCATGTATGCTCTCCCCTATCTCCTTTAGGTAACTTGTGTGACAAAAACTGCTTAGTTTATTATCTTGTTTATTTGGTCTTATCATAAACAATGTCACGTATGCCCCTCCCAAGCTTCAAGTGACTTTGGTGACCCTAAAATGACCTCTAAAGACTCTCCATTTTATTTGCATACATTTGTCTTGTATGTGGTATCCCATTTCTCCCTCACAATTTATCTAGGGGTGCATTGACCTAGGGTTTCATCTCCTAACATCTTACCAACCATAGTCCATGGTGGGGTATATAAATTGGGCATGTGAGACTTAGATTACCAGGGGTATGAGTGACTATCCTTTCCAATCCTAAAAAAAACATGTATCAGGTCTTGCTAAACATTAAACTCTTTTAAGAAGTACAAGGATGGAATCACTATGTAAAGGAATAAACCCTTGCATAGTAAGTTAACAGGCATGAACCCAATTGACATGATTTCACCCTTGTGTTAGCCACACTTGGTACCATTTACTATATGAAAAATTTATAAATTTTAGTCAACCCATTTGTCACATAATTTATTTCCAAATTTTAAGTGATCCTCACTCTAAATTCATTCCACATATCAATGCCTAAGAGATAGAGGGGGTCATAAAAAATCTACATACACTTGCACTTTATTTTATGGATTAACACTTAACTCCTCAAAAGCATTGATATTTTGGTGGAAAATTTTGTATAATCTATCCACACCCATGTCCATTTTATGGATAAGATGAGCCATTATTTTTATTTTTATTTTCTTTGATTTACATGTGTGTTTTAGGCCAAAACTATTTGTTTATATTATCAGATCAAAACATGTCCAAAACCATCACATTGTTTTCATAACCCTTTATCTTAAGAGGTGTTACTCTGTCTATTTTGTGTCATGCTTTTTAACTTGAAGTTTTATTAAAAAATTGTTTTTGTGTTAATTATTTAAATTGGGCATCATTATGCTACCCATTTAACTTCAAACTCTTGCCTTGGGTTTTATTCCAAACCCATTATCATGTCATTTGTTTAAATGAGCATTGATACACTACATAAATCATTCCAAATCACTTGTCACTTTTGAAACCAAGTTCTAAAACTATTTTTGTACCTCTCTTGTTTCAAGTTAATGCTTACACTTCCAATTTTGGTCTAGCTCATTTTCCTTATAACATCTAAGTCTTTTTGTATTAAATTTGAAAATCAACATTTTAAAGTGCAAATCCGAAACTAATCAGGTTTATGCCAAAGCCTCACCTATTTTAGGATTAAGTTTTATACCTTTTGTGTTTCTATTATGTTACCTAGGTTGATTTAATATTTTATCTAAAAACCCCTTTGCTTAGACCTATTAATTTTTATTTTTTTAGTACCTTGTTTGAGATTCTTTTCAACTAAATTATTACCATGTGCATTGTTTGAAGTTTATCGTACCAAGTTTGAAAGTGTCCTAATTACATTATTCTAATAGTCTATTTTGAATCAATTATCAAGTCTTAATGATCTAATTACCTTAGTTTAATTTGTTTTAAATTTCTTTTTTGAGTTCCTTATTTTTGAGTCCATCTATAGTTTTCATGCTAAGTGATTATAACCACATTTGGTCAAATCATTGTTATCCTTTGATCATAGTTCCTAATTTTTCTAATTTGTCTAGATACTTTTGTCACTGATTATAAACATCTTTGGGTAAATTAGTACATTATCCATAAATGATTTTTGATTTTTTGTGTCACCTTTTACCACTGATTATAACTACTTCTAGGCAAATCAATATCATTTGTTAGACTATTATTGAGTTTATTTTATCCTACCTTTGCTTAGTTTATATTTTTCACCCTTTGGGCCTATTTAATAGAGTCAAAGGTTGTTAATTTTTATTCCTCAATTATTTCTTACCTTAAAACTCTTTGGACTCTTAATTTTTCATGAGACCTAGCTATAGTTCTGAACATGCCTCATTACACAAGTAGTAGTACTCTGTATAATCTAGACTATGATAACTTTGTGACCAATGACCCTTTTTTAAAATATTCATATGGAAATGTAGCTTATGAGATATGTCCATATCCATATTTTAATATAAAATATGTTAAATAAAGGCATGACCCATTAGCATAGTATTTGGTGACTACACTATCTTATTTAGTCCAAGAATAAGAGCAAATAATGCATTACCTTGCTCAAGTGATGCCTAGTATTAAAAAAAGACAAGAAAAAGAGTCCTATAATGCTAATACACTAATGAAGATAAGCTATTATATGTACTTATTTTAACATAATTTGTTATAGAACAAATATGAAGTTCTCATCAGAGCTGTCAAAGTAGGAGACAATTTTTTGCTAGACTTCCGACATGAAAGTTTGAGTAGTTTGATTATAACTCCTAGTAATGTGCCTCCAATATAAAAGTTTGAATAAGCATAAGATATTTATATTTAATATTTAGTATAATTACATAGTAGAACCAAAATATGATTACAAAATGGAAAGGCCCTATGGATGAATAAATATAATAGGTACCTCAAGCATACCAAAACTATCTCAACCTAGCATGCAATATTAATGTAATGGTTATTTATAACACATTGTGTATTGAGATATCTCTCTAAATAGGGAATTAAATATATGATTTAGGATATTCAAGACAAAACATAGACCAATTTATCTAGAGCACGTTGGTTGGTGACATGTATAATGTCCCTAATTTGATTGAATAAATTATCACTTTAATGGAAGACCTCACTCAAAACATTGCAAATAGAATGTAAGTTTTTTCCAATTTAAACCAAAGTGGGTCTAGTTTACCATTTATAAATACATATAATATTCCTCCAAATAATTCCATGAGTGGATTGTAGCAATAGGGAATAGGTAATCCTATTTCCCAATATCAACAAACAACCTCTAGTCCTTAACTAGGTGCTTCCTTGAGTGTGTAACAATGGGAAACAAAACATAAATAGATCAAATTACCACCAAAACAAGTGAAAAACACTATTCCACGTCAATAGGTGTTAATAAATGTCCCACCATAATAATCATAGACTAATATACCTCAATTATCACAAATGTTACCTAACTAGATACACATTTATATTGGTTAAAAAGTGCCAGTTGGCTAGTAACAACAAGTATAAAACCCCCAAAATCTACCTAAATAAAAAAAGTGCCTATTAAATATAAATTTCCTATCCAAAAATAGGTGTTCAACTAACAACAAGGTTTTTATGTATAATATGTACTAGGTGATTGGTAATAGTTGTCTTTCACCCAATGGGTATTGCATGTACAATAGGGTTCCAACTTTCAACACTTCAAACAATAGTGATCTAGTCAACAAGATGTATGTTAATCCTTTAACCTATGACACACTCTTAATTTGTGCTTTCATTCATTAGTTAATTATTACTTTAGGTAGACTTATCAATATGTAAGGGTAGTATGAATGGGTGGACTCTCCCCATTCATTATATATAGGGATGAGTGTGGATAACTCAAAGTAGGTTATATGTGAGTTATATCTTATTGTAAGAAATTTTATATTTCCCCCTCAAATTTTATTATCATATATTTTTTTATATTTTATCTATATTATGATTTACTACTTTATTTGTGAATAAAGTTCATTATAAGTGGTACTAGAGCATTGATTTAGGTATAATTTTTTTTTTCTATTTCATCTTTCAATCCAATAAAAAAATTTTAGTAATTTTTTTATTAGAGTTTTACCATCATATAAGGTATTCAAAATAAAATTTTTGAGATCTTAAGATCTATTTTATAGGAGTTATCAACTTTTTACTATTTTTAACAAAATTGATCTGTAATACACAATAAAAGGAATTTTTATAATTTTATTATATTTTTATAAATATTGAATAAATTTAGGGTAGGTAAGTTCTTCATGTTCTCATATTTAAGGATTCCATTATTTCCAAATCACTTGTTCAATGTTGAGTCAATGGTGAAAATCATATTGAACATTATCAAGCCTATTTATAGTAGGACTATAGAGTAGGGCAAGGGAAAGGGTGAAGAAACTCTAGGGAAAACTCTTAGAAAATAATATTTAGAGTCATAATTTGGATATATGGTTATGTTATTTTTAATAAATTATCACAAAGTGAGTTAGCTAGAGTACGATATGCAAGGCATACAAACTAGTATGCAAGAGTTGCAATCAAAGATGATGAAAAAAGTAGATTAGATCAATCAATGCTTAGATGATATCCTAAATAAACTTGGTAAAGATATGAATTTTTTTAAACATAATTGAAACAAACCAAAAGTAAATAACACTTAGGCCAATGAAGGTGGATATTTGGGTCCAAATATTTCACAACCCAATTTGGGTAGATCTTCGAGCCACCGCCAAAAAATCCAAATCCGCTACATGTAAGAAACATGAATCCAAAAGTTGAAATGCATAAGTTTTATGGTAAGGATCCCCTTGTATAAACCAAATGGATAATTTTTATTATGTACATTAGATCTCATGTGGACAAATAATGGTTATGCCATCCTTGTATTTGTAGCCAGAGAATTTTATCTAGTACCTAAGGCTTTGCACTTAGAATAAAAATAAGGGTCTTAATTTTAATTGGTTAATTTTCATGGATGAGATATAAATTAAATAATGTCATAGTGTAATAAAAATATAATTTAGACAATTTAAAAATCTATGACAATCAGGTTTAGTTAAAGACTATATTCAACAATTTTAGAACTTATCTTTTGGGGTGGATAATATCTCAGATGACAACTTGAATGATATCTTATTTTTTGTCTCAAGGATACAATCCAAATTTATGTTATAATGTTTAATCGAAGCACTATATTTGAATCAATGGAATTTAATCATAGGGAAGAGTAAAAAACTATGGTCAACCAGAGGGATTTCACTATTATAGAAGAGTGTTTGGGTCCTACACAAACCTTCCATTAGTGTAAAATATTGACTCCTCACCAAATTAGATAGAAATAGACAAAATTATTTGTTTCAATTGTGATATAAAATGAATCAAAGGTCATAAGTTTTTTGAGAATAAATTATTATAAATTTTAGGGGCCAATTATGATGAAGTTGATGTGATCATATGCAGTAAAGAGGAAGACATGGTTGACTCATATTCTAGTAACATTTTTACAACACCATCTAAATTTGTTCAAAATTGAGGGAAAAATTATTTTTAAGTGAGGTCAAATATTAATCCTTTAACCTACGACACACTCTTCATTTCTATTTGCATTCATTAGTTAATAATTATTTTAGGCTAACTTATAAATATGTAAGGGTGGGATGAACATGTATTACTCTCCCCATTCATTATATGTATATGGATGAGTGTGGCTCACTCAAATTAGGTTATATATGAGTTACATATTAGTGTAATTATTTTTAGGTTTCCTCCTTGAAGTGTCTTATCATATATTATGTTATATTTCATTTATATTGTGAGTTGTTACTTTAATTGTGAATAATGTCCATTATAGAGTTCCATATATATAAAAGGGTTCAACATGTAAGCAATAAGTTCCCTCCCAAACCAAAAAATACCAACACATTACACAGAGCCAAATGCCATTACCATAACCTCAATTCACTATCTAGGGTTATGTATCCAATCCAAACTAAATTGTGTTTCAATAACAATGGAATCTATATCCATAATATAATCCCAATGCATGGATACATATTCCTAGTTATTTGTCTAATTAAACCAACATTCCATAGTATGCTTACCCTTTGACCTGAAAATTTAGTAGAAACAAGAAACTCCATCTAATTTCCTAGCCCAAGAGTTACAATAGATGAAGGATACAATTCAAGCTATATAGATTGGAAAATAAACAAAGAAATTCAAAGTAGATGAAATATGATCTTAGCTATTCAACATGGAGTATCTACAAATACCATTTCCTTTGGGTTATGATCCACCTAAATTTGAAAAATAAAAAAGCAAAGGTAACTCAAAGAAGCATCTATAATAATTATTTGCTACATGATAGCTATTGCCATATAGTGACATATACCTAATTTTACTCTTTCCAAGGAGTCTAGATAGATAAGCCTTAAAATGACTATTGAAATTACTAAATAATTATGTACCTAACCTCAATGACATTTCAAAGAAGTTCACATAATAATTTTCATATAATATCAAGCATGATATTACTTTTTTTAGATTTAGGCCAAGATAAATAGAAGACTAGTGAAATATTTGCTACATACTTTTAATATTGGAGAGCACTAGGGAGTTGGTTTACACATAATTTAACAGATAAATAGTTAGCCATAATATTTATTAGGATCATACATAGATAGATACCATACCATTTTTAGTTATAATTTGATCATAAATTTGAAGAGGTTATAAAGGAATATAGATTGAGAAAGTCCTTGATAACAAAGAGATAATCAATCTATCCTCTTCTAATCAATACTAGAATCAGCATCAAGGACAATAGAACTAGAACCATAACCAAGTCTATAACTATAATTATAACCCAATTCAATTACCATATTTAATTCCATATCAATAAATCAACATTGAGAGATCTAAACCCTATATCTATAATAATAATGTTGTTGGTAATAGGGTCATTAAATCACACCATGTTCATATGGTGAAAACATTAGATATCTATTTACCCTCACTCACTCATCAACCACCATCTCCATGAATTCAACTAATACCTCCAAAAAACCAATCACCATAGAATCAAAACCAATTACAAACCTATCTTCCAAGGAGAATACCACCCATTGCCAAATAATTTAGTGACCTTGGTGAGTTTATTGAATTTGTGTTCTAAAGATTAGTTCAAGACAATATAATTAGTTGGACAATACCAAATTCATTTCCTAAAGGGATTATTTTTATTTATTTGTATAATGAACATGAATTTTGTGATTACCATCATGTTAAGGGAAATTTTATATGATGATCTATCTAACTCAAGCATTTGATTGAGAATATGCTAGAAAATGGAGATATATAAATAGACACCCATGCTTGTAAAACCAAACATAACTTGGGTATCTACCATAATCCATTTCCCTAACATAAAAATGAGAAAAAATAGTAGTTTTAGAAATAACAACAACAACATTGGTAGAGAACTCAACTAGAAAATCAACAACAATAATGTCATCCATAATAACAAGCAAATGGTCAAAACCAAGGACAAAATAACTAAACCAACCAAGGAAGCCATCATGCCATTGTGTACACATAAAAATATTGTAGGACACATTTTAGGTAGTCATGTTTCCACTATCACCATCAACCTTAGACCAAATAAAAATATACATAGACCCTTTGCCAACAATCCCTATTACCTGAGCAATGCCTATTAGGCTCCTTATGCTAGTGATTATTATAAAAATTGTGAAAGTATCTAAGCTCAAAACCATCCCAAAATTATCATTGTAAGCCTCATTACCTACCTAGCCAACTACCAAAACCAAATACCAAATTGAGATTTCATAATCAAAATTTGATGAGCCAAGGTCATTATCAAGGGACTGCAACCAAATACTACAAGTGAGCTCATTCAACCCTCCATGCCTATTAGAAATAAACTAGTTAACAAAATCAAGGGGGAGACCTATGATATTATGGAGTAACTAAATAAAACACATGCGCATATATCCATCATGGAATTTTTATGTATGCCTACCATCTAGAAAGACATATTTAATGAGTATTTGAACCAATCCCTCATGCCAGATGAAATCACTCCAAAAAAATTCTAATTTATGGTAGGACACTTGGCCTTTGACAAATGACTTACCTTTGACCAAAGTGATATGTTGTATTTGGTCCCTCTACATAATAACCCATTGTACATTGAATTTGATATAAAAATCATAGAGTAAAATGTGTCCTTGTACATAATATTTAAGGCCTAAATATGGTGTCTCTAAAGTTGGTCAAACATACAAGATATATAATAACCAACTTGTATCTAGATACCATCATTATTAAGGTGTATGTTAATAAATATTTAAAATCTTAATGTACTATTATTTTTCTAGTGTTGATTGTGCATTTGACCCATGACACTTTATGACATGTTTTTAACCTAGAACTATCTTACAATCTTTTATTAGGCCAACTGTGGATCAATCACTTCCACATTCAGGTATGGAAGTGACTATACTAGTTGATCTTTAGCCATATTAGTATTGTAAATGATTTTAGGTTGAGTATAAAATCTATAACTATCAATTTGACATGAATCATATATGCCCAAATTAGATAAAAAAAGAGCTAAAAAAGGAAAAGCCATTGAATCAGGCTCAGAAGTTAATTACATTGACCTAGACATCTTTTTCTCTACCTCAACCATGCCTCCACCATATATTTTAAACCACTTATATATAATTTAAAAAGGTCTTTGATAATAAAAAATACATAATGCATTCCATATTTCCAAATTTATGAAAAAAATTATAAAAGACCTAAGGCGAAAACTACTCAAATGAAATGGGAAACCAAAGGAGAATCCTAGCTTAACAGTCCCAATGTTTTCAGACTAGTTTTTCACCTAGATTAAGACCCCTTAACTCAAATATGATTCATGGATTTATATTGATGAATTATCTAACTCTTAATAAAGTGCAAAGTATCCTATTCATAACTAGATTATGGATCACCTAGCTTATTAATGTATAGGCCTGGGGCAACGTCAACAAGGCACAATCAAACTAGTCTCAATGACTAAGTACAAGGAAATCCATGGTATTGGATTTAAACCATTTGGGGATTACCCCACATACCTTATTTGTTTTATAACACCATCAACTAGTGAAGATGATGTTAATAGTGATATAGGTTCAAATTATAGCATCTATAATGACCTTGCCACTATAAATTTGTTTAACCCCCATGACATTTGCATCATTAAATCTATTTATCAACTTTTTCATTTAACCATTTACCATCCACAATTGATAGAATGGGACCAAAAAGAGTTAGCAATACAATTATATGAGTTTGAAAATGATGAGGCCTTATGAAACATTATGGGATTGAGGAATCACCTTCCTAGTGGAGACCAAAATCAAGAATTTTCCATTTAATTGGATCTTCCATCTTATTTTAGAGAGTAGGTGAACTTACCTAGCTAAAAATAAAATGAAATTCAAATGTTAAGGTTTAAAACTAAAAACCTGTTTGAGGAAATTTATAACGAGTGAAAAATTAATGAGAAAGACAATTAGCTTATTGAAAACTAGTTTCCAATGCCATTAGATGGGGATGTTCACCCCTCTTCCTATGAATCATAGGTGAAATATATACCAAAGCCTATTTATAGATAAAATAATAATACCAAATAGCAGAAAGCCTTTTACACTTATTATTTAAAACTTACTTGATGTATTTTTTTCATGGTTGTTACCAACATTAGGATATTTTTCTTCATCATAATTAGGAGAATTAGATGAGCCAGTCCATTTGGAGGGCTTTACCATTAGTAATAAATTTAACTTCTTGCCAACTATTTTAGATGATGGTTATATAATTCTTTTGTATGACACTTCAAATGTGAACATCAGGATTCTAGAGGACCCAAAGTGGATTAAACTAATAAGATCCCTCACTGAGGAGGAACATGAAGTTTCTACAACCCTTTTAAGTTAATTTGTTACGTATTTTTATGGGCCTATTCAAACATTATAGGTTTGGAACCTACCTTGGTTGTACACCATATTTTTATAAATCCTAATGTCAAGACTATTAAATATAAAATTCATAAGATGCATCCTCATATTGATGTGATATTCAAGAAAGAGTTGGAAACATTCATAGATGTGAAATGCATCAAGTAAATTGACTATTTAGAGTGGATTTCAAACATTGTGCCAATGAGAAATAAACTAGAAGATATTAGAATCTATAATAATTTAAGGGAAATCAACAAAACCTATCCAAAAGATCACTTTCATTTGCCTAATATTGACATGATAGTTGATTAATGGCTGGATATGAAATGCTTTCTCTCATGGATGGATTTTTAATGTATAGTGAGATTAGAATAACACCAGAAGACCTAGAATTCATCACTATGTGGGGAATATTTTGTTATCAAGTTATGTCATTTAGACTTAACAATGTTAGATCCACATATCAAAGGGATATGATAGTGATTTTCCATGACATGATGTATGACATCATTGAGGACTATGTCGATGACATCTTAGGTAATTCAAATCTGTGTTGATCATCGAGCTATAATACAAATAATATTTGAGAGACTTCATGAGTACAATGTTAGGCTTAATCTAAAGAAGTCTATATTTGATGTAACTTATGGATATCTATTAGGTTTCATTATATTTTATAGGGGCATTGAAGTTGATCCAACCAATGTTTGTAAATTATTGAAATTCCACCACCATCTACCTTGAATCAACTTCATAGTTTGTAGGGAAAGATACAATCAATCAAACACTTCATCTCATAATTGGTTGATAAATGCCATCCATTTATGGACTTATTAAAGAAGGGTATTAAATTATCATATAATGAAGAGTGTCAAAAATCATTCAATAAACTTAAAGAATATCTTTCCAACCCACCTATTTTGTTGCCACCCATGTCAAATAAGCCATTACTTATTTACTTGTCAGTTAACGAGAATGCCTTGGGGAAACTTTTCGAACATCATAATGAATATGTAAAAGATCACATTGTGTACTATCTAAACTAAACATTGGTCACATATGAACATAATTATACATTGATTAATTAATCCTATTTAGTAATGGTATTCATAGCCCAAAAGTTGCATCATTATATGTTGTACAATAAGACCATTATTATTTCCAAATCATAGACACTCAAGTATCTAATTTCCAAACTAGTACCAAACCAAGGATAAGAAGTTAGTAATATATAAGGATATGGTTAATACTCTCAAGTAGTAGATTGTGAACATCCAATTTGAAAGAATACCTTAGGCCAATAACATAATAAATGGTGATACGGCCACTATTGGATCCATGATTTAGATCACATATAGAGAAAGAGATTATCAATTTCTTGTTGAAAATCTCTTATCACCATCACATGTACAATCAATTATAGAGATGGTTTATGACATTGTTTGTCCCATGTATCCCTAGTACTTAGACATATATGCCTAGCTTCAAGACCAAATAATGTCTCTTGAATTATCATGTAAAAAAATCCTTTGCCCATTAAGCCTCTCATTATATCCTATTTGGACCAAACTTGTATTGTAGAATCTATGATGGAAATTCACTTCATTGTTTACCTTTAATATAATTTGGATTAACATTGAAGTAAGTCCATAAAGGAGTATGTGGAACCCAAACCAATATGGAAATCTTAGCCAAATAGATATTGTGTACTAGTTATTACTATCTAACTATGGAAGTATATGCATCTACATATGTGAAGATGTGTACCAAGTGTTAGAAGCATGCCAATAAAATTCATACTCTATCCAAGACACTCAAACCATTGATAACACCATGGCCATTCTCAACATAGGGACTTGGCCTCATAGGGAAGATCAATCCTACATAGTAATATAGACATAAACACATCCTAACTTCTATTGAATACTTTACCAAGTTGGTGGAAGATATTCCCCTCACTTACATAATTGGTAAGCAAAAATCTAAATTCATATTCAACCACCTCATCTACCATTATGGCATCCCATATGACATTATATTTGATAATGGTAGATCATTAAAAAATAAATATGTGAAAGCAATTTATACCCAATACCACATCAAACAAAATTTCTCTATTGCCTACTACTCATAAGGCAATGATCAAGCTAAGGCTTATAGTAAAACTATTATCAATATTATGAAGAATATTATCAATTATGTTGGTCATAATTTTCAATTGAATTTATTTAATTCCCTTTAGGCATACATACCACATTATATACTCTAATAAGAGCTACACCCTATTCACTTGTTTACATCACTAAGGCCATTCTTCTTGTCGAGGTTGAGTTTCCTTCTCTCTAAAAGTTTTTCTAGCATATCATTAATGATGAAGACTAAAAATTATCTCAATTTCAATATCTATACTTACTTGATGGAAAATACTTAGCCACCTTGAATAATATTTAGGCATATCAAAATCAAGTAATGGGATAATATAATAGGTGAATTAAGCATCATGAATTTGAGTTGGGTGACCTAGTGTTAAAATAAAATTAGAAGAATTTAAATGTTGAAAACAATAAAATGAAAGTTCCAACCAAATGGGTTAGGACCCTATATATTTGTTGCTAACTATGGTTCTAGAGCACACATGCTTACTATGATAGAGGGAGATGAAATTAATAGACTAATGAACATAATGCAACTCAAAAAAATTCACTTAAGGGACTCAAATTATTATGTAAATGGATCATTTAATTTATGCAACAATATACCCATTCTGTGTACTATACCCCATACCATTATACCATGCCCTTAACCCTTCACTTACCAATCATTTTTATCTAACCCAACCTATAATGTTTACCCTTAATTTTAAGTCATTTATACTTCATGAATGTTCAGTGGTTGATGACAAATTCAATTCTAATAACTATTTTAGATTAAACATTTGAATGACAATGTATAAAAGAAGTATGACAATGCTCCTAACAATTACATCCTTCATTTATTATTGCATTCTAGCCTTGTGATACTATTTATAATGTCATGTTTGAAAATTAATACCATTAACCCTTTGCCATTATTTCCTAGCTATAACCACATATGATAAAATTAGGAGAAACATTTTTACCATGCATTGTCACATCGCCTTGCCATTATTGTTGTCATACCTTGCATTTGCCTATGCCTAAACTTGTTTGTACTTAAATAGATGCATTTTGTGTAGGTAGAATTATAGTGACTTGAGGTCCTTAGGGACTATGCAGGTAGTGCTTTATTGAAATTCAAGTCAACTTAGTCACCCTTTTACCACACTCTTGCCACTTTATGAGAATTTTAAGTTTGAACACTTTTACCATTTTGAGATCAACCTAATCCATAGTCTTTCCATTTTGAGAGTTGGACCATTCTATGTCTCATAATTCTCAATTAATTTAATATGTCTAAGAAATTCTAAAAATAACTAAAACAGTTTGAATACCCATAAAATTTCATAAAGGACCTAGGAAAATACTAAAAAACACAATCATGAAAATTAGGTTAGAATTTCCACATGAGATATAAAGGCACCAAAATTTTATGTGATGGAGTATCTTACTTATCCAACTTCATTTATAAGCCACATTAACCTTTTTCATCCCATTTATGGGAGAACTAGATCAATCTAAGGTCAGCATTGACTATGTAGGTATAACTTAGATACATGGGATATCTCGATTATATCAACCACCATCTTTTATTTTTTGACTACTTCTTTTCCTTAAGGATCCTAGGACTCCTAGGTAGTTAACAAGTAACCACTTGTCATTTAGGTTCTCGATCCTTATTATGAATATCCATATGCTCTCACCATTTTTATGATTTGATGTTGTGACCATTGTGTATTAAATTTTGATGTAGTAATGATCATTTGGATTTTATTATACTCTCACCATTTTATGAGTACTTTCTATTTAATCACTATCATTATTTTGTGAGCAATTTCCATTTTAACACTCTCACCATTTTATGAGTAACCCCAACCAACACTCTCACCATTTTTTGAGATCATTCTCATTTCAAGCCTTAGATTTAGTAAACACTTTGTTACCAATTCAATTAATTTTTGAATACTCATCTCTTGACTTTTAATATGGTTTTAGCCTAAACTATACTCTTATGCTTGTGCAATTTATTTACATTGATGTTTCATGATTATGAACATCATCCCCCTATTTTCTTACTTGTTGATTTATGAGGCCATTCTTGTTTACCTCTACAAGTAAATCATGTTTTCTTATCATTCATTTTCTTATATCTCATATTCTAGAACAACTACACTTGGACTTAAGTTCATGTTAGATCTTGTGTCCATGGAAATATGTAGGTAGCACCTTCTTTCCTAGTACATTTGGAGTCAGTGTGGTTACCCTTTATTTTTATTTTATCCCTCCCATTTTATTTTTTTAGTTAGTTGTCTGATATAACCTAGGGGTAATGTTTGTCATCTTGTTGTGTTGTTGATTTCTAGGGGAGATAATTTTCCATTTTGTTTGTGTCATTATTTCCTATGTCCTAGGGAAAACCTTGTTCCTTTTAATCCTCTGTTATTTTATCTATGGCATTTCTACCTAGATTAAGGGTCACCCTGTAACCAAGAGTAACACCTCTATTACACATGCATGAATAATTTGTTTGCTATTTGTACCAACATTTTGATTAACCAATATTTATGTATTGGTTTTTGTTTCACTTAGTTTATTTATTTTTATGTGTTTAGAGTAGTTTGTTTATTTTAATTTTCTTTGATTTGAATTATTTAGCTATTTGGTTATTTTCTTCTATTTATTTATCATTTTGTTGTTTTTATTTATTTATTTGATTATTTTATCTATCTTTGTTTGTTCTCTTTGTTTTGTATTGCTTATATTATTTGTTAGTTTAGTGTTATTGTTTTTGTGAAGTTTTTGTTTGTTTATTGGTGTTTTGTTTGTTTCCTAGTGTTTTATTATTTGTTTTTATTATGTTTATTTTGTTTCTATTTACTAGTTTATTTTGTTTGTTTAGCTCTTTTTGTCTGTTTGTCATCTTATTATTTGTTTATATCCTTGCTTGTTATTTTCTTTGTCTAGTTTGTTTATTTTATTAGTTTTGTTTCACTTATTGTTATTTTATTGTTTGTGTTTATTTGGTGTTTAGGTCTCTATTTTTATAGCTTTAGGGTGTTTGTGTGTTGTTTTCTTGTTTGTTTTTATTTGTTATAACCCCACTAGGTTTCACTAGAATAGGTTAATTTTTTAAAATCATTTACACAAATTCAATTTATAGAATTCCATCACGAATAAACTAAAAAATATAGTGATGTTTAACTAAATACATTAGCTTAAAGCTAACCATAATTGAGGTCTATCATTAATCTATTTAACTATTGATGAAAAGATCAAGATTAAGTAAAACACTAATTTAAATATGAATATTGTATTTATTTCAAGAAATCATGTTTGCAAATTCAGCCAAACATAATATAATATTACAACCAAATTTTATGATGGTACATATGAATAAATAGTAGAGTTTAGCATAAACAAGCCTTAATAATAATTTACAATGATATAATTATACATAGAACATACAAGTCTAGATGAACTTGAATCATCCATAAGTAATCATGAGTGTATTCACTAGTGAATTACTACTAAGGGGAGGGAGATCATCATTTGACTTATTTTCCACAGAAACCATAGACCATAGATCCCCTACATAATCTACCAAAAAGGGAGTGGCCCATATTTCATGGATGGGTAGATAATGATGATTCATGAATCAAGAGTGACAATAGAACCCATGTGTTGTAAGATAACTATTACATACAATATATCATAAAAAAATCTATTCTAACATGATATCATACTAAATATGTAAACTAAATCAAATAGATGAAATGACAATGCTTAAATATAAACATTACCTTGGCTAAAGTTTTCATATGGTTATTGATCTCAAGGATCAATCAATTTCATACACACCACTCAATTGGATTACACTAACTCTATGTATTAGTGACACTATCTAAGTATGTAAATTCCATATCACTTGATTATATAGGGTCATAAATACAAGATTGGTTCATAAATATAATAATATTAAAACCAATAAATTTCAAAATAAATTCTCCCTAATAATATATATAATATGTGTTAAACAAGGAAGTCTCAAATGCATTCATTTAATTCATCAAATGCAATGTAATAAATCCAAACATCTAAATTATTTATTTCATAATAAAATCACAAATATAACTAGATTTGAAATAGTCATCAATAAAACAAAACCATCTGAGTAACTATAATATTATGTTATTTATCCATATAACATTATTTACCAATATAATACTTTATATTCATAAACCAAAAGTACATTAATAATCTTATTCCAATACTAAAATCATCAATATGTTTTGTATTCAATCTCAAATAACACATAATTAGATGTTCCTTTCAACCATTTTAACACATACTTTAGATTTATTTTATATCATTACACTCAATAGTTTATGAATTTCATATTCAAATGCACACAATCCTATATACGAACTCAGGTGGGTATGTATATGTATGTATGTATGTATGTATGTATGTATGTATGTATGTATATATATATATATATATATATATATATATATATATATGTATATATATATATATATATGTGTGTATGTATATATATATATATATGTATATATATATATATGTGTGTATATATATATATATATGTATATATATATATATATATTTCAAGGCACATATTCATATATAGACACAACTAACTATATATCAACGTAGATGAGTATAACACATGTCTACTCAATATAATGTAGTTTTATACATCGAAGAGTCTTTAAAACTAGTTTTCATATGGTTTAATATAACATAACATGATTATATATGCAAATAAAGAACCAATAACCTATATATATATATATATATATATATATATATATTCATAGATAAAGGTCATTGAATAATTCATTCAAGACATGTAGATTATATCTATATACCCCTATATATCTATCCAATTGGCTTACTTATGTACAAAATTCATAAAATGAAATTAAACTAGACCTAGTATTTATACTAGAAACCATAGCCTTTAATTTAATTTATACAAAATGAAACTCACAATTAAAACTACAATGAGTAACCATTCATATTTAATTACTGTTTAAGATTCGTTTAGGACATAATATATATAAATGGAAGAACCAAAAAATTAGACATAAAATATATGTATATACATTGATATATTCATATGACAAGTCATATAATAAAATAACTATAATTTTTATGAATATATCCATGTATATTTATATTGATCTCAACTACATGTATTATTTTCATCTCAAAATTACTTCCTACATACAGTCACGTTATAACCTGGGTTGGTAACTTGAAATATTTCATACCTATAGATTGTTTAGGTTAAACTTGCATAAAGAAAGAAATGGTTTGAACTTGTTAAAATATTGTGTTTAATTTGACACCTAGATTTATATTTTAACTCAACCATGCACACATTTTCCTTAAACATTATTGGCATGGTTTTCTATCATCTAAGTTTCATTCTTATTTTAACCCTTTACAATAGACAAATTTATAAATTATAGCTCTTCTAATGAATTTTGGTAACATGATCTAGAATTCATATATATGTACTAGGGTTCATTGAATCATATGCTTGCTTTTGTGGATGGTCGAGCCATCCATACTACCAAGCATATACCCTATTTTTCAACATTTTCAAAATGATAAAAATGAGAACCCTTATATATTTCATTGATTTAACTCATATAAAATAAATATGAATTTAATCAACAAACCAACCTTGTAAATTGGTTGTGGCCTTACCAAATTCCAATTTCCCTTTCTTAAATCTTGTTCCAATATTCCTCATTTCTCCTCTTCTCTCTGTCATGTGCTCCCAAGCATCTCCTCTTTCCATTATATTCTCTTGCATGGTAAAAAACCTTCATAATTCTTCCACCAAATTGAAAGTGAGCTCAGTAAAGAGAGTGCATGCAACTCAAAACTATAGTGTTTATTTTACATGCTTCTCAAATATCCCAAGTCAATGCTAATTAACCCTAACTCCATAACTTTCACATAATTAACAATAATAATTATCCTTTTTAAGCATTATGATTATGAACTATTAAATAAAATTCCACAAATTTTCCATTCAAACATAAGCATTACTAATAATAACCTTCTATTCATTATGAATATCAACATTGACTTCATAATATTCAATTTAACATTATAGCTTCCCATAACTATATTTACTTAGCTCAGATATCACTTTAACATTATCACCTTTGATAAATAAAAGGATCATGATTAATAATAATAACCATAACTTAATAGCTATTAACTTAATAATTAACTAAAAAAATAATCAAGTTCTCTTTATTTTAAATAGAAATGAATTAATAAATAAGACATTATCACAACAAACATTCACACATAACCCAAAGGTAGCAACAAGGAATATTAAAGATATTCATGGATTCCAAGTACTCATTATAGCAAAATCATCACATGAAATAAGCTAAGTAAGATAACATAAATATTTAAATCTTGAAATTGCAAACACATGACCATGTTCAATTGTAGCAACCAAAATCACAACTAAAAACATAATAGAATCCATTCACAACATCTAGAGATCATAACATAGTATATTAGATTTTGATAAAGTAAGGCAAAAAACTATGGGCCAAACCCTTTACAATAAAAAAAGACAAGAAGGCAAACAAACAAAATATGCCTTCAGAGAGACGATGGCACAACTGAGAACAATAGAGAGAAACAAAACACAAGCAATAGAAAGACCAGAGTCAGAGATGACTTCCCTTACATAACTATTGATTTGATAAGATCATTAAGTTTCTCATTCTCTATGTTGTCAGCATACATAGTATTACCAACCACTTCTAGCATAAACATGTTTAGAAGAATTGTATTCTGAAGTCCTTTGGTGAAAACCTTCTCCAGCTTCTGAATACGGTCCTTTAGGGCCCCATTTTCAGCTTTCCAATCAGTCTCATTCTCAGTACCCTCACCAGCTTCCTTGACATACATTTTCCCCTTATTATTAGTAGTTCCCATAGTGTTAGCACCCTACTCCTTAGTAACCTCAAAATCGCTAGTAGCCTACTTCCCTCCAGTGTCCTCTGAAATTTCCTAGATTTCCAGCTCCTTAGACTCTTCCTCCTAGGTTGCTTCTTCTGAAGCACTTTCTAAGTAATCAATTAGTTTGCCCTTCAAGTGGGTTTACCAGCAATCTACCCTAACCTTTGCACTCTAGAGGAGAATCCTTCCTTATTAATTTTGGAAGGCTTGTGAGATTTTCCACCTTGGCCCCTTGTGGCCCTGCCTGGATTCTTGTGGGTCCCCTCCATAGTCTCTTTAATATTTTCTTCCTCTTCATCAACCTTTCTCTTCTTACCCTTCTTATTCACAAAGGAGCTGAGGGTATCAACAGGGGTCTTTTTAGGGGTGGAAAAGGAGACATCTTTTGTTTTGGTAGGAGCAGGGGAAACCCAAGACTCATCAATAGCATCGCCAGACACCGAGTTGGAAGGAATGTCTTCACTATCAACTATGATATTGTTGGTTGGCTCAAGGGTGTGGTGAAAGTTGTATAAGTAGAAAATTAGTCCCTAGTGTAGGGGAATAGGGTTTATATCTAGCTTCTTAGCCATTTTCTCTCTCACCCTTAGGATAGACTGTTCCAAAGAGGAGAATAGGTAAAAAGGAAATATAATAATAACATTGCACCTAAAATGATTTAACAAAGGAAGGTGGTAATTGTAGAACCTAGTAAATCACCCTTCGAGTGTGAAGTACTTCATGAGAATGAAGTGCACTCCATCCCATGGCTCTAAAAGTTTAGCATGCTCAAACCCTCCTTGATACAGGATGAGTTCTTCTCCCTCACCCAAAAATAGTTTATGGCTAGCCATATCCATGATTTTGGTTTTCCTTTAAAGTTTTATACACTACATGGTCATTCCCATGGCCATAGAAATCACCTTTTTAGAGATTTCAAAACTATTTATGCCCAATATGACCCACCTATTTAACTAGAATCTCGTAAACTACTCAAACAAGTTTTCATCATAACCATTCAGCCTTTCCAGATATGGGCTGATACCGCCTTCTTTACAATAATGCCAAACCAGTGGATTATCTTTAAATTCATAGCAAGAGATAGGTTTAGCTCAAATATGGTCTCCCCCCATTCTGTATTTGTAGACCCAAATAGTGGAGTTCCTAAGTTATACCTTTAGCTTTGAACTGGTAGCTAACCCTTGCTTCCATTTATGTAGAATGCAAATGTGATAGCTCATTATATGAAATACCCTACAGAGATGACGTTGTCTACTCCCATTCTTAAAAATAATTTTCCCTTGATTTCTATGATGAGACTCACATGCCTCAACCTCATGATATAATGAATTATGAATGATTACCAAAAAATTACTAAGGTTATCAAATTTTGAGATCCCTGATGGCCCTTTCCACATGGACTACCTCCGAGAGCTATCCTTGTCATAAATGCACCTCATTCTTGACAAGTCATCTCCTTTTGAATGATCTCCCTAATGTTTAATGGAATATGAACACTTTGTCACCACACCCTCCAACCAAAAAATTGCTAACCAAGATTGGCACAAGCATCAACAACCCTGTTTCCTTCTCTATAGGTATGGGAAATCTCAACTTCAAAAAACTTTTGTAAAAGAAATTGGATGTCTATAATGATGTCTTTTAGCTTGATTCCCATATTTGATGCTTTATCAATGACATCTATGACCATCTTAGAGTCTCCTTGTATATTCAAGTTCCTTATTCCTAGGGATATAACTAACTTTAATCCCCGTACTAAAGCCATTGCTTCAGTATAGTTGTTGATTTGGCATCTAATTCCACTAGCATAGATAGTAGACATCCATCATTTATCATTCCTTATAATTCCTCCTCCACTATCTTTACCATCCAACTTGGATGCCCCATCCAATTTGAGTTTCATCTAGTTAGGTTTAGGGGGGATCCATTTAGTATTTAGTCTTTGTAACATTTTGGAGTTATTATACCCAGGGATCTAGTTTAAAACCTTCCATTTGGATGCAATTTGGTTTTCAATTTAAGATAGGGGTTTCTCTACAACATGAATATGAGTTGTTGTAACACTTTCCATAATGGTGTTAGCAAATGAGTTAAACACCTAAGAATCATTTCTAGCAGTGTCCCAAAAAGTTTTGTGGTTGCGCTCTTTCCATAAAATCTAGCTCAAACATGGCAAAGCTTGCTTCCATAATTCCATAAGCTAGGGATGTGTGAAGGTTGGGTTCCAGCTAAGAATTACTTATTTAAGGTTAGAATTGTAGACCCATTCAATACCAAAGTTGTTAAGTTTGTGCCCCATAATTCCTAGGCAAAATCATAGTGGATAAAGAGGTGTGAAACTGATTCCTCTTTTGAACCACATAGGAAACATCTGTTAACCAGAGTAAACCTTTCTTTTGAAGGTTATCCTGAATAAGGATTTGTTATGAATAGTATCCCACCAAAACATGTTAATTTTTGGAATAAGTTTATGATTCTAAACCTTTTTCCATACATATTTATTCTGAGCTTCAGGAATGAGCAGATGGTAAGCAAATTTGACAAAGAATGATCCATTCTTATCTAGCCACTAGTATTGTTCATCCTCCTAAGGGAAGAGAGGGATTCTGATCTCTTGAACACACTACTGGATCTCCCAAACTCTTAGGAAAAGCTCAAGCCGGTGATCACAAGAATCTAATAGATTTTTCTAGCTCCTCATGCCATTGTTATTTTCCATATAATCACTGACCCTATCTCCAAAAAATTGGGTAGCCAAATCAGCAATCTCTCCATAGTTTCCCTATGTGATGAGAGCCTTGTCCTTTAACAAGATATCATCTAAGAATTTAATAAGCCAGCCATTTCTAAGTTTCCATCTAGTTCCCTATTTAAGAAGGCTTCTACTTTTTAGAATTTTATTCTATATCACAGATCCCTGGGGTAATCCCATCTATTGAAGAAAGTTAAAATCATCAATGCTATGCATGTATTTGGCATAAATTGTTTCCCCCCAATCATTATTTTTATGGATCAAGTTCCAACTAACTTTTGAGAGAAGGGCTTTGTTCATGTTCCTAATAGACCTAATATTGAGTCCACCATGAGATTTTGGAAGACACTTTTTCCCATCTGACTAAAGACATTCTCTATTTATCTTCCAATCCCATCTAGAAAAATTTCCTTTGGATCTATTCTAGTTTATTAGCAATATATGCAAGAATTTTAAAAAGAGATAGGAAGTATGTAGGAATACCTTGCAGCGAAGCCTGAAGAAGTTGCAGTTTACTAGCACTGTTGAGTAGTTTCCCCTTCCAACCAAGAAGTTTCCTCTATGTTCTTTCCATAATTCCATTCCAAAAAATAGGAGATACCTCTTTGATCAAGAGTGAGAGACCCAGGTAGGTAGCTGGTAGAGTAGCTTCAACACATTCTAATATATCAATGATTATATGTCTAAGTTCATTAGGAGTGTTGAAGAAATACACATTACTTTTCTAGAAATTTATCTATTTTCCCAACTCTCTGGCACAATTATTTAAGATATTCTTCCATCTTTTAGCTTCAATCACTGATGAGATGCCAAATAATATGGTATCATCCACAAACTACTATACCACCATAGGATGAAGGAAGGAGGCAAATTTTATGCCCACTAGCTTTTTTGAGGCTGTATCTACTTATATGTATCTTCCCAGTGCCTCTACCATAATGATGAATAAGTACATAGAGATAAGGTCTCCCTAATGAATTCCTCTCAAGGATGAGAAAAACCCTTGAGGAAAACCATTAACCAATACTAAAAATTTTGTAGAAGAGACTGCATTCTATATCAAGCGAGACATTTTATCATTAAACCCAAATTTTTTGATCACTTGAAACAGAAAAGTCCATGAGACTCTATCATAAGATTTAGAAATATCTATCTTGAGATCCATACCAAGGATTCTACTCTTATCCATGGAGTGAATAGTCTCATTTGTGGTGATCATAGCATCAAGAATCTGCCTGCCTAGGATGAAACCTTTTTGAGCAAGAGAAATAATTTTGTCTAGCAAAGGTTAAATCCTCATAACTAGAATTTTAGTACATAACTTATAAATAATGTTGCATAGAATAATGGGCCTAAAATTAGTAAGGTGAGAAGGTTGTGATTTTTTAGGAACAAGTACTATGAAGGTATTATTAACTTGTTTCAAAAGTTCACTAGATCTAAGAAAATCATGAACAAAAGCCGTGAGATCCACTCCTACTATCTCCCAATATTCTTGAAAGAATATAGGAGGAAATCCATCATGACCTAGGGCTTTGAAAGCACCGATGGAGAATTAAAAAAATGGAATTCTTCCTTAGATATAGGCTTTAACATCTCTAGATTATCTTCTTCCATTATCAAAGAAGGGATTTTATCAATGAATTGATTCATAGGTCTATCAATTCTATCATTATTATTTTCTTCTATGAGCAAATTCTGAAAGAAAGCCTTGGCTTGTTCCCCTATTTCATTATCCTTGGTAATAATGTCACCATTATCTAGGATAATCTTAGTTATTGAGTTGGCTTTCGTATGATTCATAGCTGAGAGATGAAAAAAGGTAGTGTTCCTTACCCCCTCTTTAATCCACTGAACATAGGATTTCTGTTTCCATAAAACCTCTTCTCTTTCCATAAGATTCTTCCATTCAAAAGATAGGGAATTCTCTTCTTCTAAAGTGTCTTCAGAGTCATCCTCTTGATTTATCAATTATTGTATATCATTGAGTTTTCCCACTATATTTTTCTTTTACTGGAAGACCTGCCCAAAGCTATATCTATTCCATCCATAAACTTCTTGTTTAATGTGCTAAAGTTTCTTGACTATTCTGAACATAGGAGTACCTTGAATAGGAATTTTCAACCATTGGGCCACCATTTGTCTAAAGTCTTTGTGTTTGATCCACATAGCTTTAAAATGGAATGGGGAAGGTCTAGATTGTCCCTGTTCTCTCCAACTGAGGAAGATCAAGCAGTGGTCAGACATGGTTCTAGGAAAAGCTTGCACCTGCATATTATGATAATCCTTCTAGTTGCTTGATTTAAGAAATATATCTAATTTAACCTAAATCATTTGATCTCCTCTTCTTTTATTGGTCTATGTAAAATTTTGGTTTTGCAGATCTATGTCCAATAATCCCCAATCATTGATGAATTCAACAAAGTCAAACATGTTTTTTGAGTAATCCATAATTCCACCCTATTTTTCAAAAGGGTATAGAGGAGTGTTAAAATCTCTAGCTAACGTCCATCTAATGTTCCAGGGATTATTCTTGAAACTACTCAAGTTTATCCATGATTTCTATCTCAAAGCTCTATTATTCAGTCTATAGACATTGATCAACGATCAGTTCAAAGATTTCATAGAGAAATTGGTAATCAAGAAGTGCTTATTATAAACCATAAGAGACCCCTAGATTTTCATACTATTCCACATAGTGACAATCCCCCCTGAAGCCCCCTCAACTGGACTAATGCAAAAAGCCACCTTAGGCCATATATAGGTAGCAATTTTCATAAAACTCTCCTCATTCATCTAATTTATTATCTAAAATGTATTTTTTAACCTCAAACTACTTTGAGGGACTATTAAAGCCCCTCAGGCTCTAAGATAATATTCTCATTTAGAGGGTTTGGGGGGTTGGGTCTCCAGTGTTTTCTATTTACCACTGGTAATCTCCCTAGCAATCTCTCTTTGTCTTATTTCTCTTAGGGTTGGTCTCCCTTTTTTGTGCTCATTGCCAACATCTGTAGATTTTTTGCCTTTTTAGTTCTTTTTCTTTGCGGTAACTCATTCCTCCTATTCATTACTGCCACTTTGTCCTATTTCACCTATTGCTAAGTAGTTTCCTACTTGGTCTCTGACTTCCAGATCATGGAAAATGTCTATATTTAACTGTGAGTCTGCTTCTCCTTTAGTGGGACTTTCTGGAGTTACTTCTTCCTATCCATCTCTTGGAACTTTGTCTTCTTCATTGACTTCCTCTATCAAATGGTTACCTCTTTCTCCTTCCTTAGACATATTAGTATATTTTTCTAGAGGGTTGGTTGTGTTAAATATAGCCTTTTGACTATCATCTGATACTATATTTTCCTTTGGGTCAACTTTTCCCTCACTACTAGTGATATCCTCCTTCCCCATCTCCTCCTCTCCCTTTTCTGTATTGTCAAGATTTTCCACATTACTCTATGTTTCCTGCTTGTTGTTCTTTCTATGATTGAGAGCCTGATCCTCCCCTTCAACTTAGGAATCATCTTTCCTCCCCTTTTGCTTTGTTGTGCATTATGTCATTAAATGTCCCTTCTCTTACATATTTGACAGAAAGTGGTAGCATTTTCATAAGTGATCAGTTGATTCCAAGTCCCATATTTAGAGTTTAGCTCTATGGATGTAGGGAGAGTCCTATTAATTTCAACATTGACACAAAGTCTAGCATACACACATCTAGACTTTGTTCTGGTTGTATGATCTATAGTGACATATTAGCTAATAGAATTGCTAATAGCTGTGAAAATTTTTCATCCCAAAATTCCAAAGGGAACCTTGGTAGTCTTACCCAAGCAGGAGCAGACTTATTAAGGTCTGAATTAGGATCAAAACCTAGTTTCCATGAGCATAAGGAAAGAGAATGTGGGCCATATAGCCATGGTCCTCTAGTAAGAGTATCTATCATATCCTCCTTATTTGTAAATCTAAAAAGGAATAGGCCTCTTACCATGGCAGAGATTGAAACACTACCCTTAACTTTCCACCTAGACAAAACCCATTTCTTAACCATTTCAATTTTAGGATGGAAAGAAAAAAACTTACCTACCTATGTAAGGTCCATAGATGCCATGATTTCCTCCACCAAATCATCTGAGATATTCAGGGTCATGCCCTCAGAGGGACCAGGGAGGCTCGACATGCTTTTCAAGGGGCACATCTTTTCACCTATAAGTTCCTTCTTCCATTTGTTGGATGGACTATCCACTATAAAATTTATGAATAGATCCCTAGAGGCACTACCACTAGTATTATTCTCCATTAGATCCATGATCCTACCAGTCAAACTTAGGGGGCCCAACTAGGTAAGAAAAAACTAATTTCAAATGTTGTCTACATAGAGCAGCTCTGTTTACATCCAACATACTATATTAGTTGTGTTGTGTGTGAGTTCTTATTTTTCATTTTATCATCTCCCAATACCTCCATCTACACCACCCTCTTTGAAGATGTCCTCTCTTCATCATGGTTTGAAGGACATATTTATCCTACATCCACCTTAAAATAGTAAAGGTAGTATCCCAAATCAATTATAATCCATAATATATTATTGTAATGAACTAAATAATCATGATCATCATGTACCTAACACATAAGTACAACCAACTCAACAAGTTAACAATCATGTAAATAAGCTACATGTAATTGTCCATAAACTAGTATATGAAATCTAGCTTAACCAAAATAATAATTAACCAAATAATAACCATAAAATACACTAATCAATAGGTTATTAATTTTAGAGAGGAATCAGGATGTAACATCATTCCCACCTAAATTTGGTCATCATCCTTATGAAACTTATTCCAACATGAGTTCTAATATCAAACATTATTCAATAAAAAATTAAATAATATCCAACAACATATTAAGTAATAAATGATGAAAAAACCTATAAAACTCATCATTATCCACCCAAGTCACTCTATCTTTAAAATATTTTTCTCATTGGACCTTACAATATGACACTTATCTATTATGCAAATTGAGTTGGCAAGTGTTAATTATTTTAAATGGTTCTCCTATGACCACCCTAGGATCCAAAACCTATAAAGCATTCCAATCCAATACATGAGAAGGATCAACAACATACTTTCTAATATATTGCACATGGAAAAAATTATGCAAAAGAGATAGAACTGGTGGTAAAGCAAGACTATACACTACATGATTGATCACTTCCAAAACCTCAAAGGGTCTCATATATCTAAGTGAGAGCTTCACTAATTTTCCAAACTTAATCAATAATTTCAGAGGTTTAACCCATATAAATACTTTATCACCAATAGAAAACTACCTTGTTTCTCTTTTTATATTATGATAACTTTTATATCTATCATTGTCCATGGCTAAACTCTTCATGATTATTCAAATTTGGTCTTCCATTTCCATAAGCATTTTCAAGTCTAAAGACTACCCTGTCTTCCAATCTATCCCAACTAATTGGTATTCTACACTTCTTTTCATATAATGACTCAAACAAATCTATTTTAAATGTTTATTAGTATGAGTTATTATAAGTAAACTCAAAAAATTTAAGGTACTCCTTCCACTTTTATTTTTGATCCATACAATACATTCAAAGGAGATCTTCTAAAACTTGTGTTGGGTGAATATTTTATCAGTCAGCTAACTGAGGAGAAAAATAGGTCTTATCAACCATAGCAAGTGAGATTGGTCATCCAAAGTTGCAAGTTTACCACATCTAAAGGGGACAAATCTTTGCTCTCACAAAGGGAGGTTCCCTGTTAAATATGAGGAGCTATATACTATAAATATATGCAAAAAATAACACTCAAGAGTAGGGTAACACCTTCCATCTCTCTTTTTTAGATATTATGTTCACCGAAAAAGGAGAAATCTAGGCAAAAACACTGAAGACACTTCTTATCTTTTAGAAGTGGTCTTACAAGAAACAACAAGAGTTCTTTCAAATATTAACAAATGACTAGTAACAAGGTGAAGTAACTAGTAGAATGAAGTATAACACAAAGTCTCCACTTCAACTACCCAAAGAGTGAAATACAAAATACAATGAGGGCACAAATGCATCCCAAGGTCTTTCACACATAAATAGAAAAATAAAGAAACACACTAAAGGCAATTGTAGATAGCACAAAGTCTTCCCACAATTGGCTTCAAGGCACCTTCTTGATTATCTCCACTAGCTCTGCTTATTTCATTAAATGAACAAGAACACATTAAGAAGATAGACATAAGAATAGTCTCCCAAATTATACAATCTATGATAGCATAAATTCTAAAAGTAACTTAATTTCTCATTCAGATAAAGAAAAATGATTAATAACCTGAGCTCAAAGTCTCAGTGACACCCTCTCAATTTGGGTAGAGTTTTGCTTCTTTTTTAATCAAAAAAATCCCCTTTGTTAAAAAGAAGGGATTCACAATATATAGCAGCCTAGAAAAGACTGGCACTTTGTTCCATGAAGCGACCCATGTTGCATTCAATGCTTTGAATGTGTCTTCAATTTTGTCAAAGGACCATGCTGGAAACAAGGCAGCTACCTTAACTATGGTGTGTCATTTCATTTCATATGTCTTCTCCTAGGTCTAAATCATTTGGTGTCTGTGTAGTTATCCATTTTGTCTTTACTCCAAGGGAGACCAACAAGCTAGGCCTTCAATGTTTTCTAGTCAAAATATCTACTTTGTAGACTGTTCCACTTACTGTAATAACTACTGTGTAGATATTTTAGCCTCTCCACTTTTTTGCTACAATTTGAGCCCTCTGACTATCTTTTCTCCTTTTTGGTTTTATCATTTCTTGGCATTTGAGCCTTTGGGGATATGTTCCTATCTTGGATGGGTCTTTCAGCTTCTCTTCTCAGTGCTTTTTTCCTTTTTGGCCTTGGCCTTAAGTCCTTTGAATGCATTTGAGTCCACACTTAAGCTTGTAAAGATCAACAACTATTTCATTGCCACAAATTTGATGTCTTTGGGTCTGTCATCATTTAAAAGCTAATAGCTAGTTAGTTGTCCTAAATTTGATGGCTACAGGCCCGTCATCCTCCTTAGCAATTCCTTTAGCTTTCTTGCTTGCTTTGGCTACTTTTTGTTAGGCTTCATCATTTTTACTATGTCTTTTTATTGGGAGTGCTTTGTCTTTGACATCTATCATAGTCTACTACTTTGAAACTTTTTCAACTTATATAACATGGGACCCACAACACTTCTTGCCTGAGTAACTTCAAAAGGGGAATGGGGACAGGTGGCAGAAGCTTTAGATACCTTTTGAGAGTCCTATGGAAGATGACACATGGTAGCTTTTGCTAAGCTTTAGAACACTATAAAAACATTTGGGACTCATTTGGATTCACATAGACAATGACACTTGGTGTGCTCCACTTACTTTAGCAACTTACTTGGGGCCCACCACATTCCTTACTTAATAATGAAACAAAAGGAAGAAATTGTGGATGTTGACACTTGGTGACTTCTACCAAGCTTTACAAGGGACACGTGGTGACTTCCAATGCATTTAGAAAATCATATTAAAACCTTTCACAGTTGCCACTTTGTGCCCTCCATGGAACTCTCAAAGAAGCTTATTTAAAGAAGCTTTAAAACTTATAAGAAACTTGAAATGTAGATGCAGACACTTGTTACACTCCACTGAGTTATAACGAGACACATGGCACATTCCACTACTTATAGAAACAAATTATAATGTGTCTCATTAGATGACACTTGGCAGCTTCTGCTTGACTTTGAGACTTAGACAAAACTTTAGGCAAAATGAAAAACCCATGCAAAATGAAAAATCCGTGCCCTATGTCATAACCCTTATTGCCTCGAAACTAAAATGCACAGGGACAAAACTTAGAGTGCACAATTGAAACTCAAAATAAAATGTAGATTATTTTACTCTACAAAGGGAAGAGAGATTTTTTTTGGCTTGTAGGACCAAAAATAGTTCACGTGTTGTCCCAAAAATGAGTGACAGACTTTTGGAACAATAGCTTGGTTAACCCTCTCTATTTTTCCTTCTATTTCTAGCTGATATGCAATAGTAAAGTTCAATTACATACCTAAATATAAATTAAAATTCAACCAAAATCTATAATTCATTCTTAGATCTCAATTATAAATTATATTTTTTATAAATCTATGCAATTGATACACCTATTTAACTAATCTTTATGTGCGAATAGGTGCATCATCTATCAAGTTGCCTAGTATGAAGTGAGCTACCTTGGTTAGTTTTTCAACTATCACCAAGATCATATTAGATGATTCTACGATATAAATAACCATTAGAAAAATTCCATGCTAATCACTTTCCACTTCCATTCTATTATATCACGAGGATATAAAAATCTTGTTAGATGCACATGTTCAACTTTCACACACATACATTCTAGGCAATAGATATAAAATTTGTTGCATCATTTTTTATGCCTTTTTAAAAATAGAGAGGTCTTAGCTCAACCATGGGATTACTTACACCAACATGTCTTGAATATGGAGTATTAAGCAATTCCCTTAGTACTATGCTCCTAAAATTATCTCTATCAAGCACATGCATTCTACCATTTTATCTCAAAACACCATTACTCTCCAACTTGAATCCTTTAAACATGATATTTTTAGCATTCTCTGACAATGATTTCTTAAGATGCTCATATAATTCATCTCTTAGGGATAATTTAATTAACTAATCATGGAAATTACTTTTGATAGTAATCATAACTACTATGTACCTTATATGACTTAGGGCATCTGTAACTCTATTTTCCTTGACCTTGATATAATTAATATCAAAATCATAATCAGATAATATTTGTAACCATTGTCTTTGATGTGCATTCAATTTTGGTTCAGTAAAGATATACTTGAGTCCTAAGTTGTCAGTCTTGAGCATAAATGGTTTACCCAATAGATAATTCCTCCAAACTTACAAATCACATACTATTAAAATAAGTTATAGATCATGAGGGCCCAATTCACCTCATAAGGCTTAATTTTTTTGGACTCGTATGCTATAATTAAACCATATTTCATAAGAATTCCCCCAAGTCCATCCCTAGATGCATCCATGATTATTGAGAACTGACCATTAGGATCAGGAACTCTTATCATAAATGTTGAATTAAGCCTCCTTTTTATCTCCTAAAAGGATTTCTTTTACTTATCTGACCAAACAAAACTTTGATTATTCCATATAAGAGAGGTAATTAGATTAGTTATTTTTTATAAATTTGGGAAAAAATTCCTATAATACCCTGCTAAACGCATAAAACTCATCACCTCATGCACATTTTTAGGTGATGGCCATTCCATTATGGCTCTTATCTTTGATGGATCTACTAAAATTCTACCTATAAAGATAATGTGTCCCAAATATTTCACTTTACTTTAAAAATACACATTTGGACAATTTGCCATATAATTTGTGCTTATGCAAACACTGCAAAACTATTTCTAGATGTTAAATATGTCATTAATCATTCCTAAAATATATGAGGATGTCATTAAAAAAAAAAACAAATTGGTCTAGATAATCCCTAAACACATTTTTCATGAGATCCATAAATGTTGCTAGAGCATTATTTAATCCAAAAGGAAACATTGTGAACTCATAATACCCATGCCAAGTCTTGAATGCTGTTTTAGGAATATCCTCATCTTATATTCTTAGTTGATGATACTGTACTCAAAGATCAATCATAGAAAAGACTATTTCCCCTTACATATGATCAAAGAGATCATTAATGCAAGATAATGGATACTTATTCTTAATTTTCACCTTAATTGACATCTTCTAATCAATACAAAGATGAAGAATACCATATTTCTTCTTGACAAACATCACTGATTCACCCCATAGTGACACACTTAGTTGAATCAACCCTTTCGATAATAAATCTTGAAGTTGAGCCTTAAACTCAACCAATTTTGTAGTTATCATCTTGTAAAATACCTTAAATTTTACTTTAGATTTAGGTATGATGCCAACCTAGAAATCAAACTCATGTTTGTGTGGTCATCCCAATAATTCCTATGGAAACACATGCTAAAATTTATAATGAAAAGTATAATCCTCTATGGATGGTTCTTTAGATTCCTCCATATCATTTTTTTTAACAATAAATCCCTGAAATCCTTTTCTCTGAGCCTTCTTGAGTTGAATTACAAAAAAATTCTTAAGATTCAACTCTCTTTTCTCACCCTATAGTTGAGTTTTATTTCCAAAATCATCTTCACACTCAACCTTATTTAGTTAAAAATCAATCTTAACTTCATGATCCATAGACCAATTAAATCCTAGGATCACATCATATGACCCTAATATTTCAGCATATAGATCCATTATTGTAGTGAATTCAAATAACTTGATCTCAGCTTCCATTAGACACTTATCAACCTTAACGTTTGACTCATTCCCATACTCTATTGACTATACATTTTCAATAATCCAAAATTTTTTAGATAACTTGTTAAGGATTATAATATCAATAAAACATTTAGTAGGCTCAATGTCAATCAAAATAGAAACTATATGATCAAACAAAATACCTATCAGTTCAATAGGAGAATCTTGGAACTCAATGTGATGCTTATCAATAGTTACATGATTCCTTTGATAAAAGTTCCATTTTGTGATACATAACCCTTGTTCTTTCCATATGATTTACCTTGAATACACTCTTTATCATAATTCTCACCTCCATAATTGAAATAATGTCCAGGTGGTCCTCTCCTATCAGACTATTAGTTTCTCTTCAAACCCATTTGAAACCATTTCCAAGTTTCCTATTTCCTGATCTATAGTTAAAGTTAGCATTATGATTCTTAAACTTGATCTTGGATTCTCCACTCCTCTTCCAATTCTTCTTTTATAAAGTCATTTTATAACCTCAAAACTTTTTATTGAACGTATCTCTGACCTACACAAGAGATTTCAATTTTTGCTCTTGCTTAACTGCCTTCTCGAAGACCTAATCCATGGTAGATGGAACATGAACATACACCTCACAACTAATTTGGGGTTTTAATCCCATAATTAACTCCTTGATTTGAAACCTTTCATCCACCTAATACTGAGGGACATACTTTAGAATCTTGGTAAAATTTTCCCATTATTCATTCATAGATATGTATCCTTACTTAAGGTTATGAAAATACATTAGCTTTTGATCAAAATACAACTATGGAAGCCACTATGACCTAAAAGGTATCATGAAATGCTCCCAAATGGTGGTGGTAGATTTTAGGTTCATCTCAATCTTCTTATTTTCCCATAAATATTATGCTTCTCTAATAAGATGATATGTTCCTTAAATTTATTTTGTGACTTTAGTGTAATTTTGAATCTTGAAATATTTTTCCATCTTTATTTGACAATCTTTACCTCCATCTCCCAAAATAGTACCATTGAACTTGGGTGGATTCACCTTTTTCATATCCCATGCCAACTCTACAACTACTCAAGCTCTGGCATCTTGTGGCACTTCCTCATTCCTCTATTTTTGAGGATTTTATTAATTAGTAGGATGTTCTTCAAGTTCTTATTAAACATTATTCTCAACATGCCAATGTACTTCCTATTCTAGGGCCATGATTCGGTCCCTAGTTTTGTGCATGGTTTGAAGGATCTAATCAAAATTTGTAGCATTCTTAGTGGGAAATTGATTTGGATCCACTGGAAGGTTAGTGTTTGAGGTACCCTCATCTCTAGGTATAACATTCACCATTCTTTTTCATGATTAACAAGAGAATATTTTTGCGTTAATGGACTCATTAACTCCTAGAGTTTAATCCTCATATTTGATACCATATTGTAACAACCCCACTATTTTTTATTGGAATAGGGTATTTTATTAAAATCATTTACACAAATTCAATTTATAGAATTATATCATGAATAAACTAGAAAATACAATTATATTTAACTAAATACATTAGTTTAAAGGTAACCATAAGGTCTATGGTTAATATTCTTAGATAATGATCACAAGATCAAGTACAATGTTGATTTAAATATGAATACTACATTTATTTCATAAAAATTATGTTTATAAACTCAGCCACAACTGATACAATATTACAACCAATTATTATAATGGTACATATGAATAAATAGTATAGTTCAACATAAACAAGTCTTAATAATAAAGTATAATGATACAATGTTTAATGGAGCATGCGACTCTCAATGAACATGAATCATCCATAAGTAATCATGAGTGTAATCACTAGTGAATTACTACTGAGGGGAGGGAGAGCATCATATGAGTTCTTCTCCATAGACACCATAGACCATAGATCCCCTACATAATATGCCAACAAGGGAATGAATATCCATTCAAGGATGGGTAGATAATGATGGTGCATGAATCAAGAGTGACAACTAGAACACGTGTTGTAAGAAAACTATTACCTATAATAGATCATAAAGAAATCCATTATAACATTGATATTTTAATAAACATGTAAACTAAATCAAACAAATATAATTATAATTTTTAACTATAAACACTACTTTAGTCAAAGTTTTCATATAGTTATTGATCTCAAGGATCATTCAATTTCATACACACCACTTAATCAGATTACATTAGCTTTATGTATTAGTGACACTATCTAAGTAAGTGAATTCCAACTCACTTTATTATATAAGGTCATTAGTACCACATTGGTTCATAAATATAATAACATTAAAGCCAATAAATTTCAAAATGAATTTTCCTTAATAATAGATATAATATGTGATAAGCAAAGAAGTCTCAAATACATCCATTTAATCCATCAAATGTAATGTGATAAATACAAACATATGAATTATTTATTTCATAATAAAATCAAATACATAACCAAATTTAAAATAATCATCAATAAAATCAAACCATCTAAGTAAGATTATATGTCAAGAAATAAGTTACCAAACTATTAACAAGTAATTCTAATCTTATGTTATTCATCCAATAACATTGTTTACTAGATTAATGTTTTATATCCATAAACCAAAATAAATTTATAATATTATTATAATAATAACATCATTATTATATTTTGTATTCAATCTCAAATACTATTGATATTTTTATGTCAAAAATTTCATTACATCTAACACCATAAGGGAGACACCTTTTGTTTTTTAGGAAGAACCCTTAAGCCTTTAGAAAACCCATCTTTCCTTTTCTCCTTATGGAATCCAAAAATCTCGATGCAACTTACACTTATGCAAATTAATTCATAGGTTTTGGGTCATAAAAAGCACCAAAATTTCATTTTTGTAGAAACTAGAACCTAACATACACTTTTCACATTTGAAAAATGTGCAAAATACATGGTAGGCTCTAGATCTTGCAAATCACCAAAATCCCCTTTTGGTGGAAATCAAAACTCAACATGTACTTCTCACATTTTCACAACATGCAAAATGCATGGTAGGCTCTAGATCCCACAAAGCACCAAAATCCCCTTTTGGCAGAACTTTTAGGTGCTTCTAGAACCTTCAAACTCCATAGGAACTTCTAAGTGCTTCCAACACCTCCAAAGATCATAGGAACTTCTAGGTGATTATAACACCTCCAACCTTATTTATAAATTCTAGGTGCTTCTAGGACCTCCATCCTCCATTGGAAATTTTAAGTGCTTACAACACCTCCAGCCTCTATAAGAACTTTTAGGTGCTTCTTCTACCTCTAACCTCTGTGAGAACTTCTAGGTACTTCTAGCACCTCTAACCTTCACAGAAAATTCTAGGTGCTTTTATCACCTCTAACCTCTACACAAACTTAAAAATGCTTCTAACACCTCCAACCTCCATGGGAACTTATAGAGGCTTCTAGCACCTCCAACCTTCATGGGAACTCCCAAGTGCTTCTAGCACCTCCAACCTCTATGTGAACTTCTAGGTGTTTCTAGCACCTCCAACCTCTATGGGAACTTTTAGGTCCTTCTAACATCTTTTAGTTCTAAAAAAATCAAAAGTGTAAAATCATGAAATGAAAATTGATGGTTCATTTTGGCAAAAGTGATAAAGACATAAAAATTGTAAAAGTATCACACGTGTTTTACAAGTTAGGTTTTTTCATGGAAAGGTAATTTAGAATTATTTTCAAAGTTATCTTTTATTTTAAAGGATGAATTCTATTTTGGGAACCTTTTTTTGCATGAAGTTATTTTCAACTAATTCCAAATAAAGAAGCCTTCCATGGAGATCCAATAGTTCTAGCCACACCTTACCATGAAATGTTACAGAAAAAATCATGCCCAACTTGTGCATGCCATTTCCAACCCTTACAGAAGTTTAAAAAATCCATAAATAGAAGAACTTGCCTCTTTTACATGATGGTTTAATATTTTCATGATCTCCTTCAATTGTGTGTTTATATTTTGTCAACTACATGTCTTTAAAGACATATTTTGTATAAATATGGGCAAACCCCATGGCCCAAAGTATCTTTTTGTTTTTAGTGATATTTTTTCTACATTTTGAATGCATTTAATAAAAGTTGGAGCCTTTAGAGAGAAGTAAAGTTAAAGTTTTGCCTTTCTTGTCTTTGAAATCCTTGTGTTATGCAAGTTATATGATTCTTTGTGAAAGTTGTGTCTTTTATTTTACTCTCAAGAGAATTCATCTATGGTATATTACCCTCTTGATAGTATTATTTGAAATAAATATCTTTTTCCCTTTTTTGAATAATAGCTAAAATATTACCTCTAATTTCCAAATTTGCATAAGTCTATGCTTAAAATAAACTCAATCTATTTTCTTCTTGATTATGCTTTCTAAGAAAGCATCTAGATCCACTATATAAATCAAGTGAAATCACCATACTTTTAGTTTTTTTATAGTTTAAATTTATTTAAAACCCTTTCCCATTAAAGCCCTAGTTTAGGATATGAGAGCACTAAAGAGAAAAATTCCTAAAGATTGATATTTCATCAGTTTGCATCATATTTTAATAAAGGGAATCCAGCCTTCTCTGGAGATTAACCTCAAAATTGCCAAGGTCCATGGCTTTGGAGCATTTTCCATTATTTCATTAGGCACTTGCACAACAAGATACAAAATCAAAACATGTGCAATCCTATGTGATAATAGTTTTTGGCATGCTTGGTGGGACCCAAAACCATAATCCATTAAAGGATTTTGGTGTGTTCTTCAATGCATCTCACCATTTGGGGAAATTTATTCAACACCATAGTGACTCCAAAAATCAAAATACTATTTTAAGTAGTCCATGTTCTTAAAGATTATTAAAGATCAATATTTATGTGATATTCTTGATATTTTACATTCTTTTGAATTAATCTAATCACCTAGTGACTATGTTGGTATGTGCTTATTATTGAAAAGGTAGACTTGATTGCTCCTTATTTGATTGCTATAATATGTCAATATTTCATGAAAAATATGTATTTTCCCCTCATACTAGTTAAAATTCATTTCCTATGCCTTCATACCATCTATATCAGACTAAAAATGTTGTTGGTTTTATCACAAATAGCGTTGTCATTGTAGGATATCTTCATTTTCATAATAATGGCCTCCCTCCCACCATAGTTTAACCTTTTTGGGAACCTATTCACACTTATGACTAGCCTCAAGAAGGATATCTTGCTCCCAATCTACATTATTACCCTCCTAATCAGCCTCAAAAGGGCATCAATGATATAAATATTAATTTATAGAAACAACTAATGGACATTGAAAGAGAGAAGTATATTAGTGAGAAAGAATATCTTGTTTATCAAGCTTACACATATTAGTAGGAGGTGATGGGATAATGTATATATGAAGAAGAGTTCTTGGCTAGATAGATCATAGCGGAGGATAAGCAAATGCATAAGTTTCTTACTTAGATGAAATAAATTGAATCATAACTAGCCACCTCTATTCCTCCCTTTCCTAACTTCAAGCAAGATAAATACTTTGTGCTTTCAATTAAATCCCCTGAGTTAAAGGTCCCGTGTTTTAGAGGTCCCCTTTATTTGAAATAGATTACCCCCATTCCTCCTGAAAAACCCTAAGGACAATCTTGGTAACCTTCTTAGACCATACATCCCTACTTCATAATTCCCAACCATGTAAAATCACCTTCCTCTTCACCATTTGAAACCCCTTGCCCTCCCACCATCTCCCTTTTCAAATGAGGAATAGTTTTATATAAGGTAAGTGAAGACCATTTAGATAAGGAAGAGGTTATTTCAAGAGAGTGTGATGAGGAAATCATTATTAACAACCCTATATGTGCCACTAAATCATAAATTTAAGAGCTATTACAAGAAGAGGATGAACAAAATAAGCCTACAAAGTAGGGTAGTGTAAAGGGATGAGATGATGAGGTACTCTCTTTGATAAATGATCTTCCATTCAATATGAAAGAAGATGAGGTTAGTCATGAAGCTATAATGAGGCCTTCATGTATAAGAGTGAAGAGTAGCTAGAGGAATATTTATTTTGGGATGAACTATAGGAGTTTTGTTTGAGCATTTGAATTAAACCAACATCAATTAAAGGGAAAACCATGAGTAGAAAGATCAATAAGAGGAATTAGATGTGTTACCACTTGAATCACTTAGGCAGGTGCATCCCAATCAATTAGGTGATGAAGAAGTAAAATGCATAAGGGATGTCAATTATAATTTCTCAAATTTTTCTTGATAAAACGGTTCCCTATTAGGTATCTAGCTTAGTTGGAAGCTAGCAAAGAGGAACCATCACATGTTATGCTTAAATTAGAGAACAAAATTAAGGATAAAAAAGAGTAGGATCAGCTTGATTATCCACTCTAAGATAGTTTTATGTTTAAATTGGATTGAGAAAGTGATATTATTTATGTTCTTATAATTGGAGAAGTATATCACCAAATTGTTGACTATTCATTCATTTTCCATATTCATTTGGTTATCCCTAAGCATGTAAAACATACAAGATTAGTAAGAAAGGGTAGTTATTTTATATAGATAGTCAATGGCTTTGTTTATATGGCCTTCTCAATTGTTATTTTAGGATAGGTTAGTTGTTTTTTTTCAATAAGTGATTATGCACAGGTCAGACTCATTATGATTTTTTTCCTTAGGTTGTGTTGTTTTCACTTGTTTTTTTAATCTATTTTTCCTATTTTGTTAATATCTAGGCAAATCCCAATTTTTATACTTTTCTAGGTTAGATATATGTCAGAGTATAGTTCAATCCATGTCCAATGTCTTGAAAGGCTACTAGATTCAAAATCATTAGTAGGAAATCATCCCATAAAGGTTGTTAAATATGTTGATATTATTCTCTCAAAAATCTCATTACATCTAACACCTTAAGGGAGACCCCATTTGTTTTTTAGTAAAAACCCTTAAGCCTCTAAAATACTCATATTTACTTTTTTCTTGTAGAATCCATAAATCTAGATGCAACTTGCACTTATGAAAATTTCTTCGTGGGTTCTAAGTCCTGAAAAGAACCAAAATCCCCTTTTGGTGGAAAATTTAATCATGCATGCACTTTACACATTTTCACAATGTGAAAAATTCGTGGTGGGCTTCAAATCCCATAAAGCACCAAAATCCCCTTTTGGTAAAAATTGCAACCTAACATGCACTTTGTATATTTACACGACATGGAAGATACATGGCAGGCTCCAAATCCCAAAAAGAACCAAAATCCCCTTTTGGTAAAACTTTTATGTGTTTCCAGCACCTCTAAACTCCATGAGAACTTTTAGGTGATTCTATCACCTCTAAAATCTATAGGAACTTCTAGGTGCTTCTAGCACCTCCAACCTCTGTGGGAACTTCTAGGTGCTTCTAGCACCTCTAACCTCTGCATGAACTTCTAGGTGCTTCTAGCACCTCCAACCTCCATGGGAAATTCCAAGTGATTCCAACACTTCCAACCTCTATAGGAACTTCTAGGTGCTTCTAGCACCTCCAACTTTTGTAGGAACTTCTAGGTGCTTCCAACACCTCCAACCTATATAGGAAATTTTAGGTGCTTCTAACACCTCCAACCTCCATGGGAGCTTCCAATTTATTCCAACACCTCTAACCTCTCTAGGAACTTCTAGGTGCTTCCAGCACTTTCCATTTTAGTAAATAGCAAAAGTGTCAAATCATGAAGCAAAAATTACATGGTTCATTTCGACAAAAGTGATAAAGACTTAAAAAGTTGTAAAAGTCTCACACATGTTTTACAAGTTGGGTTTTTTGCATTGAAAAGTAACTTGGAACTATTTTCAAATTTATATTTCATTTTAAAGGACTAGTTCTATTTTGGACATATTTTTTTGCATGATGAAGTTATTTTCAACCACTTCTAGATGAAGAAGCCTTACATGGAGATCCAATAGTTCTATCCATTCCTTACCATGGAATGCTACACCAAAAATCATGCCTAGCTCATGCATGCCATTTTCCAACCATTCCATAAGTTTAAAAAATTAATAAATAGAATAACTTGCCTCTTTTGTATGAGGGATTTAGATTTGCATTATCTTCTTCAATTTGGTATTCAAATTTTGTCAACTACATTTATTTTAAGACATATTTTGTATAAATATGGGTAAACCCCATGGTGAAAATTATTTTTTTATTGTTAGTGATATTTGGATGCATTTTTAATCTATTTTCTACAATCTACAGCCTTTAGAGAGAAGTAAAGTTGAAGTTTTTCCTTTCTCATCTTTAGAATCTTTGTGTTATGTAAGTTATCTAATTCTTTATGGAAGTTTTGTCATTTATTTCAGTCTCAAGAGAATTAATTTGTGGTATTTTAACCTCTTGATAGTATTGTTTGAAAAATATATCTTTTTACCTTTGTTGAAGAACAACTAAAATATTACCTCTGATTTAAATTTTTTTATAAGTTTGTGCTTAAAAAAAACTCAATCTATTTTCTATCCTATCATGATTTCCAAAAAAGCATCTAGAACCACTATATAAATTTGGTGCAATCACCATACCTTTAGTTTTTCTGCAATTTCAATTTATTTAAAACCCTTTTCTTGTCAAAGCCCTAGTTTAGGATACGAGAGTGCTAAAGATAAAAATTATTAAAGGATGATAGTTCATCAGTTTGCATCAAATTATAGTGAAAGGAAGCTAGCCTTCTCCAGAGATTAACCTCAAAATTTCCAAGGTCCCATGGTTTTGGAGGTTTTTCCATTGTTTCATTAGGCACCTACACAACAAGCTACAAAATCAAGATAATTGCAATCCTATGTGATAAAAAATATGACATAATTAGATATTTCTTTCAACCATTTTAACACATTTTTAAATTTGGTATAGACAAAAAATACTCCCAAACTCCTTTGTTATAACATGTAAGGTTTATAATTTTTAAACAAAATGTGTATATCTATATATGGTATACATATATTAGATTTGTATTAAATAAATAAATCATAATTATACCATATATCTATTTACACATTCTATCACTTCGCTAAATCTTATAGCATATTTAATCAACAGCCAACATATAAATACTTATATATGATATACTCAAAATAGACAAATGTTATCTCCATGATCTACAAGTGTCACATATAATTGTATAATCAAAATTATCATTATATAAAATTCTTAAAAATTATATCAAACACTAAACTATAGTATTTTGACTATATTCTATATAATTACACTTAATAGTACATGACTTGCATATTCAAATACACACAATCCTATATATAAACTCAACCAGGTTTATATTATCCATATTTATATATATAAAAATATACATTTCAAGTCACATAGTCTTGTATAGACATAACTAACTATATATTAATGTAGATGAGTATAATGTAATTTTTATACATTTAATAGTCATTAAAACTAGTTTTCATATGGTTTAATATAATATAGCATGACTATATATGCATATAAATAATAGACAACCAAATAATATCTACACACACACACACACACACACACACACACACACACACACACACACATTGGTATATGCATACACATAAGTCATTGAATTACTCTTTCAATACATTTAAATTATATGTATATACCCTTGTATATCTATACAATTGGGTTACTTAGGTACAAATTTCAAAAAATTAAATTAAATGAAACCTAGTATTTATAATAGAAACCTTAGCCTTCATTGTAATTTATACAAAATGTAACTCAAAATTAAAACTATAATTAGTAACCATTCATATTCAATCACCATTTGAGGTTCATTTAGGATACAAGATATGTAAATGGAAGAATCAAAAACCTGAACATAAATATATATGTATATACATTGATATATTCATATGACAAGTCATTTAATAAAGGAATAATAATTTTTATGAATATACCCATGTATATTTATATTACTCCCAACTACCTATATTATTTTCATCTCAAACTAATTTCATACTTAAAACTATTCTCTAACTTGGGTTAGTAACTCGATCTGTTTCATACCTATATACTATCTAGGCTAAACATGAATAAATAAAGAAATGGTTTAAACTTATTAAAAGACTGTATTTAATTCAACACCTAAATTTATATTTTAACTCAACCATTCATAAATTTTCCCTAAACATTATTGGTAGGGTTTTATATCCTCTAAGTCTCATTCCTATTTTAACCCTTTTACAATAGAAAATTTTCTACATTATAACTTTGCTAATGAATTTTGGTAACATAATCTAGTATTCATATCATGTATTAGGTTTCATTGAGTCATATTCCTAGTTCTATAGATGGCTGATCTATCTTTAATATTAGGCATATACCCTATTTTTCAACATTTTCAAAACAACAAAATGAGAACCCTTATAAATTTCCTTGCTTTAACTCATATGAAACTAATATGAATTTGATTAATAGACCAACCTTGTAAAGGGGTCATGGCCATGCCAAATTCCAATTTCCCTTTCTCAAATATTTCTCTAATTTTCCTCCTTTATCCTCCTCTCTCTCTATTGTGCGGGCCCATGCATCTCCTCTTTCCATTATATTCTTCTACATGCTAACAAACCTCCACAATTCTTCTACCAAACTGAAAGTAAACTTGACAAAGAGAGTCCATGCAACTCAAAACTAAAGTGTTTATTTTTAATACTTATTAAATAGCCTAAGATAATTCTAATTAACCCTACTTTGAGAAATTTCCATTTAATTAATAATTATAATCATAATTTTTAAGCATTATGATTATTAACAATGAAATTAACTTCTATAAATTCATCATTCAAACATTATTATTAATAATAATAACATTTTATTCACTATGAATATTAACATTGAATTCATAATATTAAATTTAATAGTATAACTTCCCATAACCATATTTACTTAGCTCAAAGATCACTTTAACATTTTCACCTTCTCTAAACACAATGATTATACGTAATAATACTAACCGTACTTTTATAACTATTAAGTTAATAATTAACTAACACAACAATTAAGTGCTTTTTCTATTAAATAAAAATGAATTAATAAACAAGAGATTGTCATAAAAAAGAATCACACACAACTCGAAGAAATAAAAAATCATACTAAAGACCTTCACAAATTCTAAGTACTCATTATAGTAACATCATCACACAAAATAAGCTAAGTATGACAACATAAATATTTAAATCTTACAATTGAAAAAACATAACCATATTCAATTGGAGAAACCAAAATCATAACTAAAACACATACTAGAAACCATTCAAAGCATACAAAAATCACAACATATTATATTAGTTGTGGTGTGTGCAGGTTCTTAATTTTAATTCTATCATCTCCCAATGCCTCCATCTATGACACTCTCTCCGATGATGCCCTCCCTCCATCATGGTCCAAGGAACAAATTTATCATGTATCTACCTTAAAATAGTAAATTTAGTATCCCAAACTAATATATAGTCCATAATATACTATTTTAATGAACTAAATAAACATGATCATCATGTACATAACACACAAGTATAAACTAACTCAACAAGTTAACAATCATGTAAATAAGCTACAAATAACTATCCATAAATCAATATATGAAATCCAGCTTAACCAAAACAATAATTCACCAAATAATAAAAATAAAATCCACTAATAAATAGGTTATTAAGTTTACAGAGGAATCAAGATGTAACGATATTTGCTTTTTTATGTCTGTTTTGTTATTGTTTATTTACTTCATTTTTATTTTGCTTTTTATTTTTTTGGTTGTCATAAGATTATTACATTTTTTTTGCACTTAAGTCATGATTATACATATGATGTACTTAGGTTATGATTTTTTATTTAGTATTACACTTGATTTATCTTTTATATTTGTATCTTGGATTTGATTATTAATATCTTATTATTAGGTTGTTTATATTTACATTTAAATTAAGTTTTTAGTGCATAGGGTATATATTGCCTTTTTATTTGTTTGTAACTATAATGCATAATATCATAAGATAAATAAAAAACCAAACACACAAAGACTATCATAGTAATCTAGTGATGGAACTTGTATGATATATCAAACCAACCAAGTACCCAATCACATGCATGAATCCGTTAGTAATAAACAAGAGTGAAAATGATTTATTATGTGTTTATACATATGTGCATCTATGAATAAGCATATATATGAGTCATATGAAATAATCAGATGAATAACCAAAAAGAAATGTCATAATCATGTCTTAATCAATAAATAAATAAATAGAGAATACATGATAATTAATATCAACAATGTTAAACATGATCATGCTAATCAATGCTAATCAATGTTAAACATGAGATAAGAAAGATAACTACATGGCATCATATATATCACAATAATATCACAGACATGTATATAGGATTTGAAGCACCCTAAATTGAATGTCAATGTATCTCCAATGTTATATACATAGAGTATATATACATATCACAATGGTGTCTCAAAAATACATCAATATGTCAATACAATGAGTACAATGGTGTATGCCAAAACAATGCTAAAATGTCAATATGCTAAGATCCATACAATAAACTCTAGCTCTATGTGTCTATTGGACCTATAGTTGGAGGAGGATTTGGTGGCCCTAATGTTCCTAGTGGTTATGATAATGGATGATGAACAAACTAGCCTGAGGCACTTGTAACATGAGTAATAGTTCAAGATCAACCAAATCTACTTACTATCCCCTATCTATCCCAGATCACAAATGTAACAATATAATAATCCATAAGAATGATATAATGATAGGCTCACCTTTAATATGATTCCTCATAATTGTCCTTAAGGCACTCCCTAACCATCTATAATAACTTGACATGTGTAACAGATCTACAAACCACATCTCATTCTTGTCTAAGCCTATCAATAGTGGCTAGTACCTGATTTCACTCACTAATGCCTTGATATCTCTATATAATGAGATAGAATTGTATCTACATAAACCTATTTATATTAACCTTCAGTTGGAAGATATTTGACTAAAATAGTGTTATATCATCATACTACATATCTAAGGTTATCTATAAATTAATAACCTATCACTGGAAACCTGTAACCTCTCTGGCCTAGGAAATGATCTCCTACTCTACTATACCAATATATTAACATGTTGTAGTTATGCCAAAAGTCCCTATTTCACCTAAATCCACCTGTGTACTTGAAGTCCCTGCCTAGCCTTAACCAACCAATGCCATTTTAACAACTATCATGCTAGGATCTAACACCATCAAATATGGACTTCAATCTCCATTTCCATTCCCATCATCTCCATATCCACCTCCATCTCCCCCACCATATCCTCCATCTATTCCATAATCATCATCATCCTTAGCCTCACTATCCTACTAGGTGATGATACTACTACTTGATGTCTCAATCTCCATTTCCTTGATATTTATGTGAACCTTTCCCCCTACCGGTACTACAACTATCATCCTTGGAAAGAATACATATACCTACTAATGTATGTAATTTGGAGTGTCCCCTATATCTATAGATACTCTTGTGTAGGTCCAAGAAACTTGAGGTACACTAATATATATCTTTGTGGCCTCACTCCTTAGGATAATAGGAGTATCCTGACTAATATCACATATAACATTGGAAAAACATCTCAAACCCTCAGGTACATCCTACATATAGCCAAAATACCTAAGTACCTAATCAAGTTAATACTCCTCAATGATATGGGAATATCTCCTATTCATAAAATATCTGGTTTTCATAAAATCCATGTACCATCCATCCCTAAACCACTATAGCTAATATGTGAGGTAAAAACTCCAAATGAAAATTATGGTGTCAAATCATCAAACATCTGATGATAGAATGGGATATCCCCCTATGACCATGCCTACTTACTCCTATCTGAGTATAAACATATGCTAATGGATCATATATATCCCTTAATCTATGCATCCCTATTGGTCACTCAATTGGGATGTGATTTTTACCCTAGTCCATCAAATCATGCAAGACCTGATGTTTTATCCACCTTGGTATGCTATCATATGAATCTCTTTGTATATCTATGCTAGGATAGTTACACCATAGGAAAACCATATATAATCCTTGAGCATGGTCCTTAATACACTGCCTAATCCCATATATAAATAACATCCACTCTTGTTAGGTAATAAGATTCCACTAACAATGGCCAAGAGGAAAACAACCTCCCTATCAATAAGAGTTGGTGGTGATAGATCACCAATAGGTAAATCATCTAATTGAATATCTATATAAGTCTTAATAAGATCTATATCAAACTTTTCATGAAACATGGGGATACACAAGTCATAGATGACTAATTCTTTTATGTTGATGGTATCCAGAATAATCTTCATCCATGCATAGTAAACTTGAGGATATGCCAAGTATCCTCAAGTTTAACATTAACCTCCGCAATAGGGAAGTCAAATGTGGATTTATTATTATGATATCACTTAACTAACATGATCAAGTACACCCAATCAACCTATATGAATGGAATCCATGCCATGTCATGAAGATCTAACATCTATAAAAAACCATGTCCTTGGTCCATATCTAAGGAGTATTCAGATAATACGACTATCACTCATGGTAAGTCATGACATATAGTCACTCTTGCACTCAAAAATTATAATCAGCCTAACTATGTGTAGCTAATTAAGCCTAATCCTATCCTACTTGACCCTCTTCCAAAGGATGGACCCCTTTTAGGTCTTTAGAACAATTATTTTTGGTCCTCTAGGGTGAATCCACTATTTTCTAAAGGGAAAAGACACCATTTAGGTGATATTTCACAATTTTAGTGGTATCACCATTTTCATTTTCACAAAAAATGATGACTTCACTTTAAATTCGGAGGAATCACCATTTCATTGATTTCCACTAAGTTTTAGTTTTATTTCCATTATTAGGATTTATGACTTCATACAAAGTTGCCATTTTCCTTAGTGAAGCCACTGTTTTCCTAAAATACAAATGGAAACATTTCCATTTTTGACTTATAATGTGTAATAAATGATAAAATTTGATATTAATGACAACATTAAATTTACTTACTAGTGGCCAATCATGTGGAGGCCATAGGTGCTACCTCACCTACTCCTAAATATGACACCAAGCCCCTCTATGGGCCACTTTTTAGGTCAATACTCAAGAAATGAAATATTAAATTCTCAATAAGTTAGGGTGAAAATGAATTATTTTTAACCCCAAGGGTGAATATATAGCCAATATTTTGAATTTTTATCCCAAAAGCCTATATTTTATTTTGCATGCTCTAAGAAGCATATTATTCACATCCATGATCTGTTTTACATGTTGTTTGATCCTATGTGTCTTATTTTTTGGCCATATTATAATTATAACATATTTTTGGGCCTCTCCTAAGACCCATTTAACATCATGATTTTTCAACCTATATCTCATATTTGTTTGAATGTGCATCTTCAAACTCACATTTAGTCGATAATTGTGTTGATATCCTTTACTAGCTAATCGTAAATCTATTTACAATTTTTTTACATAAGCTACCCTCACTAATTTGACCCATTACAAAAAAAAAATTTGATCGATCAATGATGTATTCTTCCTTTTTGGGGAAATATCATTCTAAATCATGTAATTTAAGTATCTAAATTATTATAACTAACTTTAGGCAAATCATTATTCTTTAATTAATTTAATGATTATAACCACCTATATAAAAATCATTATTTTTACATCCCATGCTAATGATTATAATTTCCTTTGGGTAAATCATTATTGTTCTCACTCTACCCACCTTCCCAATGAAAATTACTAGGTCAATGCTTATAACCACCTTTGGGAAAAGCATTATTTCATGTTTTATTACTCACTATAACCACCTTTGGGAAAAACATTGTTTCATGTTCTATTCTTGACTATAACCACCTTTGGGCAAATCAATATCCATCCCACCACCCTACTGGGGTAGATATATGTGCCACTACTTATCACCACCTTTGTAAAAACTAGTGTCACACCCTTTGTTATGTATTATAACAACCTTCGGTCAAATTAGTATTATTTTTAACTTCCTTTGGGAAATTTAGTAATTATTCCCTCGTTACCACTAGATTAGGTCATTTTATTCATTTTAAGGGAATGTTTGATCACTTTATTTTGTCACCGACTCCATAAAAGGGGGATAAAGGGATTATCGACTACACTTTGGGGCATGAACCATTTTGATTAATATATTTTTCATTGTTTTAAAATATATTACTATGCTTATGTCTTATAATGCCTTCTCAAATAGGGGAAAACTGTAGATGCTTAATTTTGGCCACTTTTGTGCTTAAACTGGGATTTAATTCAATTTCTATAAAATGACAATATTTATACTAAAAATCACTTTAATTACCCAAATTTTTCCACTAAGGGATTTAATTACCTATAAATGTGATGAGGATAGTTTATTAGGCATATTACCCTATATGCACCACTAAGCTAGTTTAGTTTCAACCCTAGTCAAATTACAACCTAGTAATTTGACACTTTTGGTCTATCAAGATGTTATTTAATAAAATTAAAAATAATTTAAAAAATTTAAAAACCACTAAGCAATACTATTACATTTCAAATATTAATTAACCTATTTCAATAAAAATTCTAAATTAAATTAGTGAATTTCATTTATTAAAAGAAATTTTTTAGCCAAATAAGAAGTAAAAGGTCAAAGAAGCTAATAAAGTGATTTATTATTTCCTAGTTAGTCTAAAATTATAATTCACAACCTCATTGATATTTAGAGTGAGTTTCCATGCCTCACAAATATATGAAACTAAGGTGTCAAGATTTTATGAGTTCTTTAACTCATCCTGGGGTTATATTGACTCAACCAGAGTTAGAATTTAACCTAACCTCCCTGGGGGTAGAGTTAGTTATAATAGATATAAATAAAAGTTCCCACACCAAATTATAACATGTTTATTCATGTAAGTTTATTTTGATGGAATACCTTCAAGAAAATATTGAGAGTAATTTTGCAATGCCCATTTGTATGCCAAGTTTCACACTAAGCCACAAGTGACCATTGGAGAAGTGATACCATCATGGAGAAGCATTTATAGAATACTTTAATTATCGTAGACTTATCATGATCATCCTTATGAAAAAAATTAACCATTAAATTTTACAAAGGAGGTAAATTAATTATGTTATTTTTATCTCTATTTTTGTCTCTTGTTTACTATATTATGCTCTCCCTAGTTCTTAGGCAAGAGTGTTTAGTCATAATGTATTATTATGTTTTATTTTTGTCATTTGGATTAAAAAGGAACTAATATATGTTTTTTTTACTATTATAACTCCTATGATACATTAATAATTGTGAAATATGATATATGTCAGGTCATATAGTGATCTAGTTTTTAACTTTTAAAATACTACTCAGTGGCTACTCTTGGGATGTTTCAGACCTATAATAATAATTATTCTATGATAGATGTGAAAATAGAAAATAAAATGTAGTTTTTCAAGATTGAGAGTGTTGATGTGTATTTTATGCACACCACATAAATTAAATGAGGTAACCTCTAATTTTTTTGGATATCTATAGAAACAAATTTCCACTCTAGGGCATAAGTTAAAAGTATGAGATTATAACAACCAGTTTGTGGAATAACAATTTCTAACATTAAAGTCATTTAAATAGGTAAATAAATGGTTATGTGGAACCTAAAATAAATAAAAACTAGGTGAGTTGGGTGGGTGGAGAATTATTCTATGATGGGTAGTTATCAAAAGAAACTCATAAAAAGGAGGGAAAGGTAAAGCATAAAATAAGGTTATATTTTATCAAAGGGAAACTTACAAGGATGTTTATTTAGTGGATAAGTATATCTAAAACCAATGCTTTCCATTTATATCAGATTTAAACTCATGAAAAAACATGATTAAGTAGTCTAAGTAAGTAGGTATAAGAAACTTAGTGGTTTTAGTTGAAGGTTGCTCTATTTAGAGTTGATATTGCACACCCTTAATTGAGAGATTATAGATCAAACTAAGAAGGTATATATAATAGCCATGACACAAACCTATAATACTATACCAAAATAAAATACTACTGTATACCTTATAATATCTATGCAGTCTAGACTATTTACTTAATTCAATGAAATTTACTAAATTCCAATAGCATTTACACACACACACACACATACACACAGATATGTGTGTGTGTGTGTGTGTGTGTGTGTGTGTGTGTGTGTGTGTATAATTAAAATAACCATGATTATCCATAAAATTTTAACACATCAAAATTATTTAATTTCCATAGACAAAGAAGTTAAACTCTTAACACAAGAAAGGGAAGAGAAAGAACCAATACATTTTCATGAAAATCAATGACTTGATTTATCCCTATATTGATAAAAAATATAACTCTTTAAAATAGGGTTTTATGTGTATTTTAAGACATGTGGAATGGGTATACTCATCCTATAAGTGTACTAAATCTTCTTGTTTCATTTTAAAATAAACAAAACTTAAGTTCTACTTTGCAAAACTACACGTTAACACTTATAGACTACAATAGTCATACAACATGTGTGTGATGGAAAAAATTAAGTATAAAATGAATGTATAAACTCATAAATATATGTATTTAGTTTTAATAAATTATACATGAAAAATTACATATATGATTGATATAAAAATTTATATGGGTTGGTCACAGTTAGAGACTGAGCTACTGAACTGGTAGATAGAGGTGGTGCTAAAGTTGTCATACTTATGAACTAGTAGATGGAGTGGAGATAAAATTCATATTTTACTCTATATCTTGGTGTTATTTCATAAATTTTCACCATGGAATATTTTTCAATACTTCCAAATTTGGGGTAACATGGAGATAACCCTAGGATGTGGGTGACCTCTAAGTGGAATAAATCTCTAGGTTATAGGGCTAGCTCGCCTTAATGTATAACTTAGGCTCATTTACTAATATATCAAATTGTTATTAAAAGGGAGAGAAAACTATCTAATTTATTTGATTCACCAAAAAAATTTGACCACTACCAACCATTTATATGTGCACATCAATCATGAGACTAACCCAAACAAACACTACTCTTGTTCTCCCTTTCTACATCAACACTTCATTGTGGAGGTTTTGATAGGTGTTTGGGATAGGAGGAATAAAAAATAGGTCATAAAATTAAACTAATGAGTATATAACTCACTAAACATTCAATCTTCACTTGAACACTTCACAATACCTGCAAAGGAGTTTTCAAGCTACATATGAGTACTATAAAAGGACAACATGCAAAGGAAAGGTAATCAAAACACTTGACAAGATCAACTAGTCATACATACATACTAAAAGTAGTAAAATTAGGAGTTAAAATAAATATTTTATCATTAACCAAAGGATTTTAAATTTTCAAAGGCTTTCCATACCCATGTGGAGGATATATAACAAGCCAAACAAAGTTGTTTAAATAAAGAAATGAGAGTGAAGAAGAGATAATGGCATAGGAGAGAGAGATGACAAGTGTCAAATGAGATTTACAATCAATAAATGAGTTTTAAATAGTCCCATAAGGTCTAAAAAGTCATTTTTTACTTATTTAATATGATTTATTCTTTTAAATGGCATATGAGTTTGCTAGTTGCTTGACACCTTGTCCTATTCTTCAAAATTGTCCCTTCTCTTGGCTTGTGAGGTGACAAGTGGAACTCTTAATCATTAAGTAATGTTGAATTACATATTTCCAATATTATTTAACAAATTTAATATACTTAATATCTCTCCAAACTAACACCTCAGTGGTGATCATCGAGTAACTCTTTAGGTGTCTTGAAACCCCTTTGGCTTCACTACACCTCTCCTTGCTTGCAAGTGTCAATTATTAATTTAATATTTACCAATGAAATATCTCTCCATGGATAGAATATTTAATTCATATAAAACTTAAATCAAACCCTTTTAATTAATTTAATACTCACCAAGACCTCATTTTTCACCTTAAGCTCTCAACAGCCTTCAATTCCTTATAGCCTTGAAAACACACAAAGCTCATTGTTTGGAATAATGTACAAAATATATTATAAAAATAAATATTTTTTTGGGTACCCAATTTTTTCCTTACATCTTCATTTAAAATTTCATGACCTAAAACCAAGTGAAGTGTCTTTTTATGCTTATTTATTTCTCTAATTAGGCCTCTAGGCCTATAAAATGAGTTTTTGCTCTAAAATTATCCCACACATGTGAAATTAATAATAAGTGTTTTATTAACATTTTACATGGTATGAAAATGATCCATGTTAAATTTGGGTTTATAAAACCTTGTGTAGATAGGTAAACCATGAAATGGCCAAAAACCTTGTCTTCATAAGCCTACTTACATTATTTTCAACAAACAGACCTGTAGGAGAACTCTTAGGGTGGAATGTATGTATTTTTTACTTTTTGAGATTAAAAACATATTAGTACACCTTATCCAATAGTTTTCATCAGTCTAGGATCTTGTATACCCTATTTTGAGCCCCAAAACTCATAAAAATATTATATTTAATGAATCTGCACAAGTGCATGTATAATAAATAATCATGGTGAGAGAATTATTAGAGTGAGGAATGGTTTCCAATAGATTTAAAGGTAATTTAAACTCATTTAAAATACTTAAGAGATCAATTTCTCTCATCATGTCAAATTTGGTTCTCTAGGAAGTCTGTGAGTACCTTGCACTCTTAAGGATCATTCATAGAGCTCAAGCCCTAGATGAACATTAAAATTACATGTATATTTAGTGTATATGATTTCCATATTATTACTAAAATGTTGATACACAATTAATATTCTCATGAAATATATGATCAAGTTTAGGAGGCTTTCATGCTAGGTAGGGCACATCTATAAAAGTTATAAGAGAATTTAGGCCTAGAAATTCCAACTTAAAGTTCTTTTGGATTCCAAAATCCTCATGTATATCTATAACACTCATATTTATCTATTCTAATTATTATATTTTCTATTATTTTCCATAGTCTTACTAAATCCTCAATTAGCTCATGCTTAGGGTTTTCAATTCAACCAATATAAATTATGCTAGTTGATTGTGTTATATCCTTTCATCCATATTAAATAGGTTTATAAAATCATAGAGAGTTAATTAAAGTATTATTAAGCTATTTATATCATTTAGGTCTCATTTCACCCTAAAAAACTAGCTTTCATCACAAATTTTCATACACAAGCCTCAAGTTACATAGGCTTCAAAATTATACCTATAGGTCTTCATTGGCTATATGTGAGTATTCAGGTGTTATACTAAAATTTTATAATGTATTTTTGTTAAATAAATACCCTAAACTTATTATAAGTGTATTCAATCAGATATATAGATACTTTATGCCTACACTTACAAAACACAAACTTCTTGAGAAGTTCATACATAGGGTTGTTTGGTCTAGTTAGACATCTTGTCTTTTCAACTACCATAAGTTATTTATGAGATAATTTGTTATTTTAAGTATTTTTTTCAATGATTCATAATCTATCATACTTATATGGATTTTATCTATCCCCCAACCTCATCTTACTTTATCATATACTTCGTGACTCATGTTACCTAGAGATGCATTATATGACTATAAGCTTAGGATGGGTTCTTTGTATAGAAATATCTAATACTCTTCAACATAATTATTAGGTTAAAAGTGATATCATACACTAGATATTAATTTAAACCCAAGGTTCCCATGCCAAAATATTACATCTTCTTCTAAGACACTTAAAGGCAAGTTTGCATCCCTCTAGGCCTGATTGTAAGTGTCAGTGGGACTAAGCTCTTTTTAAGGATACATCAACTAATGATGATAAAAAAATTAATATGAATATATGGAGAATTAATTTACTTATCTTTCAATTCCATTTATCTATATTTATATCTCATCCAACAAGACTAATCTTTCACTGCCCTCAGCCAATAAGCCTTCTTCATGCACATGTTTGTAGGTGTCATCTTTGTCTTTTGAAATGCTTTTTAATTGATAATTTGATAACAATGAGTTATTATATCATAATTTATATTATTATCCTAACCATTTTTGGCCCTTTAACCTCATTTTACACTAAAATATCATTAGATTTCTTGTGAAAATGAGACACATAGGTCTACAGACTTGTATGTCTACATTTTCTTGCTCTAAGCCTTCTAAATGGATTATATTTATTATTTAAAAACATAGGATTAACCTATATAATACATAATTACCTATATAAATTAGTTATAACCTTATTATACCTATTAAAATGTAGGGTTAGGCCTTTTGAAACCACATTTGTATAGGTAGTCTATGCACAGTCCTTAAGGCTTGATAACACTATAGGTTGCTTGGAGAAAATGGTATTAGACTGAGTATGGAAAATAATTGATGGATTTATATAGTATTTAATATATTTTTTAATTATTTTAAACTTTAATATATATTACTTGACTCTTTAAAACCCTAGAATAATCAAGAAATAATGACAATCATCTTGTAAACTATGTAAAAGAAGAGTTTTCTTGCCAAATTAAAATTAAACATGCCAAGTGTGTCTTGTAATATCACGTGGTATATCTAAATATACCCTTTACATAATATATGATTTCTACCATGCCTCTAACTAGTCTAAAATTATCATTTCAAGGAGAGAAATTGAGTCTGTGGGGTTTATGGGTAGTTTTAGACCACCCTACCTTCTTAATGATTGTTCATAAAGGAGGCACCAAAAATATAATGAATATGTAAATGTATTTGAATGTAATTATTAACCCATATTATATAAAAATATCATACCATGACTCTATCCCCTCTATCTGTACTGATCATATGAAGTTGACCTTTATTAGCTTGCCAAGAGAGTGATGGAGGTTGTGAAGTAAGTTTCAACTTTTCAGGAGTTATACAAGATAAAAAATCATGGATATGACCTATATAAGAAAAATATACACTTTTAATATGTTTTATCCTATAATTAGATACCTCAAATCTGTACAAGTGGGTGATAAACTCCTCTTAATCATTAAGCAACAAGAATAAGATCAGTTTTAAACTTGTAAATATCATATACACATTATAAACATCATTTAAAAGCTTATAAAAGTGTTTTGTATATATTTTTTTTTATCTTTGGTCAGATTTTACAAATGTTTAATTTAATTACATACACTTCCCCTCAATTTCACTTACCTTAAAGTTTCCAAAATAACCTTAATTTTTCCAAACATGTGTGAAATGTTTATTCAATGTGATTAAGTGGTATTATGAATTTGAGATAAAACTAAGGACACTTTTAAATAATTTTACTAATCCTCTCATACCATGGTTAATACTAGACTAGCATAATACAAAGACAAACCATTACCTTAAACTTTGTAAATTAACCTTAAAATATGATAATCAGACCTTATAACGACAATTTAGGACCTCATAAATCATGGAATGGGGAAATGAAAAAGGTGATAAGACATTATATTTTTGCTATATGGGTTGAAATTTTGACTTTAGGGGTAAAAAATGGTCAATAAATTGGTGATTTATAGGTGTAGCATGCCTATAACGCTTACTAGACCAGTAACATTGTCCTTCCATTAGGAAATGGAGTCACCTTCACTCAAACTCAGACCTATTTTGACATTGACTGAGGAAATAAAACTAAATTTATCTTTAAACATGCACAAATCAAGAACAACACACAAATCAAATGAAACAAAACTAGACAATACACATTTGTGCCAAGGCACTTAGGAAACACAAATCATAAACAACTATACGCAATTGACCTCAACATTTCTTCTTCCTTCTAGGTCAAAGAATAAGTTTCCTAGTCCTTCATGAGTATGAAATTGTGTAAGAGAGAATATTATAATATCCTCTTTATTTTTTGATCCTTCTTCCTGACTATTCATAAATTTGGCATGCCTTCTAATAGGTCTGCAACAATAAATAGATTTCGAAAGAACACATGATGATCCAAGACTTCAACCTCTCCCTCTATTATTTTTATTCCTTATAAATGGTATGTAAGTTGTTAAAACAATAGTTTTTAAGGCCTATTACAACACTAACCTCACATTAAAGGTTTAATAAGTGTACTTGGACTTTGGTATCCTCTTAAAGGCTCTTAACTTGTCCATCTACTATTTTTAGTTGATCGAACTCATCAGATTGAGATGGACGTGAAGGCATACTTGTATAATTGTCTCCAAAAGAAAGAGTTTGTTTTTACTTGGGGGATTGAGTCCAAAATATATCCATATTGTATTATAAGAGTGTACCAAGCTCTAAAAATTAAATGAGAAGCTAGTAACCCATGTTGAACATTTCAAACAAATCATCATATAGTGAGGTTGCCTCTTGAAAAGACATATTTTCAAGACTATATCCTTATATCTTTTTATTGGCTTCCTAAAAACACATCCTATTAGCTTAAATAAATCATAGTAACCTAGTATAAGTGAGTATCTTGTTTCTAAGGCTTCAAATAAGTCTTCACCATGTTCTTTACTAGCTTACAACTATACTAGGTCTTTTGATGATTCATCAAACTCTTCATTTCAAAAAGATGTACAATCATTGTATTGACTAATACAAATAAGATCAGAGAAATAAATTACCTTCCCTTACATATTTTAATTACCATGAGGTGAATTTAATTGAATTTCCATTATATAAAGATCTTCAAACTCATCAAGAGGCTATAAGAACTACTTATCTTGATCATATATAACTTCTTTATCATGGTCAACTGACTGATTGACTTCTAAAACCACTTCAATTGCTTTAAATTTATCATTTTCATGCTTAATCACATCAATTCAAATATCTTGATACAAAAATACATCTCCTTTAACACCTAATTCAGCTTCTTTAATAATGTCTTACTCATTCTTGAGAGTATATTCATCATCATCTTCATAAGAGATTACAACCAACTGATCATAGTCCTCACCCATTACATCCTCATCATGTCTAAAATTTAAATTAGCTTTGTCCTCACCAAGGGGGTACTAAATAAAACCTCCTCTTCACACAAAATTGAAATGTCCTCATCATGATTGTCCATGTATTCATTTACATTTGTATACTCCTCTTCGATCTTCCATACCATAGGTTATTATTTTAAAGGGGAGATGGTGGGGAGGGAAAGGACACTAATATACTTGACATTTTCAAGAGTTTCCTTAAAACTAGGGACATTGAAATACTTCTTTGGAATCTCTTAAGAAAAGGGAGGAAAAACTTGTGCTAAGACTCTCTCATTCTCCCTTTTCCATTATTGAATTATATGGCTTGGTTTTCTTGGACAATAAAGACATGAGGTGTATGAAAATATATTGAAGAATGTGATAAAAATTATAACATGAAAAGAATTTCCCTCATATACACTTTAAGATTCTCTCTCCAACTAGGAAAAGTCCTTGGTGTGTCTTGTAGGACAAATTATCTTTCTTGGTTTTGGGTGGGTATAAGATAAGATTCATTTACAAGGGTTGGCATGGTGTAACTGATTATAGCTTGAAGAAGACTTAGAACCAAAGGATGTTAACTAGGGGTAGAAAATGATGGATAAGGTTTCTTAGATTGGATCTATTGATTTTCTGACATCATTAGTCTATATTAGCACCATTGGATCAAGGTTCTTATTTCACACAACTCATCACTCCTAACATATTTATTTTCCTCTCTAATTACTACCCACTTATTCTTTGATAGTTGCATTGACTTGGTCATCTTCTTTATGATGTGAAAAGGTATCACATCTCTAAATTATACTCCTTTATCCCACTTTATTTCCACCCCTTAATATTTTATGATATTTGGCTTCAGTGTCAATAAGGATGTGGTGCGGGAAAAATAATTCTTACAAGGTTGGCTAGAGGGATAGGTAAGATATCAATTAGGATGAGTTGGAGTAGGAAGAGGTGATTATGACTACTGAAGGTATTGTTAAGGTGGGTGGGTTGTTGTTTAAGGAATACTTCAGGGGATAATATGAATATTTACATCTTAATATGAAGGATATGTAGGAAAAAACCTTGCATCTTAATATATAGAGTAAGATTACATAATAATTATGATGTTTATGCACTTGGCCTACCTATACCAGCTAATAAATATATGGATTCATTATTGGTGATTGAATAAGAATGCCTCAAAATGATGATATTTTGAAAATAAGTAAGAAAAACTCTTAAATGAATTATATCTCTAGTCCCACCAAGCATGCCATAACTATTATTGCCCAAATTTACACCATTGAAATATTGTTCAAGCCTTCCAAACTTGGGGTCACATGGAAACAATCCTAGGATGTGAATTACCTTTAGGTGGATTGAATTTATAGTCTATAGGGATAGCTCCCCTTGATGTATCACTTAGTATCATTCACTAATCTATCATATATTTAGGAAAAGGGAGATAAACCTTCTCTAATGGAGGTAATGCACTAAAACAATTTGAACACTACCAACTAGCTACATGTGCACATCAACCATGAGACTAACTTGAACAAACACTAATCCTAATCTACCTCTCTACATAAAAACTTCATTTTGGAGGTTTTGATATATGTTTTGGATAGGAGGACTAACCAAGAGGTTATATAATGACACTAATGAGTAGATAAATCACTAAACCTTCACTCTTCACTTGAACACTTCATAAGACCTACAAAGAAGCTTTCCAACTTCATAAAAGTACTATAAAAGGATAAAATGCCAAGTAAAGGTAACTAAAATAATTGAAAAGATCAACTAATCATGCACAAATACTAAAACCATTCAAAGGAGGGGGTAAAATAATTAGTTTCTCACTAATCAAATTTTTGAAAATGGGTAAGGCTTTGCCATACCTAGGTGCAGGATACATAACAATCCAAACAAGGTTGATTAAATATAGAAATGAGAGTAAAAAAGATAGAATGGCATAGGAGAGAGATATGACAAGTGTAAAATGAGAGTTACAGTCAATAAATATGTTAGAAATAATATCATAAAGTATCCAAAGATGTTTGTTAATTCTTTAAGATGCTTTCTTATTCCAAATGGCATAGGAGTTTGTATAGTTGCTTGACACCTTGTCCTCTTCTTCAAAACTGCCCCTTCTCTTGGATTGTGAGGTAAGAAGTAGCACTCTTCATAATAAATTCATGTTTAGATACATCTTTCTCATATTATTTGACATATTTCATCTACTTAAGACCTCTCCAAACTAACATCTCAGTGGTGTTCATCAAATAACTCTTTAGGTATCTTGAAACCCCTTTGGCTTTACTACACCTCTCCTTGATTAGAAGTGTAAATTATTGATTTAATATTTAAAAATAATATTTATTTCTATGTATGGAATATATTATTCATATGGAACCTAAATCAATCCCTTTGAATGCATTTAACACTCATCAAGACCTCATTTTGCACCTTAAGCTCTCACAAGCCTTTAATTCTTTATAGCCCTAAAAACACACAAAGTTCCTTGTGTGGAATAATGCACATAATATATTGGAAAAATAAATATATTATTGGGTGTCAATTATCCCTTTACATCTCCATTCCAATTTTCATGACCTCAAACCAAGTGGAAGTGCCTTTTTCTACTTAGTTCTTTCTCCAATTAGGCCTCTAGGCCTAGACTTGATTTTTTTCTATAAACTTATCTCACACATTTAAAACTCATAATAATTGTTTGATTAACTTTTACCACCATTTTAATATGATCGTTTTCAAGTTTTGGGTTCTAAAACCTTGTGTAGATAGGTAAACCACGAAATGGCCAAAAACCTAGTCTTTGCAAGCCTTCTTCACACTGTCTTCAACAAAAAGACCTATATGAGATATTCAAAGGTATAATGTATGGAATTTTAGAATTTTTATCTATTAATAAACTTAATCCCCATTTTATAATAATTTTCATCATTCTAATATCTTCTATACCCTATTTTGAGAACAAAAAATTATAAAAATAATGTATTTAATACATCCATACAGGTGCATGTACAAGAAAGAATCATGGTGAGATACTGATTAGACTGAGTAATTGTTTATATGATATTTCAAGTTCATTTAAACTCATTTAAAGTACTTTTGAGATAAATTTCTCTCACCAAGTCAAATCTAGTTCTTTAGGCAGCTTGTGAGTGCCTTGCACTCTTAAGGATTGTTCATAGAGATCATGCCCTAGATGAACATCCAAATGACATTATTTTTTAGTGTATATGGGTTAACAATTATTAATAAAATATTTTTACACTATTATTATCCTCATGAAATATATGATCAAGTTTACGAGGCCCTTGGGCTAGGTAGGCTAAATTATGAAGGTTATAAGAGAATTTAGTCCTGAAAATACAATATTGAAGTTTGTTTTGAATTCCAAACTCATAAAGGATTTTTTTAATCCTCATATTTACCTATTAAAATTATTATATTTTTTATTATTCTATTATTCTTAATATAACCTCCATTATCTCATGCTTAGGGTTCTCAAGCAAACCAATACAAATTACCCTAGCTAACTATGTTAGATCCTTACCTCCCTATTGAAGGGGTTTAGAACCTCATAGAGTGTTAATTGAATTATTAATAACTTCATAATATAATTTATACTCATTTAACCCTCAAAAACTAACTTTCATCGCACATTTTCATACATGGGCCTCAAGTCACATAGGCTTGACATTTCTACATGTAGGTCTTTATTGGTTGTAAGTGTGTATTTAGGTGTTATACTACAATTTTGTAAAGGAAATTTTTTAAATAAATACCCTAAATATTTTAATATTATTAAAAAATATTAAAATTTTCTTCAATTAAGTATATATAACTTTTGTTCCTACACTTGCTCATAATACATATGCTTCTTTACAAGTTTATAAATAGGCTTTTTGGGTCTAATTAAACCTATTGTCTTCTAAAATTCCATTATTTATTTGTGATATACTTTTTAATTTTATGTATCTGTTTAAATGTTTCATAATATCTCATAATTACATTATTTTTCTCTAAGCCCCTAACTGAATTTTACTCTGTCATATACTTCTTGAGTCATGTTGCCTGTAGATGCATTATATGACTATAAGATTATGATTAGTTCTATATGTAACACTATATGATAATATTAAACATAATTATTAGGTTAAAAGTGATCTAATAGATTATTTAGATTAATATAAACCCAAATTTCCCATTCCAAAATGTTACATCTTCTTCTAGGACACTTGAAGGTAAGTTTGCATCTCTCTAGGCCTGATCGTAGGTGGCAGTGAGATTGAGTTATTTATAGGGATCCATTAAATTATTATTATATAATAATAAACATGAATATATTTATAATTAATTCACTTATATTTCACATCCCTTTATATGTATTTATGTCTCCTCAAACAAGATTAATCTTTAACTGCCCTCAGCCAATAAGCCTTCTTTATGCACATAAATGTGTCATCTTCATCTTAAAAAAAAACTAATTGATACTCTGATACCAATGTTTGATTATATCATAATTTTTATTATTATTTTTAACCTATTTGGCCCTTTAAACTCATATTATAATCCAATATCATTACATTTCTTTTGAAAATGAGACCTACAAGTCTGCAGACCTATAGGTCCACATTTTCTTTCTTTAAGCCTTCCAAATGGATCATCTTGATCATTTAAAACCATTATTATCAATTATATAATACCTAATTATCTATATAAATATTTTATTACCTTATTATATGTATTAAAATTAATTTTTAAACCTTCTAAAAACACATTTGTATAAGTAGTCTACAAACAGTCCTCAAAGCTTGATAACATTATATGTTACTTGGATAAAATGGTATTAGAATGATAATCAAGAATAATTAAAGGATATATATAGTATTTTGTAGAGTTATAAATTATTTTTAAACTTCATCCATCTTCTTTCACTATTTAAAACCTTGGAACAATTAATAAACAATGATAGTCATCTTGCAAACTATGTAAAAGAAGCATTTTTCTATCAAATTGAATTCACACATTCCAAGTGTGGATTGTAATAAAATGTGAGATGTATAAATAGACCATATACATCTTATTTGATTTTTATCATGCCTCTAACTATTTTTAAACTATCATTTCAATCAAATAAATTTAGCCTATGGGGTTTATGGGTAGTTTTAGTTCACCCTGCCTTCTGAACAACTTTTCATAAAGGATAGGCTACCAATATGATTACTATGCCCATTTATTTGAATCTCTTTAGTAACCCCTAATTCATAATAAATCATATACCATGGCTCTCTATACTATGTCCATATTGACCATATAAAGTTAACCTTTATTAGATTACCAAGAGATCGATGGAGGTTTTGAAGCAAAATTTGAATTTTCAATACTTGTACAAATTGTAAAGTCATAGATATCACTTTTTGAAGACAAATATACACTTTTAATATGTTTTCACCTATAAATTAATATCCCAAGTCCATACAAATGGGTGGAAAACTCCTCTTAAGCATTGAACTGCAAGAATCTAATCACTTTCTAACTTATAATTGTCATATACATGTTATAAAACTCATTTAAAAGCTTGGACAAGTGTTTTGTATGGATGTTTGGTCTTTGGTCATATTTTACAAATGCTGGAGCTAGTTACATACACTTCCCTTAAATTTCACTTTAATGTTTAAAAAATAACCTTAATCTTTCCAAACATCTGTGAAATGTTTATGCAAGGTTATCAAGTGGTAATATGACTTTAAGAGACAACTAAGGACCCTTTGACATAGTTTTCCCAAACATATCGTACCATGGGAAATACCAAACTAGCATAATACAAAGATAAACCATTACCTTAAACTTTGAAAATTAACCTTAAAATATGCTAATAAGACCACCATTTAAGGCCTCATAAGTTAATTAACTTTAAAATATGATAATGGACAAGGTGATAAGACATGAAAAGGAAATATATTTGTTATATGGGTTGAAATTTTGACCTCAGGTGTCAAAAATGGTTAACACTTGGTAATTTTTATATCAAACAACATGTTATTCCCTTATTAATCTCATATCAAGAAGAGATGGGCTACTCACCCTATTTACTAGTGTTATTAACCTTTCATGTTCAACATTTATAGCTTTGAAGCCTACCCAAAAGATATCCACTTCTATGGGCTTAGTCTTCGTAAAAATTAACTTAGCCTCAATGTATTCTAAATTTAAACCTTATAAACTTTGCTTGAAGTTCAATAAGGCTTGCTACAAAATTTGATAAATAATAGACCTCACCACCAACTTTTTAATTCCATCCCATGCATTCATCAATTTCAATTCATTTAAAATTTGTACTAATTTATTATCCTATTTAGTTATCTTTTATACCAAGGTGTTATTATATGTTATCCATTCCTTTGCTTCCTATGTTTGGATGAACACTAAATTCAATGCATTTGCTACTTCCAAGGGCAACATCAAGTCTAGATGGCTAAAATCCTTATTTGGGATATAATAAACCAAAAAAATTCAACTTGGTCTCATCTTATTTTATAAACTAAAACAATTTGGTCATTATATTTATTTGAGTGGCCAATTATGTCTAATATTTCATACAACCTAAAGGTTGCATTCTTGACATCCTGCTCAATCTTAGAGAGAACATGAATGACATGTTGTTGTTCTCTAATGTTCTCTAATTCTTGATATATATCTCTCTTTACCTAATCAATACCATTTTGGATTTTTAGTAAGTTTAAAATATGGGTCTCTATATATGAATTAAAGTGTTTAATGGAAGGGTATTGAACCATTCTTTTATCTTGTCTCCTGGAAATAGAATAAATTTCCTCTCTTTCTTCTAAAATCAAGCTTCACCAAATGTTGTCCTCTAATTTTATTTTCCTCACCCTATGAATAGATCCATTAGACTTTTTTGGATTAAAAATGACTAGGGGGTGAAAAATTCATTCAATTCCACTTAACATTCACACTCCATTCATATAAACATATAGATCAATCAAAGCACAAACAACCATACATATGAACATGAAATACAAGAACATATCACATATGTGACAAACCATCAAGGGGAATAAAACCTAATAATATCTAAAAATGGATTGTATTCCTATAAGACAAAAAAAAATTAGTGAAGTATCAACTCCACATGGAGCACCAATCCAAACTAGTCAAGCACCCACTTGACTAGGCTTTATCAAGCACCCACTTGACTAAAATTTAGCAAACACCAACTTGCAAAGAGGCACTAACCCCCTAGATGACCTAGAACCAACTCAACCACCTAATTAATTTGATCCCCTCTAGAACACATTATTTCTCAAACAATAGATGATGATCACCTTTTTTAGATCTTCACTTTCTTTAACCCTCTCAAACTGCCTTTTAGGCTTCTTCACTCAACTAGGCCTCTTCCAGACTGATTAGGTCATATGACCTTGATATTAACATGTAAACACAATATAATATCTTCATTAAATATCCTATACACTCTTTTTCTGGTCTATAAACCTCCTTATTATCAACAATGTGTTATTTAATTCAGATACACTCTTATTTTTTAAATAGGCCTAAAACTACCTTGTATATAGACCATTCCTTATTAACAAATCACTTAGTCAACCACACACCCTTAAAATCTTAGGTAAAACATATAATAGATCTTATTAAATATTTTTGACATGAATGAAATGATATTTGAGTCCCTTTTTGTCTGACATGACTCAATTAGGCCTTATTTCTCTTTTAGGTCTCATGGAGACCTAATTGCATTAGGTTTATGTCTTAACACCAAAACTTGATTATCTTGGGACTAGATTAATTTATCCAACACTTGAAAAAAATTAAAACACTTATTCAAAGAAATATTATGACTTATTCCATGATTTTTTAGATGTGCATCCTTCATTGATACCTTGAAACCTTATTTAGGACAAATTGCCCTATTAGGCATGTGTTCCTCAAAAAACACTATCTTATGATAATTGATCTCAATCATACTTAAAAAAATTTAATATGATAAAATAATTATATAAAAATAGTATATATGACCTTATATTAATCACCAAATTCATTATTCACTTCTACTTAGAAGGTAAGGCTTTAAGAACACCTCTGCAACTCACTCAAAACTGTCAGATTACCTCAAAACACAATCATGGTGACTTAGACCTCCAACACATGTATAGACATTTTAAATAAATTTTTATGAATTTATATGATATTAAGATACAATTATAAATTTATTAGATATGAATATCATATGGTCAAATGGAAAATTTTGGTCTTGCATACTAATCTCATGACCTTATATCTCATTGTCTCATCTGAACTAGATAGGTCAACTTGTGAGAAACTTTTTCACTATATTCACTAACCTCAAAAACTTATAAAAAATATTAAAATGTATTAAAATTATTTATAAACATATCTATGTACATGGTTTCATCATTGTATCAGGAAAACACATTCCAATTCATCTTCTCACTATTGCCTATGTTTTTCACTATTTACACCATTAGGCTTGTTAGTGTCTGGCTAACTTGGATGACCAGTTTAAAACATTTGAGAATTATAAAACATGAGAAAAATTAATTGAAATGAAACATGAGTCTCTAAAATCTTACTCCATCCATTTTATTACTATGTTCAATGTAACTTTTGACTTCTATAACTTATTCAGAAGCAAGCATGTAACTCAACATTTTCTCTCTCCTCACTCTAACCAATACCACTTCAAGGTACCTAAGAGATTACATTACAAGATAGAATAGTTTACATGAAAAATTCAATCCATCTTGATCAATTTTGATAAAAATCTTAAATATTGAGTATTCATTAGGGTTTTAAGAGGGTTTAAGTCAATTTTCTCTCTTAATGATTGTTCATAAAGCATAACCCCTCAATCCAAAATCTATTGCCTAGAATTTTGATATAGGACCCTTATACATATAACATGAAATTATTATTATCCCATTTAATGGTTTTAAGAGGAAATTATCATAATAAAATCCTTCTTAGGTTGAGAACCTTTCATTGTGAGTAATTGAGAGACCTAAAAACCATTTTTCATGCCTTGTCCTTCAAACTAGAACCTCAAACTTTATGCACACGACTAAAACAAATTTAATCAAATTTTTTAATTATAAATTATGCATAATTTCCTTGTAAACTAATCTTTATATCCCATTAGGCTAAACCATCTCTCTACTTCATATTGTTCATACCTTACTAGGCCTTAAACTGACTGTTGTGTCTCTTTCTATGCTCTCAACATGTCAATGACATGCTCAACATATAAATTTCATGCCATATAACTTATATAATGTTTAAAAACTAACATACACCCTTCACATTCCTTGACAATAGATCATGATACCTCATTAGACCAAGTAAGATTTAAGAGATCTAGATGCAGACCTAGATTAAAGGTCCTACCCCTATAAGCTCACCCTAAAACTATCATGAGTGTTCTAATGCCTCTCATACTTGATAAAAAGACCTCAAAAACCAATCATTCATATGTTAACTCATCTCACCAATCCACCATTCTCATACCTTCTCAAAAGGTCTCTTCATGCCATGATTAGGCATAAGCTACTTAAACAATTGATGCCTTGACCTATTCTTTCCATGTCATGACCTCAAAGAAATATCAAAAAAGTATATATAAGATATTATACATCACTCATATCATTGAAACATTCTCTTTATGATGACAAAAATCTTTTACAACCTCATATAGACCTAAAATCACATGACCAAGCATCATATGACTTGACATATCTCTTACATGCACCTAAACACCTTTAAAACCTTAAATTGTTCCTTCATGAAACCATAAGACATTAGTTTCATTAAAATTCTATCTTAACTTAAAATTATCTCTTTCCTTAAAATTCTCTCTCATGACAACACTCCATCAATACCCCTTTTCACACCAACACACTACCAATTAGGCACACTCTCTCAATGACATCAACCTCATGCAAGATTCACATTTGACATTAATGATGATACTCAATAACATACCCCTTTGTCATTAATGGGAACAAATATTATAAAATTTTGTCAACAATTAACTTCTCCCTCATTTTGAACTTTCTCCCCCTTTGACATAAATGATAAAGTGATGTTTACAACTTCCTAGATCACACTCCTTGCAACCAAAACACTCAACACATAAGACTATGAGTTTATGAGTCATAATATAAATATGTTACCCATATTTCCATGTATAAATTATTGGAACTATGCACCTACTCTTAGATATAATAAACTACCTAATTAACACCCCCTAAGTACTGGGCTTCCTCAATGACTATTAGGGGCAAGAACTACACATAATTCATATATTAGGTGTTCAAATATTGCGTTTATAAGTGATTTTATCAAATATCTATAGTATGATCCTATGTAGAATCATATTCAAGTCTGACACATTGCTCACTTACCTTTTCTCTTAGAAAATGATACCTGATGGAAATGTGCTTAGTCTTTGAGTACATGATAAGGTTATTTGAGACACTTATAGAACTTGTATTTTCACAATAGATAAGGATAGGACCATCATACTCCACATTTTAGTATTTTAAGGTTTGTATCATCCATAAGACTTAATTACAATAATAAGATACAAAAATTTACTCAGCTTCATAAGTGGACACTTATACTAGTGGTCTATTTTTGCTTAGTCATGAAACTAGGCACCCACCTAAGAAGAAAGCTCCTCTACTAGTACTCTTCCTATCATCCAAACTTCCTACCCAGTTTGCATTTGTATAGGTTTTCAAATTTAACTCCTTGATCCTTGCATACCATAACATAAATTCCATAGTCCCCTTGATATACCTAAGTATCCTTTTGATTTCTTGCAGATTATTTTCCTTTGGATCTACTTGAAACCTTACCACAAGACATACTAATTTCATGACGTTAGGTCTAGAAGTAATGGTGTATATAAAAATTTCAATAATTGATCTATATGACATTTTATTGACCTTTGGAGACTCATCTTCCTTGTGCAAATTACATAATATGATCATAGGTGTACTAACTACCTTACAATCTTCCATCTCAAACTTCTTCAACATCTCTCTTATGTACTTGGCTTGTACAATGAATATATGTTTTTTAGATTGAGTGACTTTCAACCCAAAAAATAATGATAGTTATCCCAACATGGACATCTCAAATTCTTTTTTCATCACCTATATAAAGGCCTTGGTCATGTTCTCATTATTTCCACCAAATATAATGTCATCCACATAGATAGCTACTATCAACTAATGTCATATTCTATCTTTATGTATAGATTACTATCTACAACTCCTCTTTTTAATCCTTGATCTAATAGATACCTATCCATCCTAGCATACCAAGCCCTAGGAGATTACTTTAGACCATAAAGAGACTTTTTCAATCTACAAACATAGTCCTTGTCACTTGATAGTGAAAACCCCTCAAGTTACTCTATATACACCTCTTATTCAAAATTCTCCTTAAAAAAGGTATATTTGACATCCATTTGGTATACCTTGAACCCTTTGAAACATGTGTATGCTAGAAAAAAATCTAATCACCTCCAATATTGATATTTTTTCAAAGGTATCCTCAAATTCTATGCCTTCAACTTGTGCATATCCCTTGCATAGAAATCTAGCCTTTTTCCTAGTGACTTCTCTATCTTCATTTAACTTGTTTATAAACACCCATTTTATGCTAATGGCATTCTTATATTTATACCTAGGAACTAGTTCCCAAGCCTCATTCTAATCTATTTGGTATAACTCCTCATTGATAAAAACTATCAAAAATTTGTATTTTATTTATTCTATAAGATTTGTAGGTTGAATCTTAGATAATATAAAAACATTATATTGGTTTAAATTACTTACTAGTATTCTCCTTTTTTACATAACTACATTCTTGTTGTTAATGATTTGATATTCAGGATGATCAATTTGAATCTATCTTGAGGGGCCTTTGGACCCTTTTCTCTCCTCAACTTCTTCTTCCTAAGTAACCTATATAGTTTTCTATTCATTTTTAAAGTCCATATTCTCTAAAGTATCCTTTGACTATGAGTGTGATTTCCTTGTCTCATCAATAATAACATTGGTACTTTCCACTATCTTCTATAACCTCTTTTTATAACATCTATAGGCTCAAATCATTGATGAGTATCCTAATAATATACATTATTCATATATGGAGTAAAAATTTCGTAAGTCTTCATCATATTTTTTGATGAAACATTTACTCCCAAAAACTCTAAAATTTTCCATATTAGTAGGTCTACCTTTCCATAGTTCATAAGGAATCTTGTTTCCATTATTCCTTATCTATCCTCTATTCAAAATGTAGAATAAATTACTCACTAACTATCTATAATATCCATCAAATAATATAGACTCATTTAGCATAGTTATTACCATCTCTTGAACCATCCTATTCTTTATTTCCACTACCCCATTTTTCTAAGGTGTCTTAGCTACTAAAAATTGTCTCCTTATTCCATGAACCTCACAGAAGTCATCAAAATCATTAAATAAAAACTCTCCTCCTCAATTAGATCTTAGGTACTTGATATTCCAATTATTATCATTCTCAACAAGATCCTTGAATTCCTTGAACTTGTCAAGAGCTTATGAATTTTCTTTCAAGAATACGACCCAAGTCATTTTTGTGTAGTCATATATGAGTAACATGAAGTAGCTATCTCCTTGATTGATTTAGATTCTTATAGGCACATAGATATTAGTTTTTATTAACTCCAAATATATTTTAGTAGAGTACTCTTTGGAATTTAACATTATTCTAGTCTTCTTACCTTGTTGACATGCCTTGAAAATAATGTTTTTAGGTTTGGTGATCATAGGCATGTTCTTCATATACTTCTTAGTGTTTATCTTGACTAGATTTTCAATGTTTATGTGACCTAACCTTCTGTGACATAGAAAAATTTCATCCATATTGATCATAAAGCATATCTCATTCTTGATCTCATTCAAGACATAGATTCCTCTCGGTCCTCTTAGCATTAACAATTAGCCTTCTTGATTTGGCTCTCCTTATCTCACACCCTATATCATGAAAGGTTAGTGTGTTTCATTGATTGCACATTTACCTTACACTAAGCAAGTTATGTTTCAAACCATCCACATACAACACATTTTATATCTTGGTCTTTTCACTATCCAAACTCAAAATAACCTTGCCAATTATATTGGTAGTTGTGTTATCTCTAAATCTCAATGTTCCTATAGCATTCCTCTTTAATGAGATGAGATTTTTTTTTTATCTTATCATGTGGATTGAGCAACCACTATCTATCTACCATTTCATTCCTTCATCTTGAATGTGAAAGGTAGTATGAGCTAGCATAGATTCATATTTAATCTTCTACTCATCCTTAGAAAATAATCCATCCTGCCTCTTGGGATCAATATGATTAGTCATAACATCATTTGGCCTCCACGTAAATGCTTGACCCTTATCATGTACTCTAGAAGCTGCATAAACCTTTTTAAGTCCTCTTGACTAATCACTCTTTCTCCCATACTCCCATGATAACTTCTCCATTGATATAATTCTAAAATCACTTAATCTATGTCTAGAGATATGATAACCAAAATAATAACCATTGATATAATTGGAACACCTCATTTTATTAGGCTACCTAATTGATCTCTTCATGTTAACTTTCATGTTGGTGCTCTTAACTTGTTTTGGATTCTCACACTCTTTCTCAAACTTGTTCATATTATCTATGAGCTTCTCATGCTCAACCATTAAATAATCTATTTCTAACCTCAACTAATCATACTTAACTTCTTTTTATTTTAAATTTTTATTGATACTTTCTAGCTAATTCCTGAGATCATTGATGATCTTCTCATCCCTTTTAGCTTCTTTTACCCAATCACTCTTGAAGATACAAATTTATTCCTTAATATCCTTGACCGTAGATCTCAACTCATGCTTCCTATTTTTTTTATGCTTAAAATAATCTAGGGAGGTTATGAGTTTAAATTAAAGGTCTAATTCAACTTCTCTTTCTTCACTTTCATAGTAGACTTCTTCATAATACATGTCTTCTTGATCACTAGACATCTTGTACTTCTTAGGATCATCTTCATGCTTTTATACCAACTTAAAAGGAAAAATATCTAATACCAATTATTGGAATCACAATGAATAATATTAGGAGTGAATAGGTATTCAAAACATTCATCCAATTCCACTTAACATTCATGAGCCATTCATACAAACATATAGATCATATAAAGCACAAGCAACCATACATATGAACATGAAATACAAGAAAACATCACATATGTAGGAAAAACTCAAGGAGAATAAAAAAATAATATATAAAAATGGAATACATTCCTATAATATAAAAACCAAATTTATTTAATCACTAACTCTACATGTAGTACCAAACCCAACTATCCAAGCACCCAGTTGACTAAGCTTTAACAAGCACCCACTTGCAAGGAGGAACTAACCCCCTAGATGAATCAAAACCAAATCAAACATATAATTAATTTTATAATATTAAAAAAATCTTATATCTCTCACAATATATGATAATCACCTTGTTTAGCTCTTTACTCTCTTTAATGCTCTCAAACTACCTTCTAGGCTTCTTTGCTCAACTAGGTCTTTTCAAGACTGTTTAGGTCATTTAACCTTGGTATTAATATTAATACACACTATCATATATTAATTTCATATAATATACACTCCTATGATGATATAAAAATACCTTATTCTCAACAATGTGTTATTTTGTTCTCATACACTCTTGATTTTTTAAATAGGCCAAAAATTGCCATCTATATATAGCACTCTTTATTCAGATACCACTTAGTCAACCACATACCTTTAACCTCTTATGTTGGTAATATAATAGGTATTATTAAATATTATTTAAATTAATTAAATTATATTTTATTCCCTTGTGGTCTAACATGCCTCAATTAGGCCTTATTTCTCTTTTAGGCCTCATGGAGACCTAATTGCATTAGATTTATCTCTTAATGCCAAAACTAGATTCTCTTGGGCCCAGATGACTTTATCCAATAATTTAAAACAATTAAATAAATTATTAAAGGAAATATTTTAAATTATTCCATGATTTTTTATATTTTCATCCTTCATTCATACTTTGAAACCTTCTTTAGGACAAATTGCCCTATTAGGCATGTGTGCCTCAAAAACACTATCTTGAAAGAATGGAGCTCAAAAATACTTAAGACACTAAAATATGATCAAATAAGTATATATAAATATTATATAAAACATTATGGTCATAACCAAATAAATTATTCACTTATACTAATAATATAACACTTTAGGAACACCTCTGCAACTCACTTGCTTATAATTGCCATATTACCTCAAAACATAGTCATGATGACTTAGATCTCCAACACATGTATGCATATTTTCAATTATTTTTTATGAATTTATATGATCATATGAGATAATTAAAACTTTATCAGATATAAATATCATATCTTCAAATTTTAAATATTGGTCTTGCAAACCAATCTCATGACCTTATATCTCGTTGTCTCATTTGAAATAGACAGATCAATTTCTAAACAAATTTTTAAATATATTAATTGAATTATAAAACTTTTAAAAAACATTAAAATGTATTAAAATTACTTAACAACATATATATGTAATTTTTTTCATCATTCTCTCATGAAAACACATTCCAATTCATCTTCTCACTACTACTTAGGATTTTCACAATTTGCACAAGTAGCCATGTTAGCAAGTAGCTAACTTAGATGACTATTTTAGCATATTTGATGACTATAATATATCCTAAAACCTTCATGAACATTAAAAATGAGTCTCTACCTTCTTAATCCATCCATCTACTTACTATGTTTAATGTAACTATTTACTTAGATAGTGACTTCTTATGACATAAGTTTGTAACTCAACATTTTATCTCTTCTCTCTCTAACCAATACCACCAAGAGATACCTAGGAGAATCCAATATATTAATTTACTAATTCAATCCATATTTATCACTTTTCATAAAAATATTCAATGTTGGGTCTTCATTAGGGTTTTAAGAGGGATTAAACCAATTTCCACTCTTAACAATCATTCATAAAGCATATCCCCTCAATCCAAAATCTAAAGCTTATAAGTTTGATCTATGACCCTTAAAAATATAACATGAACTTATTAGGTTCCCATTAAAATATTTTATGAGCTAATGAGCATAATAATATCCTTCTCAGGTTGAGAACCGTTCATTCTTAAAAACTTGAGAGACTTAAAAACCACTTTTCATGCTTTGTCCTTCAAACTAAAACCTCAAACTACATGAAAATGCCTAAAAAAACTTGACTCACCTTTTTCAATTCTTACCTACTCATAATTTTCTTGTAAAATGATCTTGATACCCCATTAGGCTACACACACACTCTCTCTCTCTCTACATCATAGTCTTCATAAGTTATTATTCCTTAAACTAACATTCATGTCTCTTTTCATGCTCTTAACAGCTTAATGACATGATCAACATCTCAATATCATGTCATATAACCTATATCATTCTTAAACACTACCATACACCTTTACCATTCCTTGATAACAAATCATGATACCTTATTAGGCCATACATGATTTAAGAGAGGTCTAGATGTATACTTATAATGAAGTTCCTACCCTTGTAATCTCACCTTAAAACTCTAATTAGTGTTCCAATACATCTCATACATGTTAAAATATTATAATAAAACCAATCATCCATGTGTTCACTAATATCACCAAGACATCATGCTCATACCTTCTCAAAAGGTCTCTTCATGCCATGACTAAGCTTAGGCTACTTAAACACTTGATGCCTTAACCTATTCCTTCCATGTCATGACCTTAATATGACATAAAAAAAGAAGATATAAGACATTATACCTCATTTATATCACTACACCATTTTATTTTTGATGACAAAAATATTCCATAGCCTTATATAGACCTAAAACCACATGACCAAGTATTATATGACTTGACATCTCTCTTATATGCACATGGACACCTTGACCTATGCCTTCATGCAACCATAAAACATTAGTTGGCTTCAAATTCTCTCTTGCCTTCAAATTATCTCTAATGACAACATATTTCAGTGAAAAAACTCCATCAATGCCCATTATCACATCAACACACTACCAAATAGGCATACTCTATCAATGACATCAACCTCATGAAAGATGCACCTTTGACATCAATCACAGTATTAAAAAATCTCCCCCTTTTTCATTAATGCAAACCACTATAAAAAATTTATCTTAGTAAGCAACTTCTCCCTCATTTTAATAAGTATTCCCCTTTGACATAAATGACAAAGTGATGTCTACAACTTCTTAGATAACACTCCTTACAACCAAAACACTCAACACATAGGAATATTAGTTTATAAGTCATAATACAAACATGTTCCCACTATATCTATGCATAACTTCTTGTAATTACTCACCTACTCTTAGAGATGATGACCACTTAATTAGCTTCCCCTATGTACTTGTCTTCCTTAATAATTGGTAGGGGTAGGATTACACCTAATTCCTATCTTAGATGTTTAAATGTTGCCTTTAGAATTGGTTTAGTCAAAATGTCTACAATATACAATATAATCCTATGTAGAAATATATTAAAGTCTAACACTTTGTTCCGTTATCTTCTCTCTTATAAAATGATAATTTATGGGAATGTGCTTAGTCCTTTAGTGAATGACAAGGTTCTTTGAGACACTTATAACACTTGTATTATAAAAATATATAAAGCTAGGATATTCATACTCCACCTAGTAGTATTTAAAAGTCTATCTCATCCATAAGACCTAATTTAAATATTAATATACTACAATGTATTTATATTCACAAGTGGATAATGCTACTAATTCTATTTTTTTTCTTATCCATGAAACTAGGCACCCACCTAAGAAGAAAGTTCCTCCACTAATACTCTTCTTATCATCCAAAGTTTTTACCCAGTCTGTATTTTTATAAGCTATCAAATTGAACTCCTTGCTCCTTAGGTACCAAAACCCAAACTCCATATTCCCCTTAAGATACTTGAGTATCCATTTAACTACTTGTAGATGATTTTCCATTATATCTTCATGAAACCTTCCCACAAGACCTAATGCTTGAATGATGTCAAGTTTAGAGGTAGTGGTGTATAATAAACTTCAAATTAGTGACCTATATGATGTTTTATTGACCTTTGGAGATTCATATTACTTACTCAACTTACATATTGTGATCATAGGTTTACTAATTACCTTGAAATCTTCCATCTAATTTTTTTTCAACATCTCTCTTATGTACTTGGCTTGTGAAATAAATATACCTTTTTTAGATTGAGAGATTTGAAACCAAAGAAAGAATTATAGTTCTCCTAGCATGGACATCTCAAACTCTTTCTTCACTATCTCTACAAAGGAATTAGTAATTTTCTCATTATTTCCACCAAAGATGTTGTCATCCACATAGATAACTAATATCAATTGATGGTCATATTTTATCTTTATGTATAGATTAATATTTTAAACTCCTTTTTTAAATCATTTTTCTAATAGAGACATATCCAACCTAACATACCAAGCTCTAGGAACATACTTTAGACCATAAAGATCAATTTTCAATCTATAAACATGGTCCTTATCACCTAATAGTGATAACCCCTTAGGTTGCTCTATGTACACTTCCTCTTCCAAATTCCCATTCAAAAAGGTAGATTTTGAATCCATTAGATATACCTTAAACCATTTGAATATTTCACATGCTAAAAATAATATAATGGTCTCCAATATTGATACTAGTGTAAAGGTATCCTCAAAGTCTAACCCTTCTACTTTTGCATATCCCCTACATACCAATCTAGCCTTTTTCATAGTGACTTCTCGATATTAATTCAACTTGTTTTTAAACACCCATTTTGTGCCAATGACGTTTTTGTCTTTAGGCCTTAGAAGTAGTTCCCATTTCTCATTGTTATCTATTTAGTTTAACTCCTCATTCATAACACCTATCAAAAATTTGTCTTTCCTTTATTTTAAAAGGTTCTTAGGTTTAATACTAGACAATAGAGAAACATTATATTCATTAATATTACTTACCAATCTTATGCTTGTTTGCATACCTACATTCTTATTACCAATTATTTTAGATTTAGGATCATATCTTTGAGTTTGTCTTAAGGAGCCTTTTGAGTCTTGTCTCTCCTCAAATTATTATTCTTATTCATCAACCTCTATAATTTCCTCTTCATTATTGAAGTCCAAATTCTCTAAAGTATCGTTTAACTATACATTTGATTTTCTTGTCTCATAAATATTCACATTGGTTCTTTCCACTATATTCTATAAACTCTTATTATAACATCTGTAGTGAGCTCATTGATGAGTATCCTAAGAATATACCTTCATCATATTTAGAATAAAACTTTAAAAGTCTTCATCATCTCTTTTGATTAAACTTTTTCTCCCAAAAAATCTAAAGTGTTCCACATTATCAAGTCTACCTTTTCATAGTTCATAAGGATTTTTATTGCCATTAGTCCTTATTTATCCTCTATTTAAAATGCAGACTATAGTGCTCACTATCTCTCTCCAATATCTATAAAATGATATAGACTCATTTATAATATTTATTTTCTACTCTTGAACTATCCTATTATTTATTTCCACTACCCCATTCTACTAAGGTGTCTTAGATGCTGAGAACTATCTCCTTATTTCATGAACCTCACAAAATTTATCAAACTCATTAGACCAAAAATATCCTCCTTAGACATATATTAGTCACTTGATCTTCCCATTCTTCTCATTCTCAATAAGAGCCTTGAATTCCTTGAACTTGTTAAGAGCTTCTGACTTTTATTTCAAGAACATTACCCATGTCATTCTTGTGTAGTCATCTAAGTAATATGAAGTAGCTATCTCCTTGAATGCTTTGGATTATTTTAGGCCCATAAATATTAGTGTGAATTAAATCTAAGGTTCTTTTAGTAGAGTAATACTTGTACTTAAACCTTATTCTAGTCTACTTAACATGTTGACATGCCTTATAAAGTATGTTTATAGGTTTGATGATCTTAGGCATGTTCTTCATATAATTATTAGTGCTTATCTTGACCATATTTTCAAAGTTTAGGTGACCTAACATTTTGTATCATATCTAAATTTAATCCATATTACTCATAAAACATCTCTCCTTCTTGATCTCATTCAAGACATATAGATTTTTCTTAGTCATCTTAACATTGGCAATTAAGCATCCTAATTTATCTCTCCTTGTCTCGCACCCTATATCAAGAAAGGTTAGTGTGTGTCCATTAAAAAATTTAGTTAAACTAAGAAGGTTATGTTTCAAACCTTCCACATTCAACACATTTTCTATCTTGGTCTTTCCATTATCCAAACTCTAGATACAATTGCCAACTATATTGGCATTTGTGTTTTCTCCAAATCTCACTATTCTTGTAACATTACTCTTTAATGAGATGAAATAATTTTTATCTCCTATCATGTGGCTTGAGAAACCACTATCTATATACCATTTTATGCCCTCATCTTGAATTTGAAAGGTAGTTTGAGTTAGCATATATTCCTCTTTAATATTTTGTTCCTCCTTAGACAATAATCCATCTTGACTCTTGGGCTCAATATGACCATTCCTAACATTTTTTGGCCTACACACCAATGTTTGACCCTTCTCATTTAATATAGAAGATTCATATACCTTGTTAATTCCTCTTAAATAATTTGTCCTTCTCCCATGGTCCCATGATAACTCATCCCTTCAGATAGTTCTAAAATAACTTACTCCACGACCAAAGATATGAAAATAAAAATAATAAGCTTTGAAAAAAATAGAATAACTCATTGCAATGGGCTTCTTGATTGGTCTCTTCATGTTAACTTTCATGTTGGTGATCTTAACTTGTTTTGGCTTCTCATTATCTTTCTCAAACTTGCTCATCTTGTTTATGAGGTTTCCATGATCAACCTTCAAATAATATAGCTCTATCCTCAATTGATCATACTTTATTTTTTTAATTTGAAATTTTTATTGACACATTATAATTTATTCTTGAGATTCTTGATGATTTTATCATCCCTTTTCCCTTCTTTAACCTAATCACTCTTCAAGGCACAAATCTATTCCTTAAGATCCTCAACCATAGATCTCAACTCATGCTTCCTCTTATTTTGATGCTTCAAATAATCTATGGAAATTATGATCTAAAATTTAAGTTATACTTCAGCTTCTTTTTCTTTACTATCATATTATACTTCTTCATCATACATGTCTTCTTGATCACTAAACATCTTATGCTTCTTAGGATCACCTTAAAGATGTTAAGACTAATTGAAAGGACCAAGCTATGATACCAATTTTAATAATCACAATGAATTAGAGGGGTTTAATCATTATTAAAAACATTAATTCAATTCCACTTAACATTCATGAGACATTCATATAAACATATAGATCAATCAAAGCACAAGAAACCATACATATGAACATGAAATACAAGAACAAATCACATATGTGGAAAAAAATCAAGGGAAAAAAACACAATAATATATGAAAATGGAATATAGTCCTATAATAAACAACAAAATTTATTTAATCACCAACTCCACATGGAGCACCAACCCCAAATAGCCAAACACCCACTTGACCAGGCTTTAGCAAGGTCGCACTTGCAAGGAGGCACCAACCCCCTAGTTCAATCAACACCAATGTATCCACATAGTTTATTTTATCACTTTAATAACACCTTATTTCTCACATAATATATTATAATCCCATTATTTAACCCTCTCAAAGTACCTTCTAGGCTTCTTCACTTAGCTAGGTCTCTTCAAGATTGATTAGGTCATATGAGATTGATATTCATATTTAAACACACTATTTTATCTTAAATAAATATAATATACACTATTTTTATTGTCTATAATACCTCCCTCTAATAAATAATGTGTTATTTTATTCACATACACTTTTTTTTTAAATAGGCCTAAAACTACATTATATATACACCATTCCTTATTTAGGTACCACTTAGTTAGACACACACCCTTAACCTCTTAATTCAGCCATATAATATGTATTAGGACATATTTTGGACATTCATAAAATTATTTTGAGTCCCTTTTGGTCTGACATGATTCAATTAGGCCTTATTTCTCTTTTACGTCTCATGGAGACCTAATTGCATGAGGTCTATCTATTAATGCCAAAAATTGATTTTATTCAATGCAAATGAATTTATAAAATAATTGAAAAAAATTAAAACAAATTATTTAATTAAATATTATAACCCCTTCCATGATTATCTAGATATTAATTCTTCATTCATACCTTGAAACCTTTTGTAGGATAAATTTCCCTATTAGGCCTATGTACCTCAAAAAAATATCTTGCAAGAATGAAGCTCAAACATACTTAAGAAATTAAAATATGATAAAATAAGTATATAAATATATTATATATTAACTTATGGTCATAAAAAAATTCATGAGTCACTTCTACTCAGAATATAAGGCTTTAAGAACACCTCTATAATTCACCCATTGAGAATTGCTAGATTACCTCAAAACACAATCAGGGTGACTTAGACCTCCAACACCTATATAGAAATTTTAAATGAAATGTGATGAATTTATATTATCCTATGATATAATTATACATTTTTTATATATAAATATAATATGGTGAAGTGGAAAATCTTATTCTTGTAGACCAATCTCATGACCTTATATCTCAATTTCTCATTTTAACCAAATAGGTCAACTTGTGAGCAACTTTTTCACTATATTCACTGACCTAAAAAAATTATAAAAAACATGAAATTTTCTTAAAAATACTTTAAAAAATATATTTACTTTGTTTCATCATTCTATCATAAAAACACATTCCAATTCATCTTCTCACTACTGCTTAGGTTTTTCACTATCTGCACCATTAGGCCTGTTAGTGACTAGCTAACTTGGATGACTAGTTTAGCACATTTGAGGAATAAAACCTGAAAATAAACCCTAATTTACACTAAAAATTAGTCTCTACCATCTTCCTCCATCAATTTTCTTACTATGTTCAATGGAACTTTGACTTTTATAATAACTTCTTTAGAAACAAGCCTATAACTCAACATTTTCTCTCTCCTCTCTCTAACTAATACCACCTAGAGTTACTTTGGATATTAAAATACAAGATTAAATATATTACATAATAAATTTAATCCATCCTAAGTAATTTTTTTTACATATTCAACATTGATTCTTCATTAAGGTCCTAAGAGCGTTTAAGCCATTTTCCACTCTTAACAATCATTCATAAAGCATAACCCATCAATAGAAAAACTAATGATAGAATTTTTGAGCTAGGACCATTCCAAATATACCATGAACTAATTAATTTCCCATGAATTTTTTTTTATGAGCTAATGAACATAATAAAATCCTTCTCAGGTTGAGAATCCTTCATTTTGAGCACTCAAGAGACCTAAAAACCATATTCCATGCCTTGTACTTAAAACTAGAACCTCCAAAATTCATGAATATGCCTAAATAAACTTTATTCACCATTTTAAATTCTCACCTGCTCATAATATTTTTTGAAACTGATCCTAATACCCGATTAGGCTATACTCTCTCTACACCATAGTCTTCATACATTACTAGGCCTTGAATTGACCTTCATGTCTCTTTCAATGAACTAAACACCTCATTGACATGATCAAAATATTAATATAATTAAGTATAACATCTATCATTATTAAAAATTTCCATACACCCTCACATGTATTGAAAATAGATCATGATACCTTAATAGGCTAGACAAGGTTTAAGAGAGGTCTATATCCTAGGCTCACCTAAAACTCTCATAAGTGTTGTAGAGCCTCTCATAGATGATCAAATAAACTAATGAAACAAACCATGCCTATGTGCACTCATATCACCAATATACCATGCTCATACCTTTTCATAAGGAATATTCATGTTATGACTAGGCTTAGGCTACTTAAACACTTAATGCCTTAACCTGTTCCTTCCATGTCCCAAACTCAAAAACAATTAATGAAGAAGATATAATACATTATACCTTACTAATATAATTACACCATTCTCTTTTTTATGATAAAAAACTTCTATAGCCTCAAACAGACCAAAAAACACATGACCAAGTATCATATGACTCGACATCTTTCATTCATGCACCTAAACACCTTTGACACCTTGACCTATGCCTTTATGCAACCATAAGACATTAGTTTCCTTTAAATTATCTATTGCCTTAAAATTATATCTTGCCTTCAAATTACACCATTCCTTCAAATTCTCTATCATGACAACATATTTCATTGAAAACACTCCATAATACCCTTTGTCACATCAACACATTACCAACTAGGCACCCTCTCTCAATTAAATCAAATTAATACAAGATGCACCTTTGACATCAATGATAATGCATGATAGAATTATAAAACAATGAACTCATAGTGTGTAGCTCAATTATATTTAGGCCTAGCCTCTTAAAAGTTGATGCTCCTAGTTCCTTTCCTTAGTCTATAAGTGTCAACTATGATGGGTCTAATGGTTATGCCTCTATCTATATGTCCTTTGAAGGGTAAGTCTCAAGATTTAGATTTGGCATGGAAGGCTATATTATTTTTTGCCTCTATACATTCCCCAAATGTGGCATTGGGTGGATGATATAGATAGGCTTCTTCCTTGAAGTTTCTTAATGGATACCATTAATGTGGTTTGAATTTCTCTTGAGGAAGGCATGCGTGAACTTAAATGAGTAGGTGATGCTAAAAATTAAGTGTTGGGCTGGATGGTAGTAATATCAACAAAGGTGGAAACCAAATGAATGGTTGCAGTAATGGATGTGGAGATAAGTCTTGATGAAATTAATGATACAATAGGGAAAGAAGTGATAGATGTTAATATAGCAATAGAAGGGTGGCCTAAGGGACAAATATGTAGAAAACCCTTACCTAATTGGTCACTTCTAAGGGGTGCCTTTCATTTAAGTCCTTTCAAGCTCAAAAATTTAGTTTTTTATAGTTTTTATTCATTTTCTTCCTCCACTAGATGATCTTCAATTGAGGGTAGTGTCTACTCACTTGTTCCCTTTATGAATTGCACTTAAGGCCTTCCTACCTCTGATTTTATCTTATATCATATATTTTACTTCTTAGTTAAAGGATCAATAAATTTGTGTGTGGAAAGAGGGAACCCCACATAAGATATCATAGTTGTCAAAGTTACCATAGTGGGTGTGAGGTCTTATGAGTCTTAGAGTCTATATAAATATGCTTCTTTTCCTTCCCAATATATCTCTCCTTTGCATGAATTGTATCTTCTATATGTTATTACTTTATTTTTCTTAGTTAAACTATGGGTGTTTTAACTTGAGGAGTTTCCTCTTCTATTTGTGTTATAGAATCTGAAGTTTCCCCTTCACCCTACTCTTATTATACAACCATCATCACAATGGGTGTATTTTAGGGGTATTGAATTTGATCATATATTTTCTAGAGAGGTCTATTATCAAATAAATTTGAAGAGGTCCATCCTCTTAGTGGTGGGATTATGTATTGTGCTTTATCAAGTGGGATGGAAGGATCTTCTCGAATTACCTTGAGGACATTTTAACTTAATCCAACTATTCTAACCCTTTGCAAGACTTTAGTGTGCTATTTTACAAAGAGAAATAAAAAATCATGGTCATAGAGATCATGATTATATTGAATACCTATATTATTAACACATTATTATACTCTACCATGGGGGTCCCAATATCTATGGGGCAAGGTAGCCAAGGCATAGGATTTCCTATCATTGTTATCTTCCCTAAAATGCCTATGAAAGGTGTAATGCATCCTCCCAATTATGAGATGATATATATTAAATGTTTTATTATTGCTTCTATTTAAATCTTCATCTATCCCCTTCCATAATTGATAATCAATTTCTTTTTCATCCATCTTGTTATGGATGTCTTTTGGGAGGCATAAAGGATCAACCTTATGCTTAATGACCATTATCTTGGTGTAATCTAGATATAACCAGTAGTCCCCTAAATGCATGCATGACTTGGTGATATTTTTAGATATTTTGGTCATAGGTTCCTCATGAATTGCCCTTCAAACCTAGGGATATAATTCTTTTGCAATCCTCAAAATATTCCTTGTATATGCATAAATATGAATAACTGAATAAACATCATGGATTTTTTTTTATATATTTAGGATTTAGGTCATAGAGAGACCCATTGTGTCTATATATATTATCCATGATAGCATTAAGAAGGTACGAAATCATGTAAAAATTGAGCCATTAAGGCCTCTTATCTTTATTTAGTGTTCGTTAATGCAATTGAGCATTGATAATCACCCCCAATGTAAAGGTGTATTTTGAGGTGATCAACATGTCAAGTAATGGTACCCATTCCAAGTGAAGGAACTAGAGCTCTTTGTAATGGTGGTTTGACACTATCTTATACAAATTATAGCTTCATTAAACATAACTAGGGATTGAATTCTGAGAGGGAAATATTCGATTGAGCTCATTACCAATTAGTGGACATGAATTTGGTTACCAGCTCAATGTTATAGCATTTTATAATTAAAGTTCATTTCATGCACTATTAATCACCAATGTTTCCAAGCTTGTCATGTTTTTTTAATTCAAACTTGACCACCTTGGCCTAATGGCCATGCCGTGTAGTAAGCTTACTCATTCAGAGGGGTGCCATTATGCTTATTCATTTTGACACCTATCAATGTGTGGTTTAGTTGGGAATTGTTACTTTCATTTAGGATGAATCATTTGATTTTGTGAGCCAAGAGTTGCAAACAAAAGACCCCAAAGACCAAAATGTTCTTTGAGGAGATTCATGAAACTTTTTTGAAAAGCCAAAATGCCAAACACTTTTCCCAAAGAATAAATTGTCTTTTAGGAATATTCTTTAGATAAAATTACCAAAGATGAAATATTTGAACAAAAATTATTGAACGAAAACTTTTCAAAGAGAATGTTACCAAAGAGAAAGTTGTTGTAGACCAAAATCCTAAAAAAAAATTCTTGAATGAAAGTTACCAAATGAGAGTTGTCAAATGAAAGCCACCTAATAAGAGGATCTAAAGAATAATTTACTAAAAAAGGAAGTTACCAAATATAAAATATGAAATAAAATATTTTGAATAATTTTTTCAAATGAAAAGTTCTTGAAGACAAAAATATTGAAGACCAAAATGCTAAAGACCAAAATTTTGATAATTCTAAATAAATAAATCTAAATATTGATAATTTTGAAGACATATCATAACAATAATCTTCCTAAAATTTTCATTAATACATTATTTAAAATAATTCATCCAGTGAAAAATGGGTTGCAAGAGGAAAATAGATGTAAAAAGGTGATTTAATGCAAAAAACCCCACAAATTTTCCTAGATAATATAATAGTTTAAACATTCATGTACATTCATACAATGAATAATCCTTATAAAAAAAGTGTCCCCACTTGTCCATCAATAATGAAAGGTGGGGTTTGTTTAATATTAAAAATGGTGACTCACATGGATGAATATTGTTGAGTTTTCAAGAATCTAGAATCTATATTTTCATAATCCAAATACCAACCATGAACCATGATATAAAATAAATGATTAGATTAGGAACATGAAAGGGACTTTCATAAATTCCATGTAAAATAATTTATTTAATCATACCTTAGACCGGTGTGTGTTGAAGTGATATTGTTTACTCCTTGTTAGATGATTTTAGTAAAGACATGGGATGAGATATAGGTTTCATTCTAATTATGCATTAATTCAGTAGAAATTTGGGAACCTCAATAATTTATATACAATTATAAAGGTGTCCATAGTCTTGATAGAGATATATTTGATTACCTATCCTCCCTTCTATAATACTTTTTCATGATGTGTGACACATTGATATTATTTCATCGTGTAGTCTTCTAATACCTTTTGATTTTCTTTTAGACATTTATATTCTTCCTTTTTTTAATGAAATAAATAAGAAGGTGACCAACATGGTATGGTGTTGGTAATATTTGGTTCATCATAATTTCCATATGAACTTTACTCATATCAATGGTTACTATGTCAAACAAGTATTAACATTTAATGTTCATTTGATACAAGGAGATAAGTAAAGCTTTCTAAATTTTCATGGATTTGTGGGAGTATATTTTATATACTTTTTAGAATAATTCACTTTATAAAATTTTCATGGTTAACTCTCTCATTGATTACTTAGACTAAGAATTTTGATGCTCAAGGTGTAATTCCCATTTATTCAAGTTTAATCAAAAACATCAATTTTAGACATCATTTAAATAGGTTGTTCCTTGGTTATACTAGGATTATTCAGTTATATTCCCAAAAAAATCAATAGGAAAACTAATCTATAAACAAGGAAACTACCTAAAATAAATGAGAGACTAAACTAAGCAAAAAAACATGCAGAAAATGAGAAAGATTAATATAGAAAATGAGAGCTACTATAATAAAAATGAATGACTGAAAGAAGGAAACTAACTAATAAATTGAATCTAACTTACCCTTACCTCTATTGAAACATGTGTGGTTACTCAAAGATATTTTTAGATGGGGCAACCATGAAGTAATGATTCAATAATTGTCCACTGATTAGCTATGTCAATTCATTACCTTGGAGGTGACTCAAATGAAAAGTATTATTACCCAACATCTCAGAGATCTAATAGGGTCCTACCCATATCAAGTTAAACTTATCGTATTATCCTTTATTTTCATGGGATTTGTCCCATAAGAGCACCATGCCAGATATCTAGAATGATTTAAATTTTTCTCTTTTATCAAACCATCTTTTGACTATATCTTGATGCCTACTAAAATTTTATAGGGCTTCAGTTATAGAGTCTTCTTTTTCTATGATATCTAATAGTTTATATTATATCCTCTCATTGGGTTCAATGTATTCCTACATGAACTAATTATTGTCAACTTAAGCATGTTTGGGAATACTAGTTTCCTCCCATTGACTAGCAAATATGGTGAGGCTTTAAGAGCCTACTTGTATCAAGTTTGATCTTCCCACATTGTGTATTTTAATAAGAGATACCACTCTATAGGTTTATCTATAGTCAATTTTTTGATAACATCAATGAGCTTCTTGTTAGTTTATTCAACCAATCCATTACCTTACATGTAATGATAGGAGGATGATCTAATGGTGATCTGATTATCATGAGGACATTCTATAAATTTAACTATTTACATTGTTAGCCTATTGTCACAAACCAATTAAATAAGAGTACTAAACCTATTCATGATATGATCTTTGATAAAATTTATCATATCTTATGCTCTTAAATTCTTGGTGGCTTCTACTTTAACACATATGGTACAATAATTTATAGTAGTGAGTAAAAAATTGTGCCTAGATAAATAGTTAAGGTTGATAAAACTAATGAAATATAAGCCCCATTGGGTAAATGGCTTACCATCGATCATGGGTTGTAGTGGCATTACTATGTGTACTTATTTTTTTTCCAAAACCTAAAATTTTTGGCACATCCTTATGTGAAAATGAGAATCATTGAAGACTCTTGGCTAATAATAACCCATTATAAGGATTATATGGGATATATTATTTCAAGATGGATGGACACTACCAATATTTTGATGTAGGTTATACAAAATATCAATGGCTTCATCATGTGATACACATCTCAAATATATGTCTTCATAATTCTTCCAAGAATAGAAAATTCCCTTAATGATCATATAATGAGTATATTTGAACCTCAAGGCTCTATTTTTCTATATTTTTAGTTCTTGGGGACATGTTCACATGAGTAGTAATTGAATGATATTTGAATACCATTTTTCTTGAGAAACTTATGTTTGGCAGACTTCTTTGATTGTGATACATCAATCTAGTTTAATCATCAAATAAATAATACCTTATCCTCTAATGATCTTGGAAGGCTAAATATTAATATACATCTATTAAAATTTCACCATCCATTTACCCCTATGCTCTCCCAACTTGTTTTATCCTAATCTAAGCTTGATAGTGGGATCTGGTACAATAGCAATGGTCTTATTCCTAAGAATGTAGTGTCAAAAAATATCTACCACTTTAACAAGAGCAAATATCTACTTGTCAATCATAGAATATTTAATCTATGTATCTTTTAAGTTTGTGTTCATGAAAAAAATATGATGTTCACTCTCCTTATTATTTTTTGTGAGTATAATAGTTATTATATGTTCCAAAGAGAATTAGTACAGGAAGAAATCCTTAGTGAAATATGGGATTACCAATACTAGGGCTTATAATATATCCTTTTTTATATCTTGGAAAGACTTCTTAGATTTACGTGTCCATTCCACTTTGTCATATTGTTTACACATTATGTTTAAAGGTCTAATATTTTCTACAAATCCTGATATAAATTGTCTTACAAAATTAATCTTTCCAAAGAAAGACTTAAGCTCCTTTTTTTTGTTTCGGAAAATTATTTAGGAAATTCCTTAAATTTTATTTGGTTCAATGGTGATCCCATATTTGGTGATAATATAGACCAATAAATTGCATTCATTAACATTTAATATGCTCTTTTCAGGGTTTAGTATGATACCAAACTTCCTCCATATTTCAAATATGGACTGAAGATAGTGTATGTGATCAACCCTATTTTTTGAGAAAATTATGAGATTTTCCATTTATATGGTTATGAATTTACCTATTATCCTTAGGAATGCATGATCCATGGGTCTTTTAAAATTATATCCTACATTGATCAAGCCAAATGGCATATGCTTATTTGAATAAGTTCCCCACTTGGTGGTAAATGTAGTTTTCATTGAATCCTCTAATTCAACTAGTACTTGATTATATCCTAAAAATCCATCTAATAAAGGCATCATTATATAACTACTTATAGTTTATATCACCTCATCCAATGAGGGTAGAAGAAAGTTATCTTTCTCATAAGATTTATTAAGATTCCTAAAATTGATAAATATCCTATTTTTTATACTCATTTTTATAACTAGAAATATATTAGCCACCCAATTTTAATGCCTAATAGGAAAGACTATCTTTTTACTTAGTAGCTTTGATACCTCCTTCTATATCAAAGGTTCAAGGATAGGATCAGCCAATATCTATCTCTACCTAAATCATTTATACTCTAGCTTGAGTGGAATTGTATGGGTGATGACCTTAGGATTAAATATCCTCAAATCATCATACATCCATGCAATTTCATCTTTATATCTAATGATCAGGCCCTTAACCCTTTATTTCTATTCTAGAGTGCATCTTACACTAATATTGGCAAGATGTAAGTTTATTCCACCATCAAAATTATCTAAACTAAACTCAAACTCATTAGCCTTAAGTTGCCTTTGTTATTGGTCTTGGGGATCCATGTCAAATGATATTTTTAATATCATTCAATACTAATAGATAAGGTTCCAATTAAATATAGAAGTTATGCATTTTTTAATCTTGAAGGGGTGCCAAATTTGTTGCTAAAGTGGCCAGTGAGTCCATAGCTTGGTTTTATTCTCTTGGAATGGCCACTATATTTAAAGCCTCAAATGAGTTGATTAAATACTAGGATATATGTTTGTATTTATTTAAGTATGACAATATGCATTGTTATTTATTTCTTACCTAGTTGATCACTAGTTATGAGTCTCCATATATGAGTAGTTCCTTGATGTTGTTCATGAGAGAAAATTTCAAACCCAAAATTATGGCTTCATACTCTACTATGTTATTGGTGCATGGAAATTGGAGCCTATATGTTTATATGTACTTATTCCCTCATGGATTAACCAATTCAATTCTAATACCTGATCTTTTTTTAGTTTTTTCTTCATCAAAATAAATTCTCCATAATTGGAAAGGGCCTTCCACTTCTTCCTACACTTCATGTTTTCTAGTAAATGTATATATTCTAATACTAGTTGATTTATAACTTACTTCTTCATTGGTAATGTTATACTTTGTAATAGGTTGCTTCATCCTTGGCTCTTGATCAATTATAATTTGGTTGGAGATCCTTGTCAATCAAGCCAAATATGAGAGAAGTTTGTGGAAACATATCTATTAAGAATCTTTGATCAATATTTGCTCAATAATAGCCCACACCCCTTAGTAATATCCACTGCCAATATGTCCATAGTCATCTAAACATGAGGTTATGATGTAACCTAGATGCATACATCATTATGTTCTCCTATAATAGGTACCACTACTTTCTCTAGCTATAAAATAGTCCTCTTGGATAGACTTTAGGTTAAACCAAGCTTCTAGCAAATAAAGTTTGGTATCACAGTGGTTAAAGCTTTAAAATCCACCAAATAGTTGTCTATATTTTTTCTTAATACCCAAATGGTTAGAAAGAAAGGGGGAACCTTAGGATTTATTTTATATATGACATTTGTGTTGTTCATTTTATCCTTTTCTACAATAGATTTCCATGTGATAGACTTCCATAAGAGCTCCTTATATTTGATGATTTATACCAGTTCATGGAGATTAATATTAGTCTTGATCATTTACATATCCTCAAAATTATTATATCCTTCCTTACTCTATTATTATATATGATTAGGTTGATCAATTTATTTTGGGGGAGGAGGATTATTAGTATCTTTAGGATTCAAGGGAATAATTATATTATTAAGAAGAATATAAGTGGTGAGAGGCTATATGTTCCTCATATTGTAATTTTTCCTATTAATATGTCGAAATGCTTGTACTTCATAAGAATTATCCTCTGTAACATTGTCATATTCACTAGGGAAGGGAAAATCATAAGTTTCAAAGACCATAGCTGAAATTGAGGGGCCACATTCATGATGGAGGTCTAGGGGACCCATCATTTGATCCTATATGATTATTTCCATTTAGAAAATTTCAAATTCTACACAACTCTACATAGTCAATTGTCAATGTTGTGATGTGTTATGAACTCTAAAACAATTAGACAAAATTGTCTCAATGATATTAATTTCTATTAGCTTAGTGGACTATTGTTGTTCTATATTATAGGTGGGTCTATTGAAAGGCCTGTTATATCTTGGAAATCCATAATTTTGGTTATAGTTATAATATGTGTATTTCCCATGCTTTTATGTATATTTAAGAAGTCATTACTCAACTTTTGGACCATTCTTTGTATAAAATACAATTAAACTTTGGTGGAGTCTACACCATGAGTGACTGTTGTATTGGAATGATTTAAATGTTGGTTTTTTTGGTTCTACTAATGGCTAATCATTTTTGCATGATTATTCAATAAACCATATTTCTAATTTATTGCTTGTGTCATGGGAGATATAGTATACAACTAATTATGATTGAATATAGGGGTATTTTGATTAGAATGAAAAACTAGATTCAAATATGGAAAACCATTATTGAATGTTGGGACCCCTACCATATAAGGATTGAGCTGATAATTAAGATGAGGATTGAATTGCATGTAAATGTTGATAACTTCTTCATAAGACAAGGCTAAAGTATTGGTGGTGGTGCTCTCTAAAAAAACACTATAGTGATGGGATCCAAATTGTTCTTATACATATAGAGTGGTAGAGATACTTTTGATTTATATATAGTACTATTCCAAGTGTACATGTTCTCAAATATTGTATTAAAGGCCCTCATTGACTAGTTCAACTCCCTCTTCATGATGGTAAGATGTTGATACACCAAACTTGGATTAGTAACTTGCCCAAATTGTGATAGGAAATTATTTTTACATCCATTGATGAGGTGATGTAATTTTATTAAAAGTTAAGATACCAATCATAAGAAAAATCCTATA